>CM054181.1:113951859-114006859 GCA_028829895.1 Sinotaia quadrata | reverse complement strand
GACAAACAAAACTGATAGCTAGCATAAAACGATATACAGTATGAAGTCTTATTTAGCAGTCTCTCCCCCTCTCTCATATTTGTTTCTTTTGAAGTGAAATAATTTACGTGCATGCATGAGTTGGTATAGTTAAATTAATCTTATTGTAGCAATTACATGCACAGATTCAAACTCATATTCAAACACACACACACACACACAGATTCACCTGCGCACAGACACATACATACTCAAGCACACGTGCGCACAGACACACAATACGCATGCACTCCCGCTGACTTTATACATAATATGTAGTATCACATAAGCTTTTGAAAAATCTCCAGCAGTGTACCTGTTTTTAAAATAACGCTAACGAATCGCATGGCATTCTGGGAATTAAAAATCAAAACCTTCCATGTACCTGTATTTCTTTGAAATTTGAATGCTGCACGTGAACACCAAGCCAGTGACGGAGATTGTAGATGGACTTGTCTGGCGTACCTGACACAATGGCTTGGAACACCTCTTTCCTTATTACTGGCTCAAGGACGTGGTCAGGTAAAATCTCGAACTGAGCAATCTCTAGCAGTTCCAACATACCCTGCGGATCATGACCTTCAGCCCTGGCTTGCTTAACCTGCCGTTCTAGTTCCGCGGTAGTTTTCCGGAGCCACGTTCTGCAAGGAGAACAATTTTGATGTAAAGCTTTAGCAAATTACAAAGCATAAAATGAAGTAAAGAATGTCTATATAGTCCTGGATAAGTTCTGACTTAATCCCCTTTCATTTATTGTGGTGCTTGTTGAAGGCATAAAGCAAAAACATGTCTTAATCAAAATTAGCGTGTGGCAGAGTAAATTTGATCCGTCCCTATTTCTAAACTTAATTGTTATATAATTTGTTAAATTCAACGCGACATGACCTTTGGATACTGCACATGACGATAATTTATAAGTATAAGAGTTAAAATAACAACTCAGGTAAAGAATATGCTACAACTTGCTGATACAATCCAAACAGTTCTGAACAGTAGTTTTTCTGATTAGTAGTCTCACACATGTTCTTAAAATTTCATTTAATGGGGATAGACTGAAAGTTACTTTGTTGAAGAAAGTTCTATATTCTAAATCACTTTGATTTAACTCATGTCTAGTCATAAAAGCAATCATTACCTTTTAGTAAGTTAACCTGACTGATAAAGAAAGAATGGACTTTGAAATATTTCATACACATTTACTATAGATCTATGATTTGAATTGGGGAACGGTTTTATGCAATTGAACCATTATTTTTATGTTTACTAATTTAACCATGTTATACATTATACATGTGACTTTTGATCGAGCTATATTTCTTATGCTGTGTGTATATCGGGCTAATGAAATTGTTGCAGGATTTGTAAGTTGAGAATGTGTGTAAGAGAGAAAAGAGTTCAGAGATGAAATATTCCCAAAACTTAGTGCTGCCTTTAATTTGACTTTTGCAGAAATTCTTTTATGCTGTTGATTTCATAACCTGTATCCACTTCAGACTGCAATGACTCTGTACTCTACTGGATCACGTTGGTTGTGCATCCAGTGTTGTCGTCGAACACATCAGTAAATGTGTTGCTGTAAGTTGATTTCTGTGAATTCTGCAATATGATGGAAATTGAGACTTGAGTATGGTCTCGAGAATTCACAATGTTTCTTGAATATTCCTTTTCGTGTACTTGGGTAGCACACATGAAGATTTGGGAAAATTCCTCATGGAGTGCTTTGATAGCGCATCAAAGATTTTAGAACAGTTGTGTAATGTGCCTGAAGGGTTACGTTGGACTGTCATCTACTAAGAAAGAAAGCGACTTCTTGAAAACCATGTGATTGTGAACACTCTCCAGTGACAGCTGCCATCTTTGAAAAGGTTATGTACATTGACATTAATGATCTCTCTAAAACTCCACTCTCATTTCTATGATGAAACCATATTCATGAACTTGATTATATATATATATATATGTGTGTGTGTGTGTGTGTGTGTGTGTGTGTGTGTGTGTGTGTGTTAATGTGACTACTGATGTCTATGCTAAAGTAAACTGAATAAGTGTCTAGTATTTAATCAAACATTGTTGTGAAGTGATATAAATGTCAACACACGTTTCACCATATTCATATATTATATATTTGATTGTTGATTTAATAAATTTATTGTTAAATTTGTTAACCTTCTTGCACATTTATTAAAACCTTATGTTGAAGTAATAGTGGGTGGATGGGGGCTCGTTAATTATAAATAAAATACGGATTTTTAATACTCTTTTAGTAAGAGGTTTCCTCAGGCAGAAACATTATTTGACAGTAAAACGTCTATCTTATTATTGTGTAAAGAGTAGAGTTTTACGACACCCTTATAATCTGCCAAGTGAAAGACATGTTCTTGTGGGAATTATTAATAACTATAAATTAAATATAAATAATTTGTAATTAGTTATGCATTATTAATTTATAAATAATAACCATAACGAGTGAAGGGTGCCCAGAGGTGTCATACGATGTAAAAAAATAGAGTTAACCCATATCTAATGAAAAGGAGTGGATTGTTTTATTAGAGTTTGGACTGCGCGGAATAGTTTGACGTAAAAACAAAAACCAGCAATCCATACGCAAAATACAATGAAAACTCTGCTCAACGCTCTGCAGTCAAGTGTGAGATTACGTGCACACGTCGATATTAAGTGTCAAATAAACACTCACTCCATGATTAATTGTCAAATAAACACTCACTCCATGATTAATTGTCAAAAAAACACACACTCCATGATTAATTGTCAAAAAAACACTCACTCCATGATTAATTGTCGCCTATCATGCATTGTTTCCATATCTCCCATTAGGAATTGAGGTGAAAGACAAAGACCATTTTTATAATTATAATTATAATCATTCTTCTTCTTCTTCTGCTTATTATTATTATTATTCAGACCAGCCAGGACTTCATGTTCAAGTTTAAAAAAAATAAAAACTACTCTCTTCACAGAATTTAATAAAACCTTTCAATGTTCAGGTTAGTTTCACTGCTAGCTATTAAAGTCATGTTGATCCTTGTCCCATTAATTTGAAATGACAGCTGTACTGTGTCACAAAGAACTTTCAATATTGCCCCATCACTCAGAGTCCTATTTAACACTAATATTAACCCTTTCCCTAAGATGTATTAGACATCAATGCACTAACTTGAAAGGGAAGAAATAAATGCTGGAAATTTGGATCTCCACCATGAGTTTATATGTATTTATTTTGTTTACGATACTAATGTATTAATTTGAAATAATTCAAACAATAAATAATATTAAGGAAAACACACAAAAATAAACAAAAGCTGTTAATCAGAAATTTAAACATCTAAGTTTCCAATAATCTTTCAAAGAAAGACTCATTGTCTGGATGAATAATATACCTCCCGACCCCCATTAAATTTCAGATACAAGGTCGGTCCTACACTATATATACAAAAGAATGCATAGCACCTTCAATGAATACAATTTGAATGATAGAATATTTGTGACCTTTCCAGTATTTCCGTTCATTTTCTTTTCAAAGCAGATGTGAAAATAAAGATGTGGATCTATTTTCTATTTTCTTTACATAAATGGCTGGCTTTTATTACCTATAAAGACCAGCACGATCCCTGGTTCTGAGTGCGTGCACGGCGCTCGGAGTAACACTAAAGTCTGGGCGACAGGCTTTGCCGCTTAGAATAAGTGACGTCACTTCCTGTACCAATAGGTCATGCTTTCGTTCTACTTCTGTGGAAGCAACCCCTAGTGTAAGCCAATCAGCAATTAAGCGGTAAGGTGTCTGAGACTGGTCGCCACACATTTTGGTGAGTGACCGGTAATGGTGCAGAGGCATGATATTCTTCAAGACGTCTAAGGTAAAGATCTTGCCTGTCATTCTTTGAATCGAAAGCTTCACGTTGGCGATCTTTTTTGCTTGCTCTTGCATTGACACGTGGCAATCAAATATATTTCGTCGTAGAGTCTTTAGGTTTGTCATCTCTTTTCGGATGTTTTTCATATTGTACTTTTCCAGCTGTGGGCTTTTGCAACGACTCCCTACACGAATGATGCCTTGCGGGCAGAAGTCAAGAATTCCTTCCAGGAATTGGTCCAAGGCGTGGTTCGTGTAGCAGACGACCAAGATTGGCAGTTGTTCAGTGTAGCTCCAAGCAGACTTATTGTCCAACAGTATTTTGGCCACCTTTAGACCGATGAAAGTTTTTCCAGTTCCAGGCGGGCCCTGGATGATGGCCAGTTCTTTGGTCAGGGCGCATTTCAGAGCCTTCATCTGAAAATGACGCAACAGGTCAGACACAACCTTAACAGGGGATGAGGTTGCAAAATAGCATTAATTGATGCTAATGATAGATCTGCAGTGAAACTGCCACTAACGAGAAGAAACACATTCGTTTTTTTCATTAACATGAACTTGCAGAGAAATTTTATTAATTATAAATATATTAGGAAAGAATATCTTTATTTCATTAATTAATTTTCTCTATATCTAATTCGCAAAGAATTTCATAAAATGCGCTAAATTACCTCAACTGAAAGACGTTCATGTATTTTAATTCGGTGAATTAATGGATTAAAATATTATTACTCATTTAAATGAAAATAGCACCATCTTTAGCTACTAGGGAAAAGGTATCTTGCATTACATCTCCAGCGATGGCGAATGATTAAAAATAAAGTAGGCTTACCTGCCAGGTATTGAGATTTGTATCCTCCAAGTCTGGCCACTTGCTCTTATTGAGGACACGCACTGAAGAGGCATCAAACTCGCTCTCGTTATGTACTAAGGATTGGAGGGACATTGTAACAGGTCCCCCTTCCATACAAAGGTACCTGGGTGGTCTGATCTTGTGCGTACAGTTTACGATGTAGTGGCTCATGCTGAGGGGATGCCGGATTTCCTTCAGTCGCTGGAGCACGTGCTGGTATGCCCCGAAGAAAGCTGTAGATTCGGCCATGGTGAATTCGTCTTCTGGTGCGACAGCAATGATTTCATCCAAGCAGTTTTCGAAACGAACCTGGATGATCCCTTTCGCCAAGTCCTTGGTGTCTCTCTTCGATACCACCCCGAAGAAGAAGGATTTAAAGTTGTCTTTGCTCAGACAAACGAGCGAGCCGTAGATGAACCGTTTCGAAGACTGCCACTGGACGTGACGAAATGGTGACGTGTCAAACTTTAGAGAGTGTTCAAATGCTTGTTCGCACTCTGTTCTAATGACATGGACTTTATCATAAACCCTAAAAAATTGAAAATTAAATAATTAAAAATAATCACCATATTAAGAATTTTGTTCTTTGGTCTATCTTGCACATACACACACACACACACACACACACACACACACACACACACACACACACACACACACACACAGACACACTCTCATACATTCTCTCTTCTCCCCCCCCCCCCCGTTACACATATGCAAACACAAAAACATACTCCCCATACTTCTGCTTGCGGTCTAATAGTCAAATATGGTCACGCGCATGGAAAATATATGAATTAATATTTCCCTTGTGATTGTAATTCTGAATTCCTCGATACAATGATACTACTAACATCACACTACCAATGCTGTTACTACTAGTATCAAAGGTCATTATGCATTTCATTCAAAAGACTAGGACTTGCAGTATGTGCACTACATATATAAAGGAATATTTGCTTCTTTTATTTTTAAATTAAAAATTATGAAGAGTTATATTATTGGTTATAGGATAATTTTATGCCCTGAATACCTACAATCTCTATGCAGTTGAAATTATGTACTTTACTTATCTTCTCTATGTACTTTACTTATCCTCTCTATGTACTTTACTTATCCTCTCTATGTACTTTACTTATCCTCTCTATGTACTTTACTTATCCTCTCTATGTACTTTACTTATCCTCTCTATCCTTCTTCACATCCATTCGTTTTAAAACACGCAACTGAGTGCAGAGGTCAATCAGTACCGTATTTGTTTGCGTTAAGGATAAAGGTGAAAATACAGATAGCTTTATTTTAATATGGAGAAAAAGTAACATACCATATGTCGAAGTTCCTTCTTATGCGTGATCCGCTTTCAACAAACTTTCGGTATTCTTGAATTCCCTCCCTTAGAGGACGGATGTAGTCTTCTCTCAAGAGACGGAATTGCACGTCCAGGTAGTGCTCCAGGTCGTCGTAAGCCCCGTCTGTCTTGTTCTTCCTGGAAATTTGTGGGGAGTAATAGAATTGAAATGATGCTCTGAAAGTCATCAACTTAAAAAGGGGGTTCAAAGCAGACAATTGCTAATCTAGGTATTATGGAGTATGCTAAACACAAAACACACAAACAAATAAACGAAGAGGTGATGAGTTCCAGACGAGTTCAATCAGGATGACTCATTGTGTAGTGTGCTGATCGTCTCTGTTAAGAAGAAAAATGTTTAGCGAGACTTTTGTGAAAATCGTGGTTTCAGAGATTGCTTGACTAAAGCAACTGATTTATGTTTATCTGACTTTTGTTAAGAACCTCGTCTTGCAGAGCTATGGGACGCCGCCACGCAACGACAGAAATGTAAAGTTTGATTAACTGAAGATTTGGCTAAAATCCAAAATCACACAACTTGTGTGTGTGTGTGTGTGTGAAAGAGAGAAAGAGAGAGAGAGAGAGAGAGAGAGAGAGAGAGAGAGAAAGAGAGAGAGAGAGAAAGAGAGAGAGAGAGAAAGAGAGAGAGAGAAAGAAAGAGAGAGAGAGAAAGAGAGAGAGAAAGAGAGAGAGAGAGAGAGAGAGAGAGAGAGAAATGTTTTCACCCCTTCTTTTATTTGTCACTTATTTCTATATACTTTTTACTTGTGAAATGTTTTATGCTAAAATTGCGGAGCACTGTATTTATGTTGCCAATATGAAAGAAAGAAAGAAAGAAAAGAAAAGAAAGGAAAAGAATATAAAAGAAAAGAAAAGTGCTTTGTAAAAAAAATATCTTCGTCAGAAATGGCACCAGAACAATCACTTCTGAAATACAAATAAATTAAACGTAAATAGCAAATGATTAGCAACGTATGTTTAAGCAAATCAAATTTCTCTTAAGATATCCCCAAATCGAACCTCAGGAACGGCCTCAGTTTGCAGTCCAGGTCACGACTTTCGGGCAAAATGGACAGCTTCCTGAAATTTTCGGGTGGAGAACTACCGTCATGTTCGCCAAGCTTTCGATTTTCATTCACATGACGTAACGTGATGACGTCATCACACAATTCATGGAGTTTGTAAAACCTTTCTCGAAGGACTGGCGTCATCTCCAACACCAAGTCCACTTCCGGTCGCATTTTGAGTACCTGAAGGAAAAGGTGGCACTTCATCGCAAACGATTGGAGCCTCTGGCAGATGCTAGTGAGAAGAAAGCACGTTAATTCCACTATGGTTTTATACTGAAGCGCGGGTTCAGTGTCATGATGTGGTTGTGGTTGAATGAACAGGGCGGTAAGATGAACGTCAATGAAGCAGGAGTTGCACACAGCATGAAGAAGGTCCAACGCCTTTTCGTCTTCCTGTCTCTGGGTCAGTATCTATTATTTTTGTTGTTGAATACAAGAAAAGGTATATTTTTTTATAGTCATATCATTAAAGGTACGATAAGAGATTTAAAATACAAAATATTCTGTTCTTATCCACTGTTTCCCTTTCAAAGAATTAGAAACTCTAAGCGTGTTTTCCCACTTTCAAAAAGAAAAAGAAAGTACACGGCACCACACAACATAGAAATCACTCTTGTTTTTTTCGTGAAACTTGACAGTGTGATTAGGTAAATCTTTATTAAAAAATATTTATAGACTAATGCGCACATCTATTCTTTGGCATTCAAGCTGGCATTCGTTGCCTCCCGTTCTCTTGGAATTCGTTAAAGAAGTTTAACTCCTGCTCTCTGGCTAAAGAACAAAGGGACACAACCATGCTTTACGGAAGGAAAGGTGAGATTTTCAGACAGTCCTGACCTATTCCAAAATAATAATAGCGAGATGGACCGAGGATCTGGACTGAAACAGATACCGCCCGTTATTAAGGTCCACCCCGTGGATTAAAGTTTCAGGGCGCTCTTAAGGTACGATGACAACTGGACTGAGACAGGAACGCACGGAGAACCATGCTGAAATTGTCTTGGTGTCTCCATTAGAGCAACGACTCTTAGTCAGAACAAACGAACCAGTGACCATGACAGAGCAAGACTGCCGCCTTGAGAACACCTCCTGCCTGAGTAGAACGAAAGCAGCCATCCACAGAAAATCTCCAGAAGTCCGACAGTGACATACCCTCCTTCTATCTGTGAGGACAAGCGGACGCCATTTTTCTGGAGAGATGACTAAAGTAGGTGGTCTCCAGTGGAGAAGTACTCCTTGGAGAACAATGCCTATTGGAGAATGCCAGAGAGGGCAAATGTACCCACAGTTATTGAGATAATATCGAAGGAATAACATGTACCCGGATGTAAGTAAAAATATTAATTTATCTGCCCCAACATCAGTGCAGAAATAAACTTTTTCAGTTTTTTTTACCAGTTAAGCTATTATGAAATAAAACCGAACATTGACACACATGCAATGCTCTCAGCGATAAAGAAAATAAAAGAAACAAAACCCCCCAAAAGACAGTGATAGCCCATCCTAAATTAAAACCCAACTTAAAATCTACCGAAGGAAATAGAAACATTTCTCAACACTATTAAAGACAAAAGGTATTAAATATCTTCAACACTGAATAATAATAGATGAAGAAATCAAGCATACAAAAACAAGTATCATTTCCTCTAAAAGAAGTAAAGTAATAACAACAGAAGATAACAAGATTAAGAATCTAGATACAGTAATAACAACAGACGATAACAAGATTAAGAATCTAGATAAAGTAATAACAACAGAAGATAACAAGATTAAGAATCTAGATAAAGTAATAACAACAGAAGATAACAAGATTAAGAATCTAGATAAAGTAATAACAACAGAAGATAACAAGATTAAGGCTCTAGATAAAGTAATAACAACAGGAGATAACAAGATTAAGGCTCTCGATAAAGTAATAACAACAGAAGATAACAAAATTAAGACTTTAGATAAAGTAAATACAAACCAGACTCATAACGGTTTCCAGATCATCTTGGAATTCTATTTTAAGAGAAGAATAAACCAGAAAATAATGCAAGTAACAAACATTACAAACACAGACCAAATCGAGAAAAGGACAGATTTTTCATGTGAAATTTCCACACTACAAATACAGCTAACTCACTAACAGATGCTTAAACATTATGTTCAAAATTTCATGCAAAAACACTTACAATAATATTAATCAATAAATTTTTAATGTTCATCAGCCTTTCTAGTAATGTCAGGGAATGTCATGAGAAACGGTATGAGAAAAATAATATTTTTTCCTAAGATTTCTTAATTTAGTTTTGTGTACGATTTGAAAATGTGACCCAAAACAGCACAAAAGATTCCTAATGATAATAAAATTAGGCATAAAATACATGACCCAGACAACGATGATTATACTCAACAGAAACATGTGGAAACTCACATTATGAATTACTTTCAAAACATCGACAACTTTTGAAGGAGTCATTATCTTTGAATTGAGGAATCCCTCGAATTTATCGATATATTCGACTAGATTAAGAAGAGCTTCATGCGTGTTTTGAATGCCAACAGAGTTACTGATTCGTTTCTCTCCCAGACCGACCGTGCTTCTTCTGACAGGCGTGTGTAAAGCTTTTCCTCGTCCTTCTTCTCTTCCTTTCTCTGTTTCGGTTCTTGTTATTCTCTTGGTATTTTCATCACCTATTTTTTCTTGGCCTTTCCTGATGCTGCAAGATTGATAAAATTCATCATCATCATCATCATCATCATCATCATCATCATCATCATCATCATCATCATCATCATCATCATCATCATCATCATCATCATCATCATCATCATCATCATCATCATCATCAACGTCGTCATCATCATCGTCGTCGTCGTCACCCCACCACCATCATCATCAATAACAACACCAACACCAACGTCAACACCACCGTCGTCATCATTAATGTTCCCTTCATTGTCATTTTCATCAAAGTTTAAATTATAGAAGTACCATCATTATTACCATGTTCATCATCGTAAGCAAGAGTGTATAATCATTCTAGAGTAGTAATAAGGTTTCATTACAAGCAGTTCCGATAATGTTCTGAAATGCAAAGTAAACTTCATGGAACAGTGGGCGAGAAAGTGACTTCATTTTAATGTTTTCATTATAAAACATTTGAATTAATAAATACAAGCACAATGACAAGCAGCACCACAATTATAATTCTATTTTGTATGCATTTGCTCTCTGTCATGCATCATTTTAAGACCAAAAAAAAAATACCGCCTCGTTTAGACAACATAGAATATATGCAAACTATGCACACACACTAAATTATTCGAAAGAAAATCCCCACACTTTCATTACCTATTAATATTTATTCTGTCTGAGGGCATATTCATGCTCGCTTTGATCTCCTTAATTCTATTCTCGGTGGCTTTCATCCAGCATCGTTGGGTTCGACTTGTCGCCATGACAACTATCTTGATCAATCGTTTCTATGATAACTATTCTGTCTGAGGGCATATTCATGCTCGCTTTGATCTCCGTAATTCTATTCTCGGTGGCTTTCATCCAGCATCGTTGGGTTCGACTTGTCGCCATGACAACTATCTTGATCAATCGTCTCTATGATAACTATCTGGATCAGTCATTACTTGATAACTCTCTCGATTATCCAGCCTCACCTTTTGGAAATAACCGTGTCCGAGGAAATGAAATGTGAGCGGGCGCCATCTTTTCCTGATAGCCTCCCTGATCCATCCCACTTCCTGCTTTCATCGCGACGAGTAAAGGACTGCTGACTGTTTCTGGCTCTGTCGTCCTTTGGCTCGCTCTGAGGTCGGCAGCGTTTTGCGGCAGATGCACTTGATCCACCGTGCCTCCATGACAATGACCTGAAAAAATAGTCACCTCATGCACGTGACAAAGGTACGGGGTCACTTGAGGGATTGAGTTTCACTAACTTCCAGCATGTCCTCATTTTGCCGACAGGTGTTCATTGTGCATGATGAAACATGTGGCTAACACCTGCATATTTTGCCAAATTTACTGTGACTGTGCTGTGGGCAGTTATGGTTCAGTGCTCAGCAGTATGAAGTGGTATGGAAAAGAGAGTAAAGTAATTAAATCACTTTGACCAGGTTACTCTAATCTGTGTTATAGGCAGTTTTAATTCAGCAATAGGAACAGGAATGGAAAAAGTGTTTATAATGTGTGTATTAAATAACATTGACCAGTGGTGGAGTAAATTTGCTTATCTCTATTTCTAAACTTAATTGCTGTATAAATTGTTAAATGTCAAAGTGACCCGATTTTGGGCACTCCTTATGATGGCGATTTTTAAGTGTCAAATGCTTTATGTAATCAAACCATTATTTTTGTGTCCACTAAACTTGATTGCATTGTACATTATACTTGTGAATTTTGATTGATGCATTTGTTCTTATGCTGTGTTGTATCGGGTTAACAAAATTGTTGCAGGATTTGTAAATTTCCACACTACAAATACAGCTAACTCACTAACAGATGCTTAAACATTGGTAAATTGAGAATGTTTGTAAGAGAGAAAGGAGTTATAGAAATGACATATGCCTGAAATTTAGTGCTGCCTTAATTTGACTTTTGCAGAAAAAACGTGCCCCTTCCCCCCCCCCACTTCAGGCGACAGTGACTACTGTACTCTGCAAGATCACGTTGGTGTGTGAAACCAGCTTTATCATCGAACTTATCAGTGACGTCTTGCTGTAAGTTGATTCCTGTGAATTCTGTTCGAGAGCCAATACAGCAAAAAATGTTGGCATGAGTTTGGTCTTGAGAATTCAGGAACATTATTTTGAATATTCCTCCTAGTGTGCTGAGTAGCATACACAAAATTTAGGGAATATGCCTCTTGATGTGCTTGATAGTGTAAGGGAAATTCGGGATGATTCCCCACCATGTGCTTGGAGAGCACATTGAAGATTCTGGAACAATTGTCTAACATGCCTAGAAAGGGTGCCTAAGGCCATAGTCTAAGTAATAAGGACAATGACCTGTTGCAAACCATACGACTGTGAACACATGCTAATGAGAGTAACCATCTTTGAAATTGTTATATACATTGATTTTAATTATTTCTCTAAAGCTCCACTCTCATATCTATGATAAATTATGTCTATGAATTTGATTATATATACGACCATTTGACTGCAGATGTCTATGATAAATTATGTCATTGTAGATGTCTATGCTGGGATAAATTGAATGGTTGTCTAACGTTAACCGAACATTGATGTGAAGCGATGGAAATGTCAATGCTCTTTCGAGTGTATTTGTTATATGTATATTTGATTTTTTTATTTAATAAATTTATTGATAATTTATTGACCTTCTTACAAATAATGATATGTTGGAGAGATAGTGGATGGAAGGGAGCTCGTTAAATATAGACTAAACATGGATTATCTTCTCCTTTGGTAAGAGTTTTTTCGCCCCACCTACGGTAATATTGTTTGACAGTGAATGTTTGTTTAATGTTGTGGAAGCTAGGGGCATGTGTAAAGGTATGCAAGGTGAACCAGGAAATAGTCAGTGGCAAGTGTGAAGGTGATGCACCAATGACTGGCTGTAACTGTCATTAATTGGGCATTTGACCAGTGTGTGTGTGTGTGTGTGTGTGTGTGTGTGTGTGTGTGTGTGTGTGTGTGTGTGTGTGTGTGTGTGTGTAAATAATACAAATATAACTAATGAAAAATACAACTTGAGAAAATATTCACATAAATGAATAGAATACAATTTTCAGTCCTAATATGTGTCTAAGTACTTGCCCACTGTAGCTAGCAGGTGAAGTATCCGGACGTATTTGCCTAAAATCTCTGTTTTCGTTTCTTTTAACATCAGAGTGACTTCTGCAGTTGCCACCATTTCGAAATCCAGAAGAATAAATTCTGTTTGGCCGCCATATTTCGTCTTTTTCTAGTTTCCCATGAGGGCGAGAGACCGCCGTGTTATTCTTCGCCTCGCCATTGTCAAGTTGTCTGCCCCGCGACTGACGGCTATCAGTGATAATGAAATGAGGACGTCAAATGATAGATATTGGAATGCACAGAAACAAATCAAAAAATAGCACTGTTAACGCAACTTGTAACAGATGATTAAGTGGGTGATTTTTATTTGCAACGTTAGATTGTGACCAGTGAAAGGTTAGTGTTGTTCGTGCGTTTTGACTAAGAACGCAAGATCTTACTTTAAAACAGCTTTATTTCAGACAGTCTAACTCTTGTGCACACTTAACAAGAAAAACAAACACCTGCTCCTTCAGCCTGCTTAATCAAATAATTATTAAGTTAATTTATTAAAATTCAATTGAAAATCAAATGACGTTTTGACTAAAGGAATGAATCAAAGTTGCCATTGTTTCTTCACATGTGAATATTTTTCTAAAACGTGTATATAGTACACGAAATACAATTCTAGGTGAGTAATTTAGAACTCATGCAGTTCCTACTGAATTGCCTGCACATACTTATAGTTATTAACACACATACACACACACACACACAAAAACACACACTCACACACATATGCATATATGTATGCAAATATACAATCTCATACATTATACATCTCTGTGTTATTTACGATGTTGCATACATACATGCGTACATTCACACATACACACTCACTTGCATGTTTATATGCATACATTTACATAAACGTGCATACATAGTGACTCAGATATTCATACAAACATATAAGCGTTCGTACATTCATAAATACACCTACACACGTACACACACTTATGTGTTGTGACCAAAATATAAAAGCAACAAAAGAAAATCTGCCTTTCATGCTGTGAGTATAAATACACTCATAAAGTACTTGTAACTGGCGACAAATCTAAACGTTTCTAAACGCTCCAATTTAGTCAGAACTCATATTCTGTGCAGTGGTACCATTAAAAAAAAAATCAAGGTGAACTGTGCTGACACAGTTAATTCTTTCCTGTAGAAACTTCGAATCTCGTACACGTCTTTTTTCCCCAGTAGAGATATTCCTGTTTCAACAATATCGGTATAGAGCGTTGATTGTTGTCACAGTGGAGATATTCCTGTTTCAACAATATCGGTATAGAGCGTTGATTGTTGTCACAGTGGAGATATTCCTGTTTCAACAATATCGGTATAGAGCGTTGATTGTTGTCACAGTGGAGATATTCCTGTTTCAACAATATCGGTATAGAGCGTTGATTGTTGTCACAGTGGAGATATTCCTGTTTCAACAATATCGGTATAGAGCGTTGATTGTTGTCACAGTGGAGATATTCCTGTTTCAACAATATCGGTATAGAGCGTTGATTGTTGTCACAGTGGAGATATTCCTGTTTCAACAATATCGGTATAGAGCGTTGATTGTTGTCACAGTGGAGATATTCCTGTTTCAACAATATCGGTATAGAGCGTTGATTGTTGTCACAGTGGAGATATTCCTGTTTCAACAATATCGGTATAGAGCGTTGATTGTTGTCACAGTGGAGATATTCCTGTTTCAACAATATCGGTATAGAGCGTTGATTGTTGTCACAGTGGAGATATTCCTGTTTCAACAATATCGGTATAGAGCGTTGATTGTTGTCACAGTGGAGATATTCCTGTTTCAACAATATCGGTATAGAGCGTTGATTGTTGTCACAGTGGAGATATTCCTGTTTCAACAATATCGGTATAGAGCGTTGATTGTTGTCACAGTGGAGATATTCCTGTTTCAACAATATCGGTATAGAGCGTTGATTGTTGTCACAGTGGAGATATTCCTGTTTCAACAATATCGGTATAGAGCGTTGATTGTTGTCACAGTGGAGATATTCCTGTTTCAACAATATCGGTATAGAGCGTTGATTGTTGTCACAGTGGAGATATTCCTGTTTCAACAATATCGGTATAGAGCGTTGATTGTTGTCACAGTGGAGATATTCCTGTTTCAACAATATCGGTATAGAGCGTTGATTGTTGTCACAGTGGAGATATTCCTGTTTCAACAATATCGGTATAGAGCGTTGATTGTTGTCACAGTGGAGATATTCCTGTTTCAACAATATCGGTATAGAGCGTTGATTGTTGTCACAGTGGAGATATTCCTGTTTCAACAATATCGGTATAGAGCGTTGATTGTTGTCACAGTGGAGATATTCCTGTTTCAACAATATCGGTATAGAGCGTTGATTGTTGTCACAGTGGAGATATTCCTGTTTCAACAATATCGGTATAGAGCGTTGATTGTTGTCACAGTGGAGATATTCCTGTTTCAACAATATCGGTATAGAGCGTTGATTGTTGTCACAGTGGAGATATTCCTGTTTCAACAATATCGGTATAGAGCGTTGATTGTTGTCACAGTGGAGATATTCCTGTTTCAACAATATCGGTATAGAGCGTTGATTGTTGTCACAGTGGAGATATTCCTGTTTCAACAATATCGGTATAGAGCGTTGATTGTTGTCACAGTGGAGATATTCCTGTTTCAACAATATCGGTATAGAGCGTTGATTGTTGTCACAGTGGAGATATTCCTGTTTCAACAATATCGGTATAGAGCGTTGATTGTTGTCACAGTGGAGATATTCCTGTTTCAACAATATCGGTATAGAGCGTTGATTGTTGTCACAGTGGAGATATTCCTGTTTCAACAATATCGGTATAGAGCGTTGATTGTTGTCACAGTGGAGATATTCCTGTTTCAACAATATCGGTATAGAGCGTTGATTGTTGTCACAGTGGAGATATTCCTGTTTCAACAATATCGGTATAGAGCGTTGATTGTTGTCACAGTGGAGATATTCCTGTTTCAACAATATCGGTATAGAGCGTTGATTGTTGTCACAGTGGAGATATTCCTGTTTCAACAATATCGGTATAGAGCGTTGATTGTTGTCACAGTGGAGATATTCCTGTTTCAACAATATCGGTATAGAGCGTTGATTGTTGTCACAGTGGAGATATTCCTGTTTCAACAATATCGGTATAGAGCGTTGATTGTTGTCACAGTGGAGATATTCCTGTTTCAACAATATCGGTATAGAGCGTTGATTGTTGTCACAGTGGAGATATTCCTGTTTCAACAATATCGGTATAGAGCGTTGATTGTTGTCACAGTGGAGATATTCCTGTTTCAACAATATCGGTATAGAGCGTTGATTGTTGTCACAGTGGAGATATTCCTGTTTCAACAATATCGGTATAGAGCGTTGATTGTTGTCACAGTGGAGATATTCCTGTTTCAACAATATCGGTATAGAGCGTTGATTGTTGTCACAGTGGAGATATTCCTGTTTCAACAATATCGGTATAGAGCGTTGATTGTTGTCACAGTGGAGATATTCCTGTTTCAACAATATCGGTATAGAGCGTTGATTGTTGTCACAGTGGAGATATTCCTGTTTCAACAATATCGGTATAGAGCGTTGATTGTTGTCACAGTGGAGATATTCCTGTTTCAACAATATCGGTATAGAGCGTTGATTGTTGTCACAGTAGAGATATTCCTGTTTCAACAATATCGGTATAGAGCGTTGATTGTTGTCACAGTAGAGATATTCCTCAATTTCAATTTCATCAATATCGGCATAGTGTGCAGTGTGTTGGTGTTATTACAGTGGAGATAGTCCTGTTTAAACAATATCGGTGTAGTCCCTGTAGTGTGTTGGTGTTATCACAGTGGATATATTCCTATTTCAACAATATCGGTATAGTGTGTAGGTGTGTTTGATCCGTGTGTTACAACTTTTGTTTTGCAAGACTATTAAACTGTCATTATTTAAGTTTTGTTGTTTTTCCATGTACACAATCCATTGCTTTATTTGAAATTTAGCATAATGGAATTAAAGGGAGGGGCAGTTATTAATTTTGTGATATGGACCGGTAATTGTTTACAATGCACATTCTTCCAATTATAAATAAAACGCTTAATTGTAATGGCCGATATCTGATTTATCAGTAAGAGCAGAGTTTATCCCATATCGTTCCGATAACACCGTTCTACTTAAACTGCAAAATAATGGGTTGGCCCGAGATCTGGTCTCTCTTGGAAATTAGAAGTAAACCTCATGGTTATTAGTTTAATAACAATAATTACTTAATCTTCACATAAGAAATGGAGAGCAATACAGCCATAAGTTACCGCCATTCGCAAATTTACATATATTATACACATATCCATACAAAACATTTACACACACACAAACATATACACGAATACATATATTCACAGTCATAAATGTATATATACCTGTACACAGATATATATTTCCAAAATCTTCCATCCACACAACCAAAATGCATACATGTATGCACTTTTATACAAACACACACAAATATGCAGAGAGAGAGAGAGAGAGAGAGAGAGAGAGAGAGAGAGAGAGAGAGAGAGAGAGAGAGAGAGAGAGAGAGAGAGAGAGAGAGAGGAAGCGAGAGAGAGGCACACACATACAAATATGCACACACCAAAGATGAAAACTTACACATATATTCACGTCCATGTTCACATGCATACAAAATACATATGAAAATTGCAAGCGTGATCGTTGTGAAAGCGTTGCTCACCTCTGGCCATTACCGGGATGTCTTTGGGAGGTGGCCATCTAGATTGTTACTTCCTGAAATAAAAGAACTCTTATAGTAAACTGTTAAATACATTATATATTTAATTTTAAGTAAAAGAAATAAGAAGTATTTTGCGTTTATAAATTCAACTCAAAACACATGCATTATTTTATTAACAGAGCCCAGGCTACCAGCACGTCTAGTCTGTATCTAGTGTATGTGCGCACGAGATTTTGAACCCTCTGTCCTCCTTACTGGTGTTGTTGGTGCTGGCATTGTGGCTGTCGCCGGTAACCGTTGGGATGCAGGGAGATGGGCGCTGGTGGCCAGTATAGGTGATCCAGCAGAAGTTATATCATATCCACAATGGGATGCTTGAAATATCCCTACTGCATGTGACGTGTGTATCGTGTGTCCATTCTTTATTCGGCATTCCGGAGAAAAAGAAGCAAAGCGCAAACACGTCGGACTCAAACGGCTGCTCAGAGTGAGAGGTGAAATCTCCTCTCACACATGCTGTTGTGTCATTTACAACTTTTGCTCCACAGGAATTGCATTAAAACCTTTCGTCTTTAGATGATTTTGGTGGATTCCTGTGGAGCTTTCCTCTTCGTACTTTATTCTGAAGAGGGTGGTGGGTATTGTGTGCTGCAGGTGATGTATTTCTTTTTTCTGGTGCTTGCTTCGTTGTAACTGTTGTAGTGGGTTGGGTTTTTTTTGTAATATTTTTGTTTTTTTTCCACGCTGAGTAGTGTTCCTATTATGTGTTCTCTGTTTTTTGTATCGTGCGTCTGTGGCTTGAAAGGTTGAATTATTTTTTTCCTGTAGAGATCTGTAGCCTTTTATTCCTCTCTTTTGTGCTGTAGCGTTGACAGTTGTGTTGTCCATTTTGTGAAGGTTGTTGCTGTATTTCCTGTGTTGCTGTTGTCTGAGTGTCATGCTGTCTGTTGTTGAAGCGTTGCGTTTTTGCAGAGTTTGCAGTTCGTTCGTTGCTAAAATCATATTTGGCTGGAAAAGGCGTGCTTTGGTCCGTGGGCTACAGCTCTGGTTGAGGTTGTTGCTATCGTTTTCGATGTTAAGTGAGAGGGTGGGTGGGAGGGGGGTGTCTTACAGGGCATTGAATCTGGTGGCTGTAGCGTTGGAAGTTGTGTTGTCCGTGTTTTGAAGAGTGCTGCTGTTTGTTTCTAACGTACGAGGTTGAGATCTGGCGTCAAATATGTCAAATTTGACAACAGGAGGATTTAATTCAGACACGCTCAGCAACACCGGAATGCCTGAGTCCATTAAAACATTTCGAGAGGGAAGGGCAAAGGTTATCCACGAAGTCCGACAAATGCGTAATCATTACTGCATAACTCAGTCCGAGGAACCCCTAGACTTCAACTCATTCAGTCAAAATCTGTTGCAGTGTGACGTCAGCTCAAAGGCATTTTATCAATCAATAGTGTGCATGAAAAGAGCTTAGACTTCTTTATGTGTACGCAAACCCGGCGAGATCGGCAACAGCTGCGGTTTGCTTTATGCAATCTTACAACTCCCTAAGGTAGAAGGAATTAGTAGCTGTCGGTAGATTGTGTAATAGTACGCTCTGTATGGTAGAAGGAATTAGTAGCTGTCGGTAGATTGTGTAATAGTACGCTCTGTATGGTAGAAGGAATTAGTAGCTGTCGGTAGACTGTGTAATAGTACGCTCTGTATGGTAGAAGGAATTAGTAGCTGTCGGTAGATTGTGTAATAGTACGCTCTGTATGGTAGAAGGAATTAGTAGCTGTCGGTAGACTGTGTAATAAATAGTACGCTCTGTATGGTAGAAGGAGATAGTAACTATCGGCATATTGTGTAATAGTACGCACTTCCAGTTACATTGCACGTAAGTATGCGGAATTGTGAGCATTAACTACTACAATACTTCTGAGATATCGCTAAATCTAAAGCTAAGACACTCGGTAGGCATTGACTGCAATACTTTAGATATATTGTTCAGTATAAATCTAAGACATTCGTTAGATCTTGACTACTACAGTAATTTTGAGATATCGCTAAATCTAAAGCTAAGACACTCGGTAGGCATACACTGCAATACTTTAGATATATTGTTCAGTAGAAATCTAAGAAATCTAAGACATTAATCAGATCTTGATCAGTACAATACTTTTGAGGTATACCGCTTATGGATCTTATCTCGGAGAAATAATTTCATAAGTAAAATAACGACCACGTTTCTCCACGTTACTAGAATTGCAAAGCAACACACGTCTTTGGTGAACAATATCCTTCTCAGTCACGATTATAAATAGCAACAGGTATCAACCTTATGTGAAGTCATTATTGTGAAGGAAATGTTTTTAATAACAAATAAAAGTAAAACAGAAGAGGTCTGTATTTGCTCATTATTTAATCATCACAGATAACTGTTCTCTGAACTTACCCATAGGAGAAGAGAAATTGAAGTTTGAAGATTTAAAACAGATGGCAAGATTCCTACCGATGGATCCCCAAGTGTCGAGCAAGGGAGCTGCGACGAAAAGATTCAATGTTCATCGACCAAACCCAAATCGACAATAAAAATACACACGTCTTGGAAATAATACCAGCACACGTACTTTCGGTTTCACTTCAGTGTCCTCGAGTCTACTTTCGCCATCGGTTTGCATAATCCGCGCGAGTATCATATGACGTCGTGGATTGGACTCCGGTTAAAACCGATAGTCAAGACGAAAAAAGAACACGGAAGTGGGTCAGAAAGTTTGACGCGCAATGGAGAGGTATTTAGTGAATCGTATAGAATTTTGTTGGATTCCGCATCACGTCAAAGAGGTATACTTTCTATTTACTTTGTCCGGTCGTCTCGTTCGGAAATAAATGCCATTGAAATAAATAAATATATTTTGATTATTATTATTAATCATCTATTTAACTAATTACAAGTGATGGAGAAATTTTAATTTATGTTTATTAATAATTCTCCCAGCTGACACCACTCTTCTCTCACTTGGCGGATTATACAGGTGTAGTAAAAGTCTTTTCTCTTCCACAACAATAAGACAGACGTTTTATTGTCACACGGTATTTTCGTAGGCAAAAAAAAAAAAAAAAAAAAAATTTCGTAGGCGGAAACTTTTTACTAAAGGAGTAACAAATCCGTCTTTAATTATATTTAATAAGCCCTCACACATCCACTATTACTCCGACAAATAGTTTAATAATATATGCAAGAAGCTTATTAAATTTATTATCACACACAAAGCTGTAATATAAATAACTGTATATTCCAGCCGGTCCTGAGTTCACCTCATAACCCTGACCTTGACTGCTGAATGCTACTCAGTGGAAGTCCTACCTTGCTAAAGCGTGGTGGAGTCCAGAACAGACAATGAGCGAGCAAGCATCGTGCTGAATCCTTATCACAGCCTGTTGAACCGCGAGGGGTTGCCAAAGGTCACGTGATGTCAGGATATGCCAGTGAATGACAACAATACGGTTTCAATTAAAAGCTAAGTCTAAAGACAGTCGAAATAGATTTTCATGGTGTAGACAGTAAAGTGATTTACTGGGTTGCATGGTATCACTCTGTATTTGCAGAAATCAAATTGTTCATTTTCTTGTTTCCAAATTTAATTTCATTGTTATTAAATTTTATTCTTAATTTTCTTAAACTGTTATCTCTCTATGTTATTACATAAGTGCATGTAATGACCTGACTGTCAACTGGGGGCCGAGCAGAGAATAGAGGAATAAAGAATTATATTTATTAATCTATAAATAAAGGGGAGATAACATTGTTGACAAAGAAGTCAACTAACTTATCCGACTAGGTGTCGTGAACAATCAAGCTGATATTGTGGCATTGAAAGGGAGATAAGTTAGGCAAGTCTGTCTGTCGCTAATGCTAAGGATTATCCATAATTAATATTGATGATTAATGCCTAAATTAGGACAGGGTCCTAAAATGAAAACCGACATGTGACAACCAGCTTACTTCTCTTTGACCCAGAAAAACGTGACGCAATAGCTACATCATATGTGTGTATATGCTCCTATTATACTCCCTTTTACATCTACAATTAGATTTTATTTACTTACACATTTCTTACATCTAAATTTTATTCTTCTTAAATTTATTGAAGAGATCTGAGCATGATTTATAAATATCTTGAATCCACCTCTTGGCCATCTCGTTTTACAGTGCCATGTTAGCTAACCACCTGTTGTCCATCTCGTTTTACAGTGCCATGTCAGCTAACTAATGTTGACTAGCTTGTTTTACAGTGCCATATCAGCTAATGTTGGCTAGCTTGTTTTACAGTGCCATGTCAGCTAACTAATGTTGGCTAGCTTGTTTTACAGTGCCATATCAGCTAACTAACTGCCTGTTAGTCAGTTTGTTTTACAGTGTAGTCAAATGCTAGCTTTGTATATATGAATGAGAGGGAGTGTTGTGTGTGGGTTTCTGAGTGCATGCGTGTGAGAGAGAGCGCCAGAATGCAAAGTGTACTCAGTGAACTATTGACGACGTGCAGAAGACGTTGTTCGACGTCATTAAAATCACGCTCTGAATTTGTTGCTACGAGGCAGCCTGCTAAATGGAGTTGTCAAGTTACGCTCTAACCAATCTGCTCGACTCGTGCGACGTCATCATCATCATCTACTGAAATCTTAACGTTTGTAATAGTAATAACAGAGTTTTTAGACAGTCGACATTGTGTTCCAGTTTGCCGTTAGCATGATGTTCGGTACCAAATGTCTTTTGGGATTGACCATCCCGCTAGCCTGTAAGTAATCTTTCGGAGTTTGTTGATGACAAGTTTACGTGTTTTCCCTATTTAAACGAGCGAACATGTTGCGTGAAGTAAGAAAATTAAAGAATATTATCACTAAGGATAATTTGAAACAAAATATATATGTAGAGATATAAGCAAACGTATCTTGCTTCGTTATGTAATAGTGTATAATTCTTCATTCTATTGACGAATATCTGTCTTCTATGTCGAGTAGCTGTCTTGTGTGCAGAATAATTGTCCTCTGTCTCGGATAGCTGTCTTGTGTGCAGAATAATTGTCTTCTGTGTGGATAGCTGTTTTCGTGTCGGATTGCTGTCTTCTATGTAGAATACTTGTCCTCTGTCTCGGATAGCTGTCTTGTGTGCAGATAACTGTATTCTGTGTGTCGGATAGCTGTCTTCTGTGTAAAATACTTGTCCTCTGTCTCGGATAGCTGTCTTGTGTGAAGATACCTGTCTTCTGTCGTATGTGACGGGTAGCTGTCGTATGTGACGGGTAGCTGTTTCTGTGTTAGACAGCACTCTTCTGTGTAGGACAGCTGTCTTCTGTGTCGGATATATGTCTTCTGCATCGGATAGCTGGTTTTTTTTTGTGACGATAGCTGTCTTCTGTGTCGGAAGATGACAAAAGCTTGAGTACTCGCTGCTCCTTTAATTAGATTTAATCATTAATCGCCTGTTGATGAACATTTTTCAGTATCAACCGGGAATTCCAAATTTTAATTTAAAACAATAATAGCAAAATAAGAAATAGGAAAGAGTAAGATACAGGGTTAATGTTGTAGTTGATACTAATTGATACTAAACTTTATAAAGTTAAGATTGTACTACACCTACCATCATCATCACCACCACCACCACCACTACTACCACTACTACAACTACTACAACTACTTCTACTACTATTACTACTGTTGTAACTAACTCTAGATTTATTCTTTCACTACTGTTTCTGAGACTGCTAAGACTTCTACTACTATTACTACTGTTGTAACTATAGATTTATTCTTTGACTAATATTTCTGAGACTGCTAAGACTTCCACTACTATTATTTCTGCTGGCTGCTATTACTTCGACGACTAGTATGATATAACCTCTAAAAGACACTACTAAAATTAATTAGATCATTTATAATATTCATAAAAGTCATGTGTGCACTGGAAGGCTATCTTGACTAAACTTGTACACAATGGACCTGCTCCTGACCATAAGCATCTATTCTTGACCATTTACAAATTCTCTATAATATCTTAGATACCCAAGAACTATGGTAAAATTCCGAAGACAATGATTCCAACTGACTAACTTACAGACTGCAGAACTCATGATGTGAGTTGAACATAAAGAAAACGGTGTGTGGTATTGACACACCTAGTACTACTAAATTTACCTCAGTGACAACTAGTACATCTAAATTTACCTCTATGACAAGTAATACTACCTCTACCTCAATCACAACTACCACTACCTCTATCTCAGTCACAACTATTATCTCTACCTCAATCACAATTACTACTGCCTGTACCTCTATCACAATTACTACTACCTGTACCTCTAACAATACTACTACCACTACCTCTACCATAATCACAAATACTACTACAATCACAAGTACTACTCCCTCTATCTCAATCGCAATAACTCTTATTTCTACCTCAATCACAACTACTTCTGCCTCTACCTCTATCACAATTACTACTACTATTGTACCTCAATCATAATTACTACTACCTCCATCTCAATCACAATTACTACTACCTCTACCTCAATCACAATTACTACTACTACTGTACCTCAATCACAATTACTACTGCATGTAACTCTATCACACTTACTACTACCTCTACCTCAATCATAATTACTACTACTAACTGTGCATCAATCCCAGTTACTACTACCTCAACTACAACTACCTCTACCTCAATCACAATCAAATACTAATGTACAACAACACTATTATTCCTCGCATAAATAATTGTACTACAAATTATAACAACAACAGCCACTTCACTTATCACATCTGCTACTGTTATTGACAAAAATAATTATATTGCTTCTTTTAAATGAAAATGTTGATGATAATAATAATGATGATGATGCATATAAACAATGTAATGAATATTACGGATGCAGCAAACAAATATCCAAATAAAAAACCAACTGGTAAAAATATCGCTTATGTTTAAGAAAAATTTTCACAATTTTTATTTCGACAAACTCATTTTCCCATTGAGATGTCTGTAAATTGATTATGAATAGTTTTAATGTTTCTCTTTCACCAGACGCAATTTTGTCTGCCTTGGGAACCGACATACCTACAAATAGCACCAGCTATGCTCCTTACGTCATCCGTACAGGTGCTTCAATTTTCAGTTAATATAAGTAAACATTTTGATGTTAAAATTATGTCAAAAACCTTACAGCAGAAGAAAGCGATATGACAGGCTGGGGTACAAACCTCTCAAGGTCCGCCAATGGACCAGAGGTAAAACGGAACACGTGTATCGCCTTTTATTATGAACTTTCCAGTGACCGCCAGAGGTCAACATTTATAAAGTATCATTAGGAATGATCAGAATAATATATATAAACTTTCTTTTTATCTGTTTTCTTTTTGAGGGAGACCTAAAGTAAAACAAAATAATTATTTTAACAGAGGAACACGCAATTTAAAACAGCCATTTCATGTATAATGAATACCCTTAGTGCAAGTTAAATGGTCCTTTTAATACGTCAGTATAAGTAAATTAGTTTACGGTAATGACACATTTCACTTCACAGATAAACAGTCTCATTACATCACGACTACGTTATATAAATCTTGGTATAATTATTAAATGTTTATAATTAATCAATATTTTCTAAAAATGTCAAAATTATGAATGAACTGTGGGAGTCTTGATCGAGTATGAATTGTATGAAATAATGCAAATAGTAACTTATATATCGACAACATTAACTTTTAATCTCTAGTCTAAGCTATTTTATGTATCGATAACTTTTATTTAATCTATAGTCTAAGCTATTTTATGTAATTGTGCATGATTACCTTTCCATTTATAAACACTAAATTCTTGTTTGAAAGAATAACGTAATTTACGTGCAATGCTATGGAACGTTACAACTGATATTTCCCATTTTCCCATTTTAACAACATTGTTAACAGTACATAATGTCTAGTTTCTGTCTGTTTGACCGTCAGTGTTTACAGTAGAAAATGAGGGAGGATGAGGCTTAGGCTTATTTTTGTTAAGAAGTTCGTGAAATGCCATTATGTGTATTAGAAAGTGAAACAGTCCATCAAGTCCAGCAAGTCCAGTATGATAGTATTCAGAATTTTCTTTAGCAAGCAGAGGGACGCCCACCCCAACAAACTGCACCTACTACAAAGACTCACACCATTCCCAACAGTCTGCAACTACTACAAAGACTCACCCCATTCCCAACAGACTGCAACTACTACAAAGACTCACCCCATTCCCAACAGACTGCAACTACTACAAAGACTCACCCCATTCCCAACAGACTGCAACTACTACAAAGACTCACCCCATTCCCAACAGACTGCAACTACTACAAAGACTCACCCCATTCCCAACAGTCTGCAACTACTACAAAGACTCACCCCATTCCCAAAAGACTGCACGTATTACAAAGACACCCCATTCACAAGAGATTGCACCTAGTACAAGGATTAACTCATTCCAACAGACAGCGTCTAATGTCGGGACTCTGTCTATTCCAGGAGACTCCCCTATTGTCGCATGCTTTGACGAAGCACCCCGATTATGAAAGAAAGTTTTACATTTAGTTTAGTCGCCCCTGCAAGTAGGTAGGGCGGTGATAGGAAATATGAATTACTGGCATTTCAATGAATATTTTATTTTATAAATTGATAATATCTTATGCTAGAATTTATAGTAGGACAGTGTTCTCCTAGATTTCTGTGAATGCAATTAGTTTCTGTTATTCATTTTGTTATTAACTTTTTTATTCGATTTGTTATTGAATTTGTTATTGAATTTGTTATTTTATTTGTTATTGAATTTGTTATTGAATTTGTTATTGCATTTGTTATTGAATTTGTTATTGCATTTATTTTGCAATTTCTTATTCAATTGTTATTTAGTTTGTTATTCACTTTGTTTATCAATTGTTATATGATTTGTTATTTACTTTGTTATTCAATGTGTTATATTTGTATTTCACTGTTATGCAATTTGTAATTCGCTTTGTTTTCAATTTTTTTATTCACTTGCTCTTCAAGCTATTATTCAATTTGTTGCTGAGTTTTGGAAAGATTCAATTTGTTGCTGAGTTTTGGAAAGATTCAATTTGTTGCTGAGTTTTGGAAAGATTCAATTTGTTGCTGAGTTTTGTAAAAAAATCAATTTGTTGTTCATTATCATAGTAAGATATACAATGACTGTCATATTTCTACAATTTGTCGTTAAATTAATTTTAAAAATAAATGGCATTAGTAGGGAGCAAGTGAGTCTTGTTTTATACTTTTTAAATCTCTGCACAAAGCGTGAAGTCGAATTTAGTTTTAGTTAATTACTTTAAAATATATTATATATTTGTTTATTTTACTTCCTTCTCTCGTTTTACTGGGGCGTATGTGTGAGTGGGTTGTGTGCATATGTGTGTCTGTGCGAGTGTGTTGTATGTATGTGCTGGTGATTTTGTATGTACGAGTGTATTGTATGTGTGTGTGTGTATTTGAGTATTTGTGTTGTGTGAGTGTGTTTTGTGCGCATGTGTATGTGCGAGTGTGCTTTATATATATATATATATGTGTGTGTGTGTGTGTGTGTGTGTGTGTGTGTGTGTGTGTGTGTGTGTGTGTGTGTGTGTGCTAGTGTATTTATATGTGCGAGTGTGCTGTATATATGTGTGTGTATATGTGTGTGTATATGTGTGAGTATATTGTGTGCGTATGTGTGTATGTGCGAGTGTAAGTGTGCATGTGTGAATGTGATATGTGCGTATGTGTGTGTGTGTGCGAGTGTTTACTCTATGTATTGTACGTGTGAGTGCGTTGTGTACGTGTGTGTGTATATTCTAGTGTATTTGTTTGTATTTGCGAGTGTGTTATGTGCGTATGTGTGTAAATGTGGGAGTGTTGTGTGTGTTGTGTGGGTATGTGCAAGTATGTTTGTGTGGTTAGAAATGGAAAGTTCATCTAAATGCTAACCAGACCTCTGTAGTTGTCACGCAATCACCTCAAAATGTAAACTACCGCATACACGTGCAATCTAAATTAAAAACTATGTGGTCAAGGCCTTTGTATGTGTATTGATTTCAAAATTTAATTATACAAATTTCTATTACAACATCACTGACTTGGTCACAATACAAATTGCCTCATATAATGAACACTAAATTTTTGTTAAAGACTCCTCCATCTTACAATGGTCGAGAGAGATATCTGACAACGCTGAGGTCATGATGTGTCTCGGCGATGACGTGATTATTCCCTGGAAGTTTACAATCGGCCCCACCAGAGATATTCTATATATAGACTGGTTTGCCACAGTTAAAGGTGAGTGTACTTATAGACTGGTTTGCCACAATTAAAGGTGAGTGTACTTATAGAATGGTTTGCCACAATTAAAGGTGAATGTATTTATAGAATGATTTGCCACATTTAAAGGTGGATGTATTTATAGAATGGTTTGCCACATTTAAAGGTGAATGTATTTATAGAATGATTTACCACATTTAAAGGTGAATGTATTTATAGAATGGTTTGCCACAATTAAAGATGAGAGAACTTATAGAATGATTTGCCACATTTAGAAGTGGATGTATTTATAGAATGGTTTGCCACATTTAAAGGTGGATATATTTATAGAATGGTTTGCCACATTTAAAGGTGGATGTATTTATAGAATGGTTTGCCACAATTAAAGGTGAGTGTAGCATAGAATTGACGCTATACGCACAGAACTTTCTGCCGTCACTCACCAAAGGAATCTGTCGCACGTGGCTGGTAGACACCGCACGTTAATGAAAGTCAAGTGACTTCTGTTGGTATAGAAAGCTGGATTAAAACCAATGAGTGTATGTCTGTCTCTTGCTCGCTTCTAGTTGGGCCATAGCCTAGCTGCGCACTGTATAAGATTTAAGAAATGATTAAAATTACATGTACATAGCCTATAACACCTATAACATTTAAGAAAAGATTAAAATTACATGTACATAGCCTATAACACCTATAACATTTAAGAAAAGATTAAAATTACATGTACATAGCCTATAACACCTATAACATTTAAGAAAAGATTAAAATTACATGTACATAGCCTATAACACCTATAACATTTAAGAAAAGATTAAAAAAAAATTATACATAGCCTAGCTGCTCATCACCGTATACGTGTTGAGAACTGATCAAAATTAATTGTACATTAAAATAAATAATGACAACAAACATACATAGTTTAATAAGATTTGGTTGTTGTATTTTGTCCATGCATAAATTTTAGGTGTGTTTCCCATTGCGAGATTTAAATGGCTAGGTTGGCATCTTGCTTCAAAGTGTTCGGTCCTATTAATATGTGAACAAGATACTTACTAAAATAAGACCTCTAATAAGAAATTCAGAAACCTAACCAAAAAGGCAACCGATCACGCAGGGCGAATTTTTTTCCTTCTCCTTTAAATCCTCCCGAATGAATTCCTTTATCTCTAAATTAAGAAAAGTTTTAGAAACCGTTTAGTAAAAAGAATCCGTGTAGGTGTTCCAGACATTTTAATGTGATACGTTTTATAATATTCATCTTGTATCAAAACACAACTTTACAGAAATTAACGCACTGTTTTGAAGACATGTAAACTTCTAAACTCAGAAGTTGTGAGATCACTTAATATGTATTTAAGAACCTTCCAATGACGGCTCGAGATTTGAACCTAACCACAGCGCGAGACTAGAACATGCAGTGTGTTTTGGCTCGTGCCGAACACGGAATAATTAGGCACATGAAAGAAGAAAAACCGAGAATTCCAGAAAATTAGAATGGCTTAAAATAAGAAGTCCATTGCTATGTTGAAATCATTCAAGCGTTGAATATCACCGATGTTCAGAAACCAGGTATGACGTGAACTACTCGAAACACTTTATTTCGCCAGTCTCAATGGGCTTAATAAGTTAATGTTTAATAAAGTAAGAAAATACATGGAATGCCTCAATAGGCTTAATAAGTTAATGTTTAATAAAGTAAGAAAATACATGGAATGTCTCAATAGGCTTAATAAGTTAATGTTTAATAAAGTAAGAAAATACATGGAATGTCTCAATAGGCTTAATAAGTTAATGTTTAATAAAGTAAGAAAATACATGGAATGTCTCAATAGGCTTAATAAGTTAATGTTTAATAAAGTAAGAAAATAAATGGAATGCCTCAATGGGCTTAATAAGTTAATGTTTAATAAAGTAAGAAAATACATGGAATGTCTCAATAGGCTTAATAAGTGAATGTTTAATAAAGTAAGAAAATAAATGGAATGTCTCAATAGGCTTAATAAGTGAATGTTTAATAAAGTAAGAAAATAAATGAAATGTCTCAATAGGCTTAATAAGTGAATGTTTAATAAAGTAAGAAAATAAATGGAATGTCTCAATAGGCTTAATAAGTTAATGTTTAATAAAGTAAGAAAATAAATGGACTGTCGCAAGCAATTGAGAATGATATGTATAGCGTCATAATATGTTAAACAATTTAGAATATGTATAGCGTCACAATATGTTAAACACGTTAAAATGATATGTATAGCGTCATAATATATTAAACACGTTAAAATGATATGTATAGCGTCATAATATGTTAAACAATTTAGAATATGTATAGCGTCACAATATGTTAAACACGTTAAAATGATATGTATAGCGTCATAATATGTTAAACAATTTAGAATATGTATAGCGTCACAATATGTTAAACACGTTAAAATGATATGTATAGCGTCATAATATATTAAACACGTTAAAATGATATGTATAGCGTCATAATATGATAAACACGTTAGAATGGTGTAAAATGTTAGATAACATAAACACACTGTCGCAAATACACTGATGTTCAGTCAGAAGTATGTGGAAAAGAGCAGTTTAAGTGACCACAAAGTAGAAATATAAAGACAAGTAGACACATGTCTACATAAGGCTAGAGTGATGTACAATTTAAAACGATTCCAAAGAGTAGATAGAATGACTATTCATGGGATAGAAATACTAAACGAACAAAGAATTGTAAATGATTAAAATACCAGATCGATATTTATAGAATGTCGCAAATAATTATTTAACATTTAAAAAATCGAGAATAGGACGAAATCGAAATGAAAAATAAAATGTCAATTTAAATAGAATATTGTAAAAAAAACAACAAAATGTCAATTTAAATAGAATATTGTAAAAAAAATAAAATGTCAATTTAAATAGAATATTGTAAAAAAAATAAAATGTCAATTTAAATAGAATATTGTAAAAAATAAAATGTCAATTTAAATAGAATATTGTAAAAAAAACAACAAAATGTCAATTTAAATAGAATATTGTAAAAAAAATAAAATGTCAATTTAAATAGAATATTGTAAAAAAAATAAAATGTCAATTTAAATAGAATATTGTAAAAAAAATAAAATGTCAATTTCAATAGAATATTGTAAAAAAAATAAAATGTCAATTTAAATAGAATATTGTAAAAAATAAAATGTCAATTTAAATAGAATATTGTAAAAAAATAAAATGTCAATTTAAATAGAATATTGTAAAAAAAAAAAAAGAAGACAAAATTGTCAAAAGACTTTAAAAAAAGAAGACAGCTGGAATCGTAAGAAAAAAGTGTTAAAACGAAGTAGCAAGTTAAAATGTTGCTAATGATAATTGAACTAACAGTGTGCCATAAGCAGAATGACATAGAAGTATTAATGTGCTATAACCAGAATGACATAGAAGTATTAATGTGCCATAACCAGAATGACATAGAAGTATTAATGTGCCATAACCAGAATGACATAGAACTAGCAGTGTGTCATAAACAGAATGACATAGAACTAACAGTGTGCCATAACCAGAATGACATAGAACTGACAGTGTGCCATAACCTGAATGACATAGAACTAATAGTGTGCCATAACCAGAATGACATAGAACTAATAGTGTGCCATAACCTGAATGACATAGAACTAATAGTGTGCCATAACCTGAATGACATAGAACTAATAGTGTGCCTTAGCCATAGAGACATAGAAATAATAGTGTGCCAATAACCAGACAGAAGTTCAAGTGAACCAGAACCTGAATGACATAGATGTAATAGTGTGTCATAACCAGAATGACATAGAAGTATTAGTCTACCATAACCAAAATGGCGCGAACACTCAAAATAATGAGGCAAAAGAAACAAGCAAAACTACCTGCATCATCACAATGAAGTAAACAGTTAAAATGAACCACTGCTTGGTCCAAGTTTCCATAATGAAGTAAACAGTTAAAATGAACCACTGCTTGGTCCAAGTTTCCATAATGAAGTAAACAGTTAAAATGAACCACTGCGTGGTCCAAGTTTCCATAATGAAGTAAACAGTTAAAATGGACCACTGCTTGGTCCAAGATTCCATAAGAGTAATAGCTGAAGTCTCAGGTAGTCAGATGAAAGCAATGATGCATAAAATACAACAAGAACAAAATTGTTGTTGCAGGTAAGAAGAAGCTGCTTGCTTCGTACTACGGAAACACATTCATTCCGAACGACCCAGGGGCTCGAAACATTCAATTCATACCAAATGCCGGAATAAAACTGCTTTCGCCTACCTACGCAGACAACGGGGATTATGAAGTCCACGTACGCATTCGTAATGTCCAGTCAGTTTTCGTGCAGAGTGTCCGGCTGATTGTCGTAGGTAATACAAGTGAAAGTCGTGCGTCGCAAATATTTCCTGTCAGGCATTTCCTGGTTCCTTCATGGTTTTCACCTTTGTTTGCTCAATACTAACTGTATTCCTTTAGACTTCGTTCATCTTTTAACTGTTTGATTTTATTTTGCTTGGTATTTTACATCTGTGTCTTTTTCCTTTTGAGATTTAACTTATATTACCTGGAGTATAATTATATATACAGTCAGAAATCGCGAAATTTTTACACATGCTGGCAGACGATCTAAACCGTTTTAGATTTGATACTTGATGAGTGAGTCAGAGATAACCTTTTCCACCAGTAGCAATAACTTCAGGTAAACCAAATACAGATTGAGGAACTGATCTCTCTCTCTCTCTCTCTCTCTCTCTCTCTCTCTCTCACACACACACACACACACACATTCTAGTTTTGATGTATTCTGATTTATATTACTCACTTTTCGAGACCTTAAATACTGAGGCACATACCAGATCCGATGCGTTCTGTTTTAGATCCGAAATAAAATTGATTTTAGACAGAATATAACTATGTACATGACATACAGTTACTCATTTTCTAGATTCGATATATCACACATATGTATGTACTATAACATAAATATGTTTATGATATACACTTGCACATATCTAGATTCGAAATATCACACGCATATATACTATTTGATATATGTACTGTTCTGGACTTGATAACTTTAATAATTTAATTTCTGTCCTTCACTATAACATGGCCACATTTCATATGCATTTAATTGTTGCCAGAGTCGTCTGTAACTGAGGATGACACGCTGCAGGCCTACGTATTTCCTGGTGGTTATCACAACACAACAGCAAAAGAATGGCAAGCACAGTTAGGGTGTGGCAAGTTCGTATCCGTGGGCAGTCCAGTTGTACCTATACTTTGGCAGGTATATTGTTTATCCTAGAGGTATATTATTTATTTGATGGTATATTGTTTACCTGACAGCTGTAATGCTTATCTGAAGGTATATTGTTTACTGGATTGATTGATTGATTGTAGGGGGCGCTTCCGGCTTCCGCCGCTTTCGCGCATTGTTTACAGGGCAGGTGTATTGTTTAATTTATACGTGAATTGTTTATCTGACAGGTGTATAATTACCTGACAGGTGTATTTGTTTACCTTATTCGTGTATTGCTTACTTGACAGGTATATTGTTTATCTTATACGAGTATTGATTACCTAGCAGGTGTATTATTTACCTGACAGGCATATTGTTTACTCTATATTAATAAAAAATAAGTGTAGAGCAATGTACCAGTCAGTAGATACATTTTTAAAAATGTGATTAGAAGATATTGTACTGTTGTGCTTCTTTTACCTTTCTATTTATTAATGCTCAGTAAACACTCATGTCTTTCTCTTTATTAATGCTCAGCAAACACTCATGTCTTTCTATTTATTGATGCTCAGTAAACACTCATGTCTTTCTATTTATTGATGCTCAGTAAACACTCATGTCTTTCTCTTAAGTAATGCTCAGTAAACACGTGTCTTTCTATTTATTAATGCTCAGTAAACACGTGTCTTTCTATTTATTGATGCTCAGTAAACACTCATGTCTTTCTGTTTATTGATGCTCAGTAAACACTCATGTCTTTCTCTTAAGTAATGCTCAGTAAACACGTGTCTTTCTATTTATTGATGCTCAGTAAACACTCATGTCTTTCTCTTAAGTAATGCTCAGTAAACACGTGTCTTTCTATTTATTAATGCTCAGTAAACACGTGTCTTTCTATTTATTGATGCTCAGTAAACACTCATATATTTATTAATGTTCCATAAACACTCGTGTGTTGTGGGGGTGACGATGGTAGTAGAGCTGACTCCTCTCTTCTCCTCGATGGGTGTGTGTGTGTGGGTCAGATCAGCCGCGATTGCCGACGACAACACCGAGTGGCAGATGAAACAACCAACTCTCGCACTCAGACACCACGAATGTTCTTTTGGGGGATGGGGGTACCTTTATTCTGAGGTGCGGGGATAAAATGTGAAAGTCGGCGTGTATGTGAGTAGTGGCGTGAATGTAGTGTGAAGAACGAACGGAACGAACAAACAATCGCGCCAACGCACTTTCATAACAATGAAAGAAAGCCCAACTCTTGATAAAGAGTTAACACAAAAAAAATTCTAAAATGGGGCTTCTCTCATATGGTGTTACTTGTCCACTCAGAAACATCCACTCACAACATTCATGGATTGAGGAATAACAGCAATGAAAATGATAAATGAAATAAAATAAAAAAGGTACAAAGTTCACAATATGTCTAGTGGTGAAGACCGCAATTTTGGTGGAGACCCAATGTAACTAACAAATACAAAAGCAGTGATAAACACAAAATGCTATTATGTGCTAATGACAATTAGCACTACACAACTGTGGTGAAGACCCGACACAAGCAGTATACAATAAATTATGCAGTGATAACTGCAACACTTTATCATATATTAATGAAAATCAATGTGTTACAAAATAGTGGGTGAAAACCCAATGCCAATAAATGCTAAATGTTCAGAAATGTTTATAAAAGAATGTTCATAAAATTGTTCAGAGAGGAATCCAAAATATCAATAATAATGTCAAATAATTTAAAAAGTTCTAAATAAATAATAAGCTACAACTAACCTACCTAAGTGAATGCACCACTAAATTAACAACTTTCCTACTTACTAATGTTTGAAACTCAAAAGATGAAGCACTCCTGCAGGAACATACGACTGCACGAAGAGTGAAGAAAACAACACAGGTATACAGGCACCAACATACTGGCTGAAAAAAGAACACAGTCACATGATGCACACCCAATGACCCGGCCACTGAAGAATGGATCCGCTCACTGGAACAGAAACTACAAGGTCGCTGACACGATGGCACAACTCTGCTTGACGGACAAACTCGCCAGCACGCTAGCATGACAACTTAAAAGAAGAATGCAGACATGGCTGCATTGATGAATGGGGTCTGTGAATCCATTGTAAAAAAAAATATGGCACATGGCACACTTTGAAAATGCACTGAAAAATGCAAATTTCGGATACTCGGTTAGACTGCAGTACCTGTTCCCACTGAAAAGCCAGAACACCTTCCCGCTGAAAAGTGGTGAAGAAATAAGTCGTGGTTGAATGTATGATGAGTGTCCTTTGTAGGTGCTACATTTAATGTCACCAACTCTGAAGACCTTGGTACGTTACAATGTCCACTGATTTGGAGACATTCGTGGCTAAATCCGTATTATGAGAAACTCAGAAGAAAACCCGTGCATGGCCCAATGTGTAGAAAAAGAAGCAATGGGTTTTCCATACACCTTGTAGTCAGGCCGCACTGTCACACATTGAAGAAAAATGTCTGCAGGATCTTTTTGTATAAGTTAAGTTTTTGAAAAATACTAGTACGAGATTCTTAACATTTCTATTGTATTGGTGCAATTCACAACCTAAGATGCATTCACTTCTAATAATAATAAAAAATAGTCCCTAATTAAAATTCTATTTAATGAACATTTAAGATTAAATACATCATCTACCTTTTGCTAAATTATTTATTATCACCTAACATAAATAAATAAATAAATAAACAAATTTGCCAAAGTGCTAAAATACAAAATAAGCAATCACGTTTACAAACACACTTGTCTCTCAGCAGACAACAATAGCTATCAGATGATACATCGTATGATCGGTAAAGGGAGGTAAGAAAATAAATTTAAAAAAATAAATTTTTATGATTACCCCCTTTTTCCGTGACATCGTGTCTTTCTATTTATTAATGCTCAGTAAACACTCATGTCTTTCTGTTCTCAATAACTACTCTCTCTCAAACACACACACACACACACACACACACACACACACACACACACACACACATACACATACATACACACATATCTACATACATAAACACAGACACTGCCATATTATTGAATTATTAATTTTACCCAGGGGAGTTTCTTCACAAATTTGTTCTACGCCGTGTGATATTTTCCTTCTGTGATTTCTATGTCTGTTCATTGATAAAGAAAACAAATCCTATTTAATAAAAGTTAACTAAGTTCTTTTTCTTATCAAACACACGTCCACAAATGATGATAGTTATGCTTATCATGTTTAGTGTAGCAGTGGTTTTGCTAAAAAGGATGATAATTATTATTGCTATCTTAGCTTGTTGTGTCATCTTGTGCACAATTGATTCATTCCTCTGTTTCCTGGAACAGCTACCAGATGGTCGGACAATCCCTTCCACCACCTTCAGGGACAACGACTTCATCTTGACTCTCCCAAACCCGGTCCTCGACGGAGACTACTACTGCTTCATATCGTTCAACAGCCCGATACGAAACTGTCTGAAGAAATACCCCAACATGATGCACAAAGCCCTAGTTCGGGTGCGAGGTGTACACACCCGTTTGTCACTACTCGAGAATGGCGCAGAACAGCTAAAGAAACACTACAAAAGCTCAGATACGGCTGCCTTTCAAGCCAAACCATTGATGGACTATAAAGAAACCATAATCAGAAAAAACGTGAAACTCATAAACGATCTTAAGAAGAAAGCAGATCAACTGACTTCCGACGTCACCAGTACCGGTAATACACTGTACGGGCGCATCACGGAGTTGACAAGGACGTTGAACGGCATACCAAGTGTACACGATGAGTTTAAAGAACAGCTGATCACTTTGAACGACAACCTGGAACATCTCTTGGTCATGAAAGCTGCACTTGAAAGCGAGTATAAAGGCGTCTTCGCTAAGGCCGAGTTATTTCGGGCAGCAAAAGGAAATGTCACTAACACACTCGCCCGTTTAGAGAGAGAAAGTCGCGAGCTCAAGGACAATACGACAAAACTCCAAAGTTTCTTAACAAATCTCACGGAGATCGCGTCTGTCCAGACAAACGACGTGCAAAGCGTGATCACGGCCATCACTTCAGTGGACATCGCCATGTTTGACATTGCTGGAATTTCGTCCGACCTCCAGAAGCATATACCCGTTTTCATGGAAGTCACTGGCAAGAATGGACTGGGGAGTGAGAACACAACGGAAATAATTTATGACTTACAATTTGACCACAAGCACCACGTCAAAGACCAGTTTGGGCTGAGCCGCATCTACTCCGACAGTTGTAAGTGCATGTAATCTAAATGACGTTTCAGGGTCTTACATAGAGTATCAGAGTCTCCCAGTCTCCCAGTCATCTACTGTGAGAACAAGCCGTGAGTGCATGTAATCTAAATGACGTTTCAGGGTCTTACATAGAGTATCATAGTCTCCCAGTCATCTACTGTGAGAACAAGCCGTGAGTGCATGTAATCTAAATGATGTTTGTCTTACATAGAGTATCATAGTCTCCCAGTCTCCCAATCATCTACTCTGAGAGCAAGTTGTAAGTACATGTAATCTAAATGGCGTTTGTCTGAGATTGTCTCCCAGTCTCTCAATGTATGGAATTCAAAGCATTACCATGGTGAAAGGTTTTAAGAATGGCAATTAAGAGAAAAGGTAATCAAACAAAGGCCATTGGGTCTAATGCGGTTTGTTACTCTTTTATAAAATGGAATTATTCAAATTCGCAATTGTGTGAAATATCTTTATGCTTCAGGTCAAGAGGAATTACACTAATTTGCATAACGGCCTATAGAGATTTGTTACGACCATAGCGTGTAAAATAATTAAAATCTCATTGGCCAACTGTGATTAAACGATCACGTGAGCTAAAACGTAACAACAGCAAACAAAAAGAGCGTTGTTGGTCTCAAGAAATTTACTGCGCTAAACAAGTAATTGCTTATAGCTAAAAACTTAAAGGCCTATTGTATTTGTCTCCCCATTTAAAACTATAAACCACAAGAAAACAGTGAAATGTATCACTCGCATATACTTTGTTATCTCATTTACTTTATTTTTTTCTCAGTCCAAAGACCGTTTTCCTGCGCAGATGTGAACAGTTACGACAGTAAAAGCGGGATCCACACGCTGTACTTGAAAAACTTCAAAACTCTGAATGTCTACTGTGACCAGACAACTGATGGTGGCGGATGGACGGTGATTGCTCATTAACCGTTTTTCTTCTCCTTCTCGTGATCGATATAAATAATACTATTACGTTAACCACACTTTTGAGTGCGCTTTCTTTAGTGCTTTTTATGATGATGATTGTAACCACTGCTAACTTGGGATAATGATTGCAATCACTGGCACATTGTGATAATGATTGTAACCACTGCTAACTTGGGATAATGATTGCAATCACTGAGGCATTGTGATAATGATTGTAACCATTTCTAACTTGGAATAATGATTGCAATCACTGACACATTGTGATAATGATTGTAACCATTTCTAACTTGGGATAATGATTGCAATCACTGACACATTGTGATAATGATTGTAACAACTGCTAACTTGGGATAATGATTGCAATCACTGACAAATAGCGATAAAGATTGTAACCAAGTTCTTAATAAACATTAAAAAATATACGCGTTCGACACTTGAAGCACATCACAGTTTGAAATTTTGATTGAAAATACATGAAATTTTAAAGTTTAGTTAACTTTAGAAAAAACGTATTTTCAGTAATTTATTAAACTTGACGTATGCGTGCCAAAAATTCATTGGAATTATAAAATCTGACAGGTGATACAAAGAAGACAAGATGGCTCAGTGGATTTCAACCGGAATTGGACAGATTATGGGGTGGGCTTTGGAAACTTGACGAACGAATTCTGGATTGGTAATATTGTCTATGTTGTTATTGTCGTTTAGTTTCCATTGTGATCCATAAACCGAAACATGAAACAATGATTTACATGCAGATATAGCCTTACTATCTACTCTTACACTATACTACTACTACTACTACTACTACTACTACTACCTCTACTACTACTACTACTACTACTACTACTACTACTACTACCTCTACTACTACTACTACTACTACTACTACTACTACTACTACTACCTCTACTACTACTACTACTACTACTACTACTACTACTACTACTACTACTACCTCTACTACTACTACTACTACTACTACTACTACTACTACTACTACTACTACTACTACTACTACTACTACTACTACTACTACTACTACCTCTACTACTACTACTACTACTACTACTACTACTACTACCTCTACTACTACTACTACTACTACTAAATATACTACTACTACTACTACCTCTACTACTACTACTACTACTACTATGTTTATGTTTATTTTTAATGCAGCTATTAGTAGATATATCGCAGACGTCGGGCAATATGCACGCCCGTTCTGTTTCCATGTTTTACAGTCAAAGTTATGGTGAATTGTAACCCCGTAAGTTTATTATTAAAACAATTTGTTACGTAAACGAGCTTAAAATTATAATGTAATAAACTTTGTCGAATAAGGAAATAAGTTTTTGAACAACTTAGTTAATTTGTTATATACATATATCTTATTCTTTGATACTGTTCTTAGACAATCTGTTATATACATACATCTTATTCTTTGATACTGTTCATTGATTACAGTAGAGCAAAGAGTAAATCTTCAATGAAACAGGACATTGTATTGCCAACATTCAGGCATGAAACGTAATAAACGGTTGCACTATTACTATCGGACTTAGGGGACACAACTCTGAAACTAGTGGAACGAATTTGTTTCCCTTGCTGTATATATAAAACTAGTTTCCAGTGCCAAGCCGGGTGCCTTGCAAGCGTATTGCTGAGCTAGGTCTAACACTAGAGCCCTCGAGCCTCCACAAGAAATCATCACATAGACAGTTCGATGTGTAAGTTTTTTGCTGACGCTAAAATGTTTCGTTTGAACTGCTGATGGAATGGTTTTCAATGAATTTCGCAGGCCTCGAAAATCTCCACCAGCTGACCATCAACCGTAACGCTATTCTTCGTGTTGACCTCACTCTCCACAACAGCCTTCAGGTCTACGCCCTCTTCAACATGTTCTACGTCGACAACGCCACCGAGAAGTACCGCCTGTCCATTTCTGGATACAGTGGGGACGCAGGTAATTTTCGTGTTCCTTCCCTGACGCGTGAGTAAGAGAACACTTTAAGGTGACGTCAATCGAGAACACTATGTTCACCTAAAGGAATTTGTGTTGTTGACATTCTTTCAAAACGTAACTGCTGCAGCACCTCCATACTATGTAATGCTCATCCTTCCTTTTCAATTAATGTAACGCTTCCCTCTTCCTTCCTTTCAGTTAATGTAACGCTTCCATTCTCCTTCCTTTCAGTTAATATAACGCTTCCATTCTCCTTCCTTTCAGTTAATGTAACGCTTCCATTCTCCTTCCTTTCAGTTAATATAACGCTTCCCTTTTCCTTTCTTTCAGTTAAAGTAACGCTTCCCTTCGCCTTCTTTTCAGTTACTGTAACGCTCCTCTCCTTTTAGATTTATGTTATGCCTCCTATCTCCTGTTTCGTCCATGGAACGCTTACCTTTTCAGTTAATGAAACTTTCCTTTTTTAGTTAATGTAACGCCACATCTCCTGTTTAGTCTACGTAACGTTTCCCTCTCCTTTTCAGTCACTGTAACGTCCCCAATCCTTTCTGACATATAATGAAACGTTCTCCGTTCTCCTTCCCGACAAGTAATGTACTCCCTTCTTTTTCTTGACACTAAATGTAACTTTTCTTTTTATTTCTGGACAGTTAATGAAACCTTCTTCTCCTGACACTTAATGTAACGCCCCTTTCTCAGTAACGTCTGCTCCTTTTCCTTCCTGACAAGAAATGTAATGTTTCCACCTCGTCATTCCTGATAATAAACGTATACATTTATATTCATTTAACTTCTATTTTAGAAATGGCGAGGGAACGTAGTTTGATCAGTAACTTTTAAAATTCTGATAGATACCACCCCCTCCCCCCCCCACAGCCTAAGGTAAGTGTTCAATCAAACTTGCCGAACAGTTTCCACAGATGGTATTGTTTAATATAAACCTTTCATGTGATAATCGCAATACACAAGTATAATTCGTGACTCATTGGCCATAGTAGAACATTTCAGGCGGACACTGTCCTGTTTTGAGTGTGTATTCACGTGTTTAGTTGTCTAGACCTAATCATAAATTTGTCGAGTCTTTGTATTACTAAATGCTTATTGCTTTATAAAATGTTAAGTGCTTCTCGTTGTCCTCCTAGTCCTCATCATTATGATGACCACCAGGGTCATATTAATTATTATTAGTGGTGGTGGTAGTAGTGGTAGTAGAAGTAGTAGTATTCGCTGTCAATAGTGCCATTTGAATTGGCAGCAGTAGTAGTAGTGGTGGTGGTAGTAGTATTAGTCAAGAAGTAGTAGTGGTTGTAGTAGAGAGAGAAAAAATCAATTTCGATCATAATGAATAATTGCACAGTCTAATGAAAAATAATTTGATATAATTGTGTAGAACAATTACACAGTCTAATCAAATTAATTTGATATATTTGTGTAGAACAATTACACAGTCTAATCAAATTAATTTGATATATTTGAGTAGAACAATTACACAGTCTAATCAAATTAATTTGATATATTTGAGTAGAACAATTACACAGTCTAATCAAATTAATTTGATATATTTGAGTAGAAAAATTACACAGTCTAATGAACATTAATTTGATATAATTGTGTAGAACAATTACACAGTCTAATCAAATTAATTTGATATATTTGTGTAGATCAATTACACAGTCTAATCAAATTAATTTGATATATTTGAGTAGAACAATTACACAGTCTAATCAAATTAATTTGATATATTTGTGTAGATCAATTACGCAGTCTAATCATTGTAATTTTTTTGGTGTGAAATATAAGTAATATTCAGTCAGTACATTTAAAACGCTGTCATTGCAGTCTAATCATTGTAATTTTTTGGTGTGAAATACAAGTAATATTCAGTCAGTACATTTAAAACGCTGTCATTGCAGTCTAATCACTGTAATTTTTTTGGTGTGAAATACAAGTAATATTCAGTCAGTACATTTAAAACGCTGCCATTGCAGTCTAATCACTGTAATTTTTTTGGTGTGAAATACAAGTAATATTCAGTCAGTACATTTAAAACGCTGCCATTGCAGTCTAATCACTGTAATTGTTTTGGTGTGAAATACAAGTAATATTCAGTCAGTACATTTAAAACGCTGTCTTTGCAGGAGACAGTTTGACACCGAGCGACGGGGTGAACTTTACAACCTTCGATAATGATAACGATGAAAATAGTCAACAATGTGCTAAGCTTCTGTACGGCGGTTGGTGGTTCAAAAACTGCTGGGAGTCCAACCTAAATGGTCGCTTCATGCCCAATGGAGAGGAAGCTCGAAATGGAATCATATGGAATACGAAGGAAAGCAACCACACCTTGCTGCGAACCGAGATGAAGATTAAGCACTGAACATGGATGCGCATATCCTGCTGAACACACACAAGGACTCGGTTAAGTCTCGTTGTCATTAAAGATTGTCAAGTTTAATGCGTCAATTTATCGCCATTACTCTTTTGAAAAAAAAAAAGAATTTCAAATTGTTAAATGCAACTTGTTCACATTTTAAAACAAAGTGTAGATTGATTTTTCATGTATCCTCGAGCATGGTGCGCAAAGTTCAAACAAAACAACCCTTTCGGTTTCTCTTCTGATCTTTAAATTTTAGTTGCTTTCTAATTTTAAGGTATAATTCTTCACAAGAATTGTTTTCTAGTTCTTAAAGAAGGGACAAGAATGAGAGTACCTCATCAAACGCTTAAAATATAATTCTTCACAACTTTATTTTAAGCGTTTGATGAGGTACTCTCATTCTTGCCCCTTCTTTAAGAACTAGAAAACATTAATTTAGCTTATAATATAATATTTTTAAATTAGAAGCATGTAGCAAAAATGTTGCACTGCTAGGGTAATAATAATTCATTGTTATCGTATCATGAGAACAGTGAATAAAAGTGTTGATGTGCATTGCATAACAAGTAGAGTGGTTTTGTTTTGAATATTTCGTTCCTCATAGTTCGTGTTTGTGGGTACACCTGTACTGATATTTGTGGGTTCACCTGTACTAATTTTTGTGGGTTCACGTTTACTGTTGTTTGTGGGTTCACCTGTACTAATTTTTGTGGGTTCACGTTTACTGTGGTTTGTGGGTTCACCTGTACTGATGTTTGGGGTTCACCTGTACTGATGTTTGTGGGTTCACATGTACTGAGAGGCCCGATAATAGCAAAGCGTTAATGCAAAGAAATGAAAAGCAGCAACATAAAATTATCACAGCAAAAAGGTTTTTTCATATTTGCGAGATATACGCAGCAATAGTTCTTGTCTCTCGTTATGACGCAGTTATGACGCACCCCAAGCCACATTTCACCAGATTGACAATGGTTATCTTTTCTCCACAAAAAATTAGAATCATAAACGAAAAGAACAAAATAAAAGATTGTTACAGTTGTCATGCGGCCCTAAATAAAAGAAAGGGGAAAACAAGGGGGTGGGGTGGGGTGAGGTCATAATTGCGGTCAGAAAAGTCCAGGGTAATATCTGTTTAGCTAACGCTCTAAAGTAAGAAATTCTTTTAAGTGCTGAGAAAAAAAATCTATGGGTGACGTCATATACCTTACGTAACTAAATACAGAACTTCCACAATGCTGCTGGAAAGACACAATTTGTGACCAGTGAATTCCGAACGCGCATCTTAATACTTATTTCTCTTGCTGGTGATTTTCTACTTTATTCAAGTTTAGAGTTGTCAAAAGGTCAGTGAGATATACGTCCTAAATGTGTGCAGTTAATGCAATGTACATATTGTAAAAGCTAACATTAAATATGGGAGAGAACTCTATTGTCACGACACCACAACTCCATCTACAGTAAAAATAGCAATGGATGATAGTTCATATCCCTCCCAAAACACAGACACAAATATGTTTCACACTCATCTGAAGCAGAGAACAGTAATTCCGGCATATATTATTTTATTTAAGTACGACACGCAAAAAGTTCACTTTAATTTAATGGCTGTCCAAGTTGTCTTGAAGAAGATTTGTCCAAGTTGTCTTTAAGACTTCGTGTTCAAATTGTCTTTAAGACTTCGTGTCCAAATTGTGTTCAAGATGTGTTCAAATTGTCTTTAAGACGTCGTGTCCAAATTGTCTTTAAGATGTGTTCAAATTGTCTTTAGGAAGATGTGTCCAAGTTGATTTATTATTTATATGACGTGGTAAATCGCTTAAATCTTTTGTATCAATATCATCAGACAATGTAACAAATATATTCACCCCAATATAACATAATGTAAAATGTAATGGATGGATAGATAGATAGATAGACAGACAGATATACAGATAGATAGGTAGGTAAGTAAGTAGGTAGGTAGGTAGATAGGTAGATAGATAGATAGATAGGTAGATAGATAGATAGGTAGATAGATAGACTGTATTTAAAACTGCACAATACATTAGTTATGTTTACAATGCTTTTTAATCTTAAATGAATCTTAAATCACTCCAACGCAAACAGACAAATCAAAATAAAATGCAAATAGTAATTTATTGAACAGTAAAATTTTAAAATACAATATTCAGGCTAACGTAAAAATTATTGCTGGTAATCTTTGTCGTTTTTATATTGTTAAGAAGATCTAGGAGTAACTACGTTAATTTCACACAGACATGTTTGACAACTCCTTTTTTCTATTTTTCGCTTTCATAGCAATTTGTTTTCGTTACATGCTGTATTTACTGTCTAATTTTCATTGCAACTTGTTTCATGGGTTCCCCATTCCAAATAATTCCATCGGATCCATTTTCAAAAGTGACCTTGTAAAGACCATTGAGGTTGCTCCCGTGACAGTCCCTGTACCACCACGCCCCGTGAGAGGTGACAGCACAGTTCAAATTGGTATCTCTGTCGTTGTCCTTGTCAAAGGTTGAGAACTGAATGCCATCGCCATGTGAAAAGAAATCCCCTGTGGTCAAATACCAGAAAGATTTGAAAGTTACCATAATTTAATAAATTATTATTATTATTTAATAAATAATTTAATAAAATTTAAAATCAAGTTCTGGGAATGAAACAATTGATAATCTTCGGGCAAAATAGATAGATATTTTTATTCTTTATGGCACTACCGAATAATAATTAATTGAAGATGGAGATAAAGATGGGGTTGAAGATGGAAATGAAGATTGAGATGAAGATGGAGATAAAATTGGGGTTGAAAATTGGGTTGAAGATGTGGTTGACGATGGAGATGAAGATGGGGTTGACGATGAAGATTAGGATGAATATAAAATTTGGGTTGAAATTTGGGTTGAAGATGAAGTTGAAGACGGAGATGAAAATGGGGTTGAAGATGGAGATGAAGATTTGGATGAATATAAAATTAGGGTTGAAAATTGGATTGAAGATGCAGTTAAAGACGGAGATGAAGATGTGGTTGAAGATGGAAATAAAATTGGGGTTGAAAATTGGGTTGAAGATGAAGTTGAAGATGGAGATAAAGATGGGGTTGAGGATGAAAGTGGAGATGAAGATGCAGATGAAGATGGAGATAATTATGACAACTTGTCAACGACGTTGGTGGTAAAAAGTATGGTTATTTCCAATGACGGGCATAGGGTTGTGTTGATCATGATGACAAAAATGCTTATTTTGGATTCAAGATTACGTCTCCATGAGTAGGGATATATGTCTGAATCTAATATAGATTCATTGTATAGTATGTAATGCTAAGGTGCTTGTTCGTTGTTCTAAATAATTTCAAATGAGCTACACGTCACGTCATACCCGCGTACAATATCCATTGTTTAAAGTTTTAAAAAGTAGAACTCGCACTGGGTTTGCTATTACACAGTTTCGTTTGGTAAAGAAAACTACCTACCTCTATAATGTGTACTATTTTCATGTTCTGTACGTTTGGTAAAGAAAACTACCTACCTCTATAATGTGTACTGTACATTTGGTAAAGAAAACTACTTACCTCCATAATGTGTACTATTTTCATGTTCTGTACGTTTGGTAAAGAAAACTATCTACCTGTATAATGTGTACTATTTTCATGTTCTGTACGTTTGGTTTTCTTTACCTACCTCTCTAATGTGTACTGTACATTTGGTAAAGAAAACTACCTACCTCTATAGTGTGTACTATTTTCATGTTCTGTACGTTTGGTAAAGAAAACTACCTACCTCTATAGTGTGTACTATTTTCATGTTCTGTACGTGGTTAACATTTCACTGCTCATCATTGCGCATATAATGCGTCATAACTTGACAGGCAACTCACCGTTGCCTATATAAAACGTCACAGCTTTACAGGTAACTCACCGTTGCCTATATAATACGTCACAGCTTTACAGGTAACTCACCGTTGCTTATATAATACGTTACAACTTTACAGGCAACTCACCGTTGCCTATATAATACGTCACATCTTTACAGGTAAGTCACTGTTGCCTATATAATACGTCACAGCTTTACAGGTAAGTCACTGTTGCCTATATAATACGTCGCAGCTTTACAGGCAAATGTAAGCAGTTCTATTCTACGTAACATAGCATATTCTAATTATTGTATTTTAAAATGTTATGTTATAAATTGATATTTTACGGTTATTCTACGTGACATAGTTTATTCTAATTATTGTATTTTTATTTTTTATTTTTATAAATTGATATGTTCCAGAAAGACACGAGAGGTGAGAATGGAAAGAGTTGTATGGATTATAAAGAAATACGGTTTGGGTTAAGATATCCCACACCAGGAATATGGTCTGGTTTAGGCATCCACCACCAAGAATGTGGTGTGGGTTCAGTCATAATACACCGAGAATGTGGTGTGGGTTCAGAATAACACGCCAATAATATTCTCTTTGTTCAGATACCCTACAGCAAGAATGTGGCAAGGGTTCAGTCATCCTACAGCAAGAATGTGGCATGAGTTCAGTCATCCTACAGTAAGAATGTGGTATGTGTTCAAGCATCCCACACCAAGAATGTGGTATGGGGTCAGAATAACACAACAGTAATATTACCTACGTTTCAAGAACGTCACTTCTCTCTAGAGATTCTTAATTCGATGAATACATTAATCAAATGATTGATCTTTTGATAATCTGTCTGATCTTGACCAGGTAACTGTTTTCTGGGGTCAGTGCGTACGACTTGGACTGACGCATCAGACAATTAATCTGACGTCATAACTAACAAGTGATTACCATAAAACATGGTGAGTGAGACACTGACTGTCCCCAAGATGCAAGAAGACTGCGTTTGGCACTCATGTTCTCACCGGCGTTAAAAAGTAATGGTAAGGGATGTAAGAAAAACACAATCACCTGCATTTCCACTGGGTTGGCCCAAATGTAGTCGATACAAGTCGGCAGCGTCAGTAACGAAGAAGTCCTTGTACTCAACATAGATTTCCTTGTCATCAAACTTCGTCATATCAATACGCAGGGTGCTGTTTTTATTTATGGTCAGCTGGTATAGATTTTCTAGACCTGTATGTAAATTAACATACAAATGTGAATTAACCAGTTTATCTTTTAAACAAAAAAAAAATAAGAAAAAACAACAACAGTCATTTGCCAATACTGTACATGACGAGTCATTACATACATAAGAAATTATTACGTTAGTGTGTGATTGCCTTGGTGCGTGATTGCTTTAGCACGTGATTGTCTTAGTGTGTGATTGTATTTGCATATGATTGCTTTAGTGTGTGATGGTGTTACCTGTGCTCGCTTGAGTATGTGATTGTCTTAACATTGCTTGCTTTAATATGTGATTGTCATAGTGTGTGATTGCTTCAGCATGTGAATGTCTTTTTGTGTGATTGTATTTGCACGTGATTGATTTAGTGTGTGATGGTGTTACTTGTGCTTGCTTTAGTGTGCTATTGCTTGAATACGTGATTGTTTTAGTGTATGATTATCATAATGTGTGATTGATTTGGTGTGTGATTGTTAAATTATGTGATTGAATTTGTGTGTGATTGATAAGCGTGTGATTGTAATATTATGTGATTGACTTTGTGTGTGAGTGCCTTAGTTTGTGATTGTTTTAGTATGCGATTGAAGTAGTGTGTGATTGCCTTACCTGTCAAGGACCTACGTTACTCTCAAACATGTGATAATTACTTTGCGAAAGTAATTTTGTGAATGTTGGTGCACTTGCACTGAAAACAAGCAGTCTTGGTGGAAAAAACTAATGTTTACTATTTTGTGATCATGAATGTGTTATTTTCTATTTTGTAAATATAATTATGTGCTTGTCCTCTATTGTAAATGCTAAGTCGCCCCCTGTGAAGACGTGTTTATTACGCGGTCAACAAAAGTTGTGTATTTGAAATTCTGTGAATATGTAGTTATTTTTCTATCATCTGTATAGATATATCAAGTTGTAAACATGTAAAACCGGTTATATGTATACAGGTAAATATGGAAACATGTCCACTGTCCCCCCCCCAACCAAAAAAACAGAATTAAAAATGATTTAGTTTAAAGATACAGTTATGCAAACCTGTAAAATGTAGAAGACAAGAATGTAAAATTGTAAACATTAAGAAATCTAGAATTTCTATCAGTATATACATAAACATACAACGGAAAACTTACTGAGGAGCGCAAAGAGGTGTAAATAAGGCGTTCTATGAAATGTTCTGTTTCAAATAAAAACACAATGACAAATTGAAAGACGTTAAAGTGAAAGGAGGGATGTTCAGTGACGTAATACGTGCATTGCAAAAGTACACAGGAAGTATTTCATGCACGCATTGTCAGTTTGATGTAATGTTGTGTACTAGGCTTTAAGATCGATCTATCTATCTATCTATCTATCTATCTATCTATCTATCTATCTATCTATCTATCTATCTATCTATCTATCTATCTATCTATCTATCTATCCATCCATCCATCTATTTATCTATCTATCTCTCTGTCTGTCTGTATACCTACCTACCTATCTATCTATCTATCTATCTATCTATCTATCTATCTATCTATCTATCTATCTATCTATCTATCTATCTATCTATCTATCTATCTATCTATCTATCTGTCTGTCAGCATGCCTCTCTGTCTCGTCTATCTATCTATCTATCTATCTATCTATCTATCTATCTATCTATCTATCTATCTATCTATCTATCTATCTATCTATCTATCTATCTATCTATCTATCTATCTGTCAGCATGCCTCTCTGTCTCGTCTATCTATCTATCTATCTATCTATCTATCTATCTATCTATCTATCTATCTATCTATCTATCTATCTGTCCGTATACCTACCTACTTACCTACCTACCTATCTATCTATCTATCTATCTATCTATCTATCTATCTGTCAGCATGCCTCTCTGTCTGTCTCGTCTATCTATCTATCTATCTGTCTGTCAGCATGCCTCTCTATCTATCTATCTATCTATCTATCTATCTATCTATCTATCTATCTATCTATCTATCTATCTATCTGTCTGTCAGCATGCCTCTCTGTCTGTCTCGTCTGTCTATCTATCTATCTATCTATCTATCTATCTATCTATCTATCTATCTATCTATCTATCTATCTATCTATCTATCCATCCATCTATCTATCTATCTATCTCTCTGTCTATCTCTCTATCTATCTATCTATCTATCTATCTATCTATCTATCTATCTATCTATCTATCTATCTATCTATCTATCTATCTATCTATCTATCTATCTATCTATCAGCATGCCTCTCTGTCTGTCTCGTCTATCTATCTATCTATCTGTCTGTCAGCATGCCTCTCTATCTATCTATCTATCTGTCTGTCACCATGCCTCTCTGTCGTCTCGTCTATCTATCTATCTATCTATCTATCTATCTATCTATCTATCTATCTATCTATCTATCTATCTATCTATCTATCTATCTATCTATCTATCTATCTATCTGTGTCCATCCATCCATCCGTCCGTCCATCCATTCATCCATATACAGATATAGATTTGTATTTATCAATACCATGAGGAAAGTATAGGCTACATGACATCAAAGACGTGTTTGCCAATACCATGAGGAAAGAATAGGCTACATGACAACAAAGACGTGTTTGCCATTACCAATCCAAAAGTTCGTTTCCAAGTTTCCAAACCCTAACACATAGTTTGCCCAGTCTCTGTAGAAGTCCACTGAACCATCTTGTCTTCTTTGAAATACCTGTCATGGGTTATGATTCAAGAGTAATTGTCAGGTAAATAAAGTGCAAATGCATCTAATAAATTTGTTAAATTTCTTCAAGCACTCACACACCAGGCATGCATACACAGCGCACGCACGCACGCACGCACGCACACACACACATATGTATATATAAGAATTCCGTTTGGAAAGTGATCGGAAATTTTCTGATTATGTTGGACACAATATCCGAACGAAGAAATACTATTCTTTAATAGGCTCTAAGCAGAAGAAAGCAGACTTTGTCTTTAGAGATTATATGGACATTCTGTAGAAGGACATTCCATGTGCCAATATGTCATTCCATGCTCATTTAGAAGTTAGATCATGTTACTTTGACGACATTAATTTTTAAATAGAGTCACTGAAATGGAATAAGTTAGATCATGTTACTTTGACGACATTAATAATTATAGAGTTACTGAAATGGAATAAGTGTAGATCATGTTACTTTGACGACATTAATAATTATAGAGTTACTGAAATGGAATTAAGTGTATATCTATAGTGTCAAATTTATATACATTTCCTTTTATTTCTAGTATTTAATTTTGTATTTCCTTAAAACTATCCTTTCGTTCCTTGACTATGAACTGTCCGCATCTGTCTAACAGTTTGATATACGTGTCTGGAGGCAAGCCATTTCAATGTTTATCGACTTGTCCGTTCAGTAAACAATTTCGGTTTGCGGGCTTAGTTCGTATTTAACTTTAAGTGAGCAGAGTGAGTGGCTGCTTCTATACCTGATTTCTAAATTGCATTTACAGTCGTAGTTCAAAATAATCCATGTCGCATTAATCCATCCATAGTTAATACAATCCATGTCGCATTAATCCACCCACCCATAGTTAACACAATCCATGTCGCATTCATCCATCTATAGTTAACATAATCTATGTCGCATTAATCCACCCACCCATAGTTAACACAATCCATGTCGCATTAATCCACCCACCCATAGTTAACACAATCCATGTCGCATTAATCCACCCACCCATAGTTAACACAATCCATGTCGCATTCCCCCATCCATACGTCAAAATAATAAATGTCACAGCTGTCAATATTTAGGAATACTTTTATTCCAACTAAATAAACTACCCCTGTGTCATGAGAAGTAAGCAGTCCTCCCTATAAGTCGCAATTTGTTAACCATCTTTCCAAAAGCTTGTACAAGCCAAATAATTACCTCTGATTACAACCTCTGTTTACCTTGTAATTACTTCTGATTACAGTCACTGTTTACCTAAGTAAAGCAGAAGGACTTGTCTGTAAACAAATCTATTAATACATCTGTGATGCCGTATATAATTTTTCACTTTTAAACTTTGCCCCCTCTATAAACTGTGTAGCACTCTACGGGAATTTTTTTAATTAGAACTTATCAGTTCTTTTCTGTAGACCGCAAGTACTGATGGGAAGGAATTTTAAATGTACGCCTAATGGAGGAAAATCACAGTTAAATGCTGATTACCGTCCATCCACCGCCATCAGTCGTGTGGTCACAGTAGACATTGACCACTTTGTAGTTTTTCAGATAGAGAGTGTGGACACCATTTTCAGTGTTATATTTTTTCACGTCTGCGCAGGAAAACGGTCTGTTCACTGGGAACAGAAAAAACAACAAAACAAAATAAATATTAATACAGTTTTCAAAGTGGTCATCTCAGTTATATTTGTTTACCTCTTTTGAAATATTATGAGAGAGAGGGAGAGCAGAGAGAGAAAAATAGAGCAGAAGAGAGAGAGAGAGAGAGAGAGAGAGAGAGAGAGAGAGAGAGAGAGAGAGAGAGAGAAAAGAAAAAATGAGTACCTACAAGAAGAGAAAGAATGTAAATTAACAATTTTATATATATATATATAGATAGATTGTCTTTTGTTAACTAATATGCTTAGATCTTTATGTCTGTCTTACGTTTATAAATACATGTACTGTAATAATAAGTGACAATGAAATGGCTTCTTATAATAAATCAATGTATTCCACATTAGTAATCATCTAAACAAATTATTGACCTTTCTCGTATTATAGCTATGGGGTCGCTTTCTTACATGATAACAGATTGATTCCAGTGTATTTCATTTTTGTACATGTCTTTTTATGTAATGTTCCCAAACATACGAATGAGTTGATTATACAAAGATAAAAATGACAAAGATAAAACTGACAAAGGTAAATCTGACAAAGATAAAACTGACAAAGATAAAACTGACAAAGGTAAAACTGACAAAGATAAAACTGACAAAGATAAAACTGACAAAGATAAAACTGACAAAGATAAAACTGACAAAGGTAAAACTGACAAAGATAAAACTGACAAAGAAGAAACGCTTCATTGGAACAGGTTACTATTTCGTTTCTTTGATTATGCACTGTATTCGGCATGTAGAAGGTTAAAGTTGAGGCTGGAAATTCGTACTCTCACCATCAGTCAGCCAGCCATTACAACTCATTCTTACTTTGTACGTAATTACTTGTACATGCTTTTTTTCCCCTCTCAAGCAGTTTATTTCGCTCATAGGCCGAGTACCTTTTGTGTGTTTTACGTTCCGCTAAAGAACTAATTACACTTTTGTTCAGTATTACTTAAGTAGAATCTTCACGAATTGAATAATAAAGTAGATCTGCTTTATTTATAATGGCACACACACGGATTTATCTCCCCTTGTTAAAGGAGATAAATCCACTGTTTTGTCTTATATTTTGCAATTCAATTAAGAGGAAGAGGAATTATATCTGAACGAATTAGAAGGACTAAACGTTTTGATCGCGTTTAATTGCCGAGGTCTATACATGTGACTAAGAAAATCATTTACTACGTGTTCTCATTAAGAAAAAAAAAATCTTACATAAAAATAAATGAAAGTAATATAAAAAAGAAACTAAAGTCGAGATACGTTACAGAATAAAACTAACTTAAAATATTCCACTCAACTTCCATAGCAAACAAGCTGATCATGTATTTCACCCTCCAATAAAAACCTACCTCTGTTGCACACAATTATGATTTGTGTACGATTGTACTGCTTGTGAGTGCAAAATTTATTACTTATGTAGAAAAGCTGTAGTTAATTACTTTGTAAACTATTAGAAAATTGATTTCATTGGAACAGTTAGTCAAAGTGCTAAATATAGAGTAAACATACCACTGTCGTTCTTGTCAAGCGGACTCCGAGATAATCCAAACGGGTCGAGGGCCGAGTATTTGTTATCGTATTGTAGGTCAAGGACAATTGCCATTTGTTTATTGCTGTTTTCTCGAAGGGCCGCCATTGAACGATCACACTCTTCTGTATGTTTCTCTGTTGCCGACATTACTAATGTGAGATTATTGTTCATGTCGACCAAGGGCTGAAGGTTTGTTGTTAAATTTTCAAACTGGGCCTGATTACCATAAACCGTATAAAAAACGCGTTCATATATGCTTTTAGTGTTGTTTAGCTCACTCTCGATCTGCCGATTGACCAGCTCTCGCTCGACTGCACTGTCGGAGAAGTTTTGTCGCTGTCCCCGGAGCTCATTGACCTCTTCAAGAATTTTGTCGTGTTCGCTCTGAAGCGCGTCCAGTGCGACTTTGAGGACTTCTTTCTTAAGACGAAGTTCTGACAGGTCATCCGCAAAACCAGCATGTGTGGTCCGCAGCTCACTCATAAGTATTTGGCTCTGCGAGACGTTCTCCGGGATGCTCCTAATTGAACGGTCTATTTCCATTGAGGCGTTTTCTATTGTGTTGTTAATGTTTTCCACCATTGCTTCACTTTTGTCCAGTCCGTCCTTCACCCTCTGAAACACCGTCTTGAATCTGAACAGACTGAGAGAATTGTCACTGATGTTAATAACGGTTCTTTGCAAGTTGTCCAGAAGCCGTGTTAAGCGGGCATGCACCCCATGAACTTCGACCGTGGCTGGGAGGAGCATGGTTTTATTGCGGAGACATTTCAATGCTCGCTCCCCTATTACCAGCTGGCAAGAGTATTGTCCATATTCCACGGGATTTGGTAGCGTCAGGACGAAATATCTGTCAATGAATTCAGTGCTGTTCACTTGCCTCTGGGATGGCGTCTGCAAAAGGGTTCCGAGGGCAGTGAATCACACAAACAGTAGACAGTTGTCAGTCAGACATACAAATAGACAGCTAGACAATTATTAGTTAGACAGACACAGACAGATAGACTGGCATTTATCAGACAAACACACTGTTAGATAATGAAACAGTTGTCAGTCAAGCAGACACACAGAAAGCTAGACAGATAGACAATTATTTGTCAGACAGGCATTTATCAGACAAACACACTGATAGATAGATATGAAAATAGTTGTCAGTCAAGCAGACACACAGAAAGCTTGACAGATAGACAATTATTTG
>CM054181.1:113924359-113944359 GCA_028829895.1 Sinotaia quadrata | reverse complement strand
TCAGTAGTGGTAGGAATAAAGATGACGGTTGTTGTAGGAGTGCTGAATGTTGTTAATTGATCAGTAGTGATAGTGATTGGTGTTACAGTCGGAGTGCTGAATGTTGTTAATGGCTCAGTAGTGATAGTGATTGGTGCTTCAGTAGCAGTGCTGAATGTTGTTAATGGCTCAGTAGTGATAGTGATTGGTGCTTCAGTAGCAGTGCTGAATGTTGTTAATGGCTCAGTAGTGATTGTGATTGGTGCTTCAGTAGCAGTGCTGAATGTTGTTAATGGCTCAGTAGTGATAGTGATTGGTGCTTCAGTAGCAGTGCTGAATGTTGTTAATGGCTCAGTAGTGATTGTGATTGGTGCTTCAGTAGCAGTGCTGAATGTTGTTAATGGCTCAGTAGTGATAGTGATTGGTGCTTCAGTAGCAGTGCTGAATGTTGTTAATGGCTCAGTAGTGATAGTGATTGGTGCTTCAGTAGCAGTGCTGAATGTTGTTAATGAATCAGTAGTGATAGTGATTGGTGCTTCAGTAGCAGTGCTGAATGTTGTTAATGGCTCAGTAGTGATAGTGAATGGTGCTTCAGTAGCAGTGCTGAATGTTGTTAATGGCTCAGTAGTGATTGTGATTGGTGCTTCAGTAGCAGTGCTGAATGTTGTTAATGGTTCAGTAGTGATAGTGATTGGTGCTTCAGTAGCAGTGCTGAATGTTGTTAATGGCTCAGTAGTGATAGTGATTGGTGCTTCAGTAGCAGTGCTGAATGTTGTTAATGGCTCAGTAGTGATAGTGATTGGTGCTTCAGTAGCAGTGCTGAATGTTGTTAATGGCTCAGTAGTGACAGTGATTGGTGCTTCAGTAGCAGTGCTGAATGTTGTTAATGGCTCAGTAGTGACAGTGATTGGTGCTTCAGTAGCAGTGCTGAATGTTGTTAATGGCTCAGTAGTGACAGTGATTGGTGCTTCAGTAGCAGTGCTGAATGTTGTTAATGGCTCAGTAGTGATTGTGATTGGTGCTTCAGTAGCAGTGCTGAATGTTGTTAATGGCTCAGTAGTGATAGTGATTGGTGCTTCAGTAGCAGTGCTGAATGTTGTTAATGGATCAGTAGTGATAGTGATTGGTGCTTCAGTAGCAGTGCTGAATGTTGTTAATGGATCACTAGTGATAGTGATTGGTGCTTCAGTAGCAGTGCTAAATGTTGTTAATGGATCACTAGTGATAGTGATTGGTGCTTCAGTAGGAGTGCTGAATGTTGTTAATGGATCACTAGTGATAGTGATTGGTGCTTCAGTAGCAGTGCTGAATGTTGTTAATGAATCAGTAGTGATAGTGATTGGTGCTCCAGTAGCAGTGCTGAATGTTGTTAATGGATCAGTAGTGATTGGTGCTACAGTAGCAGTGCTGAATGTTGTTAATGGATCAGTAGTGATTGGTGCTTCAGTAGCAGTGCTGAATGTTGTTAATGAATCAGTAGTGATAGTGATTGGTGCTCCAGTAGCAGTGCTGAATGTTGTTAATGGATCAGTAGTGATTGGTGCTACAGTAGCAGTGCTGAATGTTGTTAATGGATCAGTAGTGATTGGTGCTTCAGTAGCAGTGCTGAATGTTGTTAATGGATCAGTAGTGATTGGTGCTACAGTAGGAGTGCTGAATGTTGTTAATGGATCAGTAGTGATTGGTGCTACAGTAGGAGTGCTGAATGTTGTTAATGGATCAGTAGTGATTGGTGCTTCAGTAGGAGTGCTGAATGTTGTTAATGGATCAGTAGTGATAGTGATTGGTGCTTCAGTAGAAGTGTAGAAATCTGTTACTGGATAAGTAGTGATTGGTGCTTTTGAATCATGGGTGACTGGTGTTATTGGAGCAGTGGTGACAGGTGTTACAGGAGCAGTGGTGACAGGTGCAACTGGAGCAGTGGTGTCTGGTGCTACTGAATCAGTGTTGACGGGTATTAGAAAATCAGTGGTGATTGGTGTTAGAGTCGAGACGGCTGTTGTAGTAGGAAATAAAGTTGAGATTATACCTGAAAAAAATGTTTTTAAATTTCTTGTGAATTATCGCATAACTGCTAACTCGAGCCTGAAGAACACAGCTATGTAGATTAATAAAAGAAGAAATATTTTATTATAGAAGAAAACATAAGTAGATCTGAATACTTTGGAAAACATAAGTAGATCTAACTAATGCTTTGGAAAACATTAGTAGATCTAACTGAATGACTGAATGTTTTGAAAAACATTAAATCTCACTGAATGCTTTGGAACTACTGAGTATATATAAATGGAGAGGACGTGCAGTGATAGCAAGAGCTGCCGATGTGTCTCTAAGGGAAGTTTAGTGCGACCATTTTGAAAATACCAGACTAACATAACAGTGTTGAAGACTACGTGTTGGAAAGCATTCATTATTTTTAAAATATGCCTTAGTTAACATTATAAATTATATAATCATATTTAATTCAGGTCATTAGACATTTATTATAATAATTATTGCTTTTAAAATTGGGTAAGGATAAAGTCTTTTATATTTTAAATTCTTAAAATAAACATTCTTCAAAATATTAATTTGTAACATTACATTAAAAGACTACAATCATTAAATGACGTCATCAATAGTTTGCCATACGACATTGTTGAAACAATTTTAACATTGTTTTTGTTTTAATTTGTATGTATTTCACTTCAGGTTTATTAGTTTGTTTTATTTAAAAATCAAAGTATATACTACACAAAATTTTCCACTGCGATATATATGTCTGTGTGAATGTAGTCTCTCTGTGTGTGTGTGTGTGTGTGTGTGTGTGTGTGTGTGTGTATGTGTGAGTGTATGTATGTGTGTGTGTGTGTGTGTGAGTGTATGTATGTGTGTGTGTGAGTGTGTGTGTGTGCGTGTGTGTATGTGTGTGTGTGTGTGTTTGTGTGTGTGTGTGTGTGTGTGTGTGTGTGTGTGTGTGTGTGTGTGTGTGTGTGTGTGTGTGTGTGTGAAGGCATTTCCTCTGTCACAATTGAAAGTTTAAGTGCAGTTATTTTTGCGGAAAAACAGTAATTGAAAAAACAGTACTGTAGAAAATGTGCTGAGAAGCATTCATTATTAATAAAATATTTTAAAATGTACATACGCTTGCAAATATGTTTATAATATTACTTTTGAAAAATATAAAATTTAAACTTTGTCAGTGCAAACTTAAAGCATAATTAATATCATCATTATTTTTGTATTTTAATAGAGCATATATTAATACATTGAAAAATCAGATTATAGAAAATCTAAAAAAAATTGTATAAAATATTAGATTGGTATCTGTAGAAGTGGTTTACAGTTGTGACTGAAAATAAGTCTGTATTGATGCATTTGAATGGTTATTAGATACTAGAGTCACCACATTACAATTGTGTGCATGTGAATATTTTGTTAACATGTGGTTCATCAGATAAAACAATTTTTAAAAAATCTGATTTTTCACTTTATTTTAGTATCCTTATCTACTGAGCTTTACTGACATATCACTATGTAATTGTAGAATTTATACCACTCGTACAGTTACGTTGATGTAATAAGATAATTATTTTTTTTAGCCAGTATAGAGTGCTCGTCCTTTTCATTAAATTGGCATAGTAATTAAAAAAAATATATAATGCTATTTGTAAATCATAGAATCATACGTAATGAATTTTATTAGACATTTCTTGTAGCTATTTTGTTTTTAATATTTCGAAGTAAATATTTTAAGTGTGTTCCAGAGTCATCATGATCGATGTCACGTGGGTATTTTATCATAAAGTTTGTGTAGTATGTACTTCGATTTTGAAAAATACAAGATACCCTCTTAAATATATACAAATTATTTTTAAAATATGACTAAAAGTTTCTTATTTAACATGAAATATTAGGTGATTTTGTATGTTCTTGTATACTGCAAGTATACGGTTCAAAATAATTTGAAGAATGTTTAAATATACAAAACGAGCAAAATATCAGTACACGGACACTAGAACTGGAGAAAATGCTGGTGTAAATGAAAATGGTTTATTCTGAACATGGATGAATTTTGGCAACACTAGTATAGAGTTAGATCTCACATTAAGGATTGTTTCATAAATAATATAATTAAAACCACTTCGGTAGAGCTAACTCTGTATATTGGAAAACACAAGTAGATCTAACTGAATGCTTTGGAAAACATAATTAGATCTAACTGAATGCTTTAGAAAACATTATCTAGATCTAAGTAAATGCTATGGATCACACCTCACTGATTGATTAGAAGGATAATTGTTGATTGTCGCTGGAAATTGGAATAAGCCGAATACATTTTAAACACGCACGCACGCACGCACGCACGCACACACACAGGCACACGCACACATACACGGAAGACGATAGCTAGAACTATTTAATGTGCACATTGTACAGACTGTCTTCCATTCACCTTCATAATCTACTCTTAAATCTCATATCTTTTTCCTGGTGATGAAAGACATTTAAAATGAAATCTATGTTCTGTAGAATCAAGCTTTTCTCACGTCACCAGAAAGAAAAAAGTGCTCATGTGCATAATGCTGTACTCATTTGTCGGCCTCATATAGAATGATTTTTTTTTTCTAAAGGAGATCAGTTCCTTTACAAGACCTCGTATTTCCATCTGTACCATAATTCATCTACGGGAATATTGCTTGTTGCAAAATATATACAAGAGAAGATGTACTGAATGACTACCCCACACACTTAAGCTTAAAAAAAAAAATTAACTCTAAGGAATGACGTCACAATTCTCTCATATATTGACGCAAGAGACGTGTCACACTAATACAGAGACGCGAGAGATAGGGCGGCGAGGGGGGGGGGGCGGGAGGGAGGAATCCTCTAAAGAGGGTGCCCTCTATAACCTTTCTTTTGATAACATGGACAAGTACGTATTCCACTTAGCAAACAGTTTCGACACTTTGATTCTTCTAGTGACATAAACATGTACTTGTTCCACTTAGCCAAAGTTCCAGCACCTTGAGTTTTCTGATGACATGGACAGGTATATGCTCCACTTAGTCACAGTTCTGATATTTTGATTCTTCTAGTGACATAAAGGTACCTGTTCCACTTAGCCAAAGTTCCGACACTTTGATTGTTCGAATTAGTCATGTTGTTTTTACTAATAAGAGGGAAGGAACGGATGTTACCCTGCTGTTGTTGTTGCTGTCAGTATTAACCGGAAATACAAATTATATCCGTGTTCCAATTTAACTCGTTCAACAGTACATGCAGTTTGATTCTGTTGCTATTTGAATATTCTAATAGACAATGGTATGACAAAATAAGCGTTACGTACACGTAAGCTCCTGATAAAACACGCTTAACTAAGATAAACGTTTACTCTGAAATAAGATATTAGGATAACTGAAACTACTCCATTGCTATAGGGAGAAAAAAGCAGCAATGGTTGCATTATTAACTTATAATCTGACTGCCCACGATAACAATACATCACTAAGTGCACACATTAATCTCAACGAAAAAGAGTATCGTTTCTTTCTTTTCTAAAAAAAAAATTGTTTGGTATTTTTTGGGGGGCACTAATAATAAATTTCTACACAAATGATAAAACGTATGATATTTACAATAAATTGCCACTGTTCACTTACATGCTTGCAGGCTGATTAGACCAAAAAGATAGGTTTCTCGGAGCTTCATGCTTACAGACTTTGTGCCAATATCGGAGAAAAAAATGTCGACAGTCTCATAACTGGATTCAATGACGAGGAGTTTTTCAGTGGCAGTTTTCGTCACCAAGAAATTACGCTGATTGGTGCAAATCTCGGTTTCCCATAGCTAGATTAAAGATTATCTCATAGCAGCCGAGGATAACTGCCAGTTTTCTAACGACGTATCTCGGCTGACGTTTCAAGAAATAAATACCTTATGATACTTCGGTAACTACCCCAAAAATCGATTTATGAAATCGAAACAATGCCCAGTATCTCATTGTAAACTGCTCGCACATACGTTTGCAAGTCAGATTCAAGAGGTGACCTTTCCATTAATATATTCTATAAATAATTTAATACAAGTATCCACAATGGGATTCTAAAATGTTTCTTTACAAATAAGCAATAAAATGAAATGCTGTTTATTTTCATTTTGTTTCTTATTACAATTTTGCAGATTTTTAAAATGCATAAGATGTTACCACTAGCCTACATTGTACTAATAAGATTTTATTAGTCACCCACATTGTACTAATAAGATTTTATTAGTCGCCCACTTTGTACTAATAAGATTTTCTAGTCGCCTGCATTGCACTAATAAGATTTTATTAGTCACCCACATTGTACTAATAAGATTTTATTAGTCACCCACATTGTAATAATACGATTTTCTAGTCGCCTACATTGCACTAATAAGATTTTATTAGTAGCCCACATTGTACTAATAAGATTTTAGTAGTCGCCCACATTGTACTAATAAGATTTTAGTAGTCGCCCACATTGTACTAATAAGATTTTAGTAGTCGCCCACATTGCACTAATAAGATTTTATTAGTAGCCCACATTGTACTAATAAGATTTTAGTAGTCGCCCACATTGTACTAATAAGATTTTAGTAGTCGCCCACATTGTACTAATAAGATTTTAGTAGTCGCCCACATTGTACTAAATTGATTTTATTAGTCGCCCACATTGTACTAATAAGATTTTATTATTTGCCTACTTCGTACTAATATGATTATACTTCTTGCCTACATTTACTAATAAGATATAATTACTTGCCTACATTTTACTAATATGACTTTTACTAAGTGATTTTCATGACTAAGCTTTTCTTTCTTTCTTATATTGCACTAAAATATTTTAATATTTGCTAACATTTCATTAATAAGATTTTACTCCTGGCATGCATTGCATTAATAAGATGTAATCATTCATTTACATCATTATTGTCCTATGAAGTGTATGGTTTTCCCGTTTCTAGTCAACTGTTCCCCTCCCCTCGCGATATAGATAATTACTCTTGATGCTTAGAGGAAAGTACACGAGACATGATATTATTGTGATCTCGCGCAATAATTCTTTAAAACCCAATCTCTTAAAACATTTAAGTAGTGTTTTTAATCTTTTTCCTTAGAATTATAGTTATTTGAAAGTTTGATGTTATATTCTCATTGTCGTTCGATTTGGATCTTGCGTAGCCAAGACTCCACAACCACTTGTAAACCAAATGTTACATGTAACCTAGGGGAAGTAGTTGTAGTATTACCAAATGTTACGTGTAACCTACCATAAGTTTTACGAGGCGTTCGCAGCTTACTTTGCTGTTAACACGTCTTTCAAATTTTCTTTTTTGTAAACCGTCATTAAATGGTTTGAGCTCAACAGGGAGAAAGCTTTATTTTATAAAGACTTTTGTGTCCTCGCCTTAGTAAAGTGTGATAGTTTTATAATGTCTACTGTTTAACTATGAACTGGAAAAGTGGACTATGAATTACTTTATAACCTTTGTAAAATAAATTCTGAAATCTCATTTTAAAATCAGTTTTAATGTATATTCAGGTAGTCAGTAGTATTGCAAACAATGTCGATTTTGTATTGTGTTGAAATCATGTAAGTGAGTCACATGATGACTTTAAAAAAAAAGAAGTGTTATTTTCTTTAAAGTTCGGCTTATTTGTCACAAAATAAACAGCGAAAAGGACAATTAGGGAGACAACTCTGTTGAATTTCTTTTTAATTTTGTTTACTTACTTCCCTTTATTCCTCTTGGGACCTTGAATCATATGTAAATTGACAGATACATCTTTAGAAATGGAGTGTAGACGGTCAAATTGTCATGACATTGAAGGGGTAAGGTAACAATAGACTCAAGATATTAGTCCACAAAGGAGGTAAATAAATAATCGATTGAATAAACAAAGTAAGAAAGAATAAATGAGTGAATGAGAGTAAGAAGGAATGAAATTAAAAACCCTATCAGCCTCAAATATAACAGAATAATATAAATGAATTAAAAACTTTAGCGGATAGAGGAATGAAGACGGGAAGAGAGTAAAGGATGAACGAAAAATGAAAGAAAATAGCAGAAAAAAAGAATGCACACACACACACACACAAACACACACACACACACACACACACACACACACACACACACACACACACACACATACACACACACACACAGTCGATTGATACGGTGGATGGACTGTATTCGATTAAAAATATTTTGATATATGTTTGCATGCTTGTTGACTTCTGTTTATTTTCTTCTTCCTTCCTTCCTTTCATTCATTCATTCATTCTTTCTTTCTTTCTTTCTTTCTTTCTTTCTTTCTTTCTTTCTTTCTTTCTTTCTTTCTTTCTTTCAGTCTTTCTTTCTCTCTGTCTTTCTTTTTTTTTTCTCTCTCTCTATTTTCTTACTTTCTAAATTTTTTCTTTCTTTCTAAATTTCTTTTTCTTTCTTTCTTTTAGTTTTTAATTCATTCTGTCATTTTTTGCTTTCTTCATCCTTTTTTCTTTCTTCATTTCATCTTTATGATCACAACAATAAAACTGCACGTCTCTAAGGACAATGAAACTAATGTCTTTCTCTCAAATAGTGCTTGGTCTTCGTTTTAATCATTTATAAATTATTTAACTATTATATTTTTAGAATGATAGAAAAGCGGGATGAAGAGAGTAGAGTCTGGTTTTTTTTAAAGATATATTCTTTTGCTTTCTCAATTAAAGATGCGAAGCTATTTTCTTCTGTTTTTATGTGAATTATTCATTATTAAGAAAGAAAGAAATATAGAAAGAAAGGAAGGAAGGAAGGAGGAAAGAAATTAGAAAGAAAGAAAGAAAACAAGGGAAGGAAGGAAGGAAGAAATAAATAAAGACAGATAAAAAGGAAAAAAGGAAGGAAGGATGAAAGAAATTAGAAAGAAGAAAGAAAACAAGGGAAGGAAGGAAGAAATAAATAAATAAAGAAAGATAAAAAGGAAAAAAGGAAGGAAGGATGAAAGAAAGAAAGAAAGAAAGGAAAAAAGGAAGGAAGAATGAAAGAAAGAAAGAAAGAAGGAAGAAAGACAGAAAGAAAAAAGAAAGAAAGGAAAAAAGAAAGAAAGAAAAAAGTAAAGAAGGAATGAAGGAAGGATGAAAGAAAGAAAGAAAGAAAGAAAGAATCAATATTGGAAGAAAGCAAATTGAGTTAAATAGAAAGAAAGAATCAATATATGAAAAAAGCAAATTGAGTTAAATAGAAAGAAAGAAAGAAAGAAAGAAAGAAAGAAAGAAGAAAGAAAGGAAAAAAGGAAGGAAGGATAAAAGAAAGAAAGAAAGAAGGAAGAAAGAAAGAAAAGAAAGAAAGAAGGAAGGATGTAATCAATATTGGAAGAAAGCAAATTGATTTAAATATAAAAAATATAATTTACTAAAATGAATTCTTATAAATGAATATATTTAATACAAACAAGTTGTTGGCGCCATTAAGCAGCAGTTTTATTTAATTAAAATCCAAAGTACGTAAAACTGTTTTAATAACAAAATCATCACAATTTAAAAAAAATATATTCACCAAAATTAAATCATGGAATTCCAAGAAACAAGCAATTCAGTAAGGTATGCGATTTCTTTATATGCTGGCTTACCTTCATCTAACAAATACCGTTATTTTAAATATGTTTTTGAATCAAATAATTTATTTTTGGCTCAGTTTCACATTAGGTTAACTCAGTATTTGTTGTTGTTGTTGATATAATCGTTTCAGATTTGTACTAGGTTAACTCAATATTTTTTAATCATCTACTATTTTCCCAGTTTTGTACAAGGTTAAATTACAATAATTATTTGGATCCTATATTTTTTTCTCTGTTTTGTACTAGGTTAACTCAACACATTATTGTTTACAATATTTATTTCTATCATCTATTTTTGTCTCAGTTTTGTTCTAGGTTAACTCAACACATTATTGTTTACAGTATGTATTGATATGTGTTGATTGAATATAAGTAATGGTCCTGGAACACATTCTTAGTGATTAAGTTACCTGACGAAATATACATTTTGGATAAAGGTTTGGACTTTGAATAAGCGCAAAGAGATTTGGCACTGACAAAATATATTATTTTAATTAAGGGGTGGACTTTGGAATACAGTGGTACCTCACATAACGAACACAATTCGTTCCAGCAGTACGTTCGTTATGCGAGGTGTTCGTTATGCGAAACACGATATCCCATAGACTTCTACAGGAAATCGTGCAATCCGCTCCACATCGCCGCGAAAAATCAAAGAAATTAGAGGAAAATTAAAACAGGACAGTGTTCATGGGGGGAAAACGCTAGTAAAGACACTCACCAAAGCAGGGTATGATGTTAGTTGTTGATGATGTAAGGTGTTAGGCGTTTATCAAAGCAAGGAAAAAAGGACAATCAATTGGGGACAAACACGCCCTGCCTTCATCTGAGCCACGCGAGACACGAGTGGCCTGATTCGGCCATTTTTGCACGGGAAATGCGATGTTTTTTGCGGCGTATGTACGGTTCGTTATGTGAAACAAGTTCGTTCTGCGAGTCACGCAGGCGTTCGCAGCGGCGTTCGTTCTGCGAGGTACCACTGTACGTGCTAAGAGATCGGGCGATTGACAAAACATGTACTTTAATAAAGGGGTGGACTCTGAACACATTTCACTGATTTGACTGTTATTACTTTAAGGGTGGGTTTTACCGGTCAGACTGCATGATTACAAACTGTGCCATATAGCTAATATTAACTGCAAATACTCAGTTCCTAAAATACCCTTTAGTAAATGGCATTAAGAAACCTACTAAGTGACCGATCTGTGTTTACCAAATGCGTCACTAGGAGACAGAAGGACATTGCATGGATATAACACGTGATTGCTTATAAAATGTGGGGTTTGGGGGAATTAATTGTCGGCCTTACCGGAAAAGTGTTATTTAGAAAACAATATGTCCTCTACGACACGCATTGAGACAGGGTACGGAATGAAAATGTCATTATTAGAAACGTAAGATACGCGGTTGTTCATGAGTCATTTTCCAAACAGTGCTACAGTGCTACAGAGAAGTTAGAAAAAAATGCGTATGTCACAATTCAGCAATGTGGATTGGTTATTTAGAGAACATGGTGCAATAATTATAAAAAATAAGTTGACAGTATTTACTGAGATACTAACATATGAAATTAGATTAAGCTTCGAAAGTCGTATTATAAATGTGGGCCACTGCCTTCAGAGCTATGAAAGGCGTGGCTTTACAACACAGTGCAACAATGTTCTGATGAATCTTGCTGACATGTACCATAACGAATCATGCACTTTGACCGTCTACGTCAACCCTTCCTCTTACTCACCATCCTCCATTGTTGAAGACTTGTTCTACTGTCTAATTTTCATTTCCACGAATTTAAGAGATTCCCAATTCATTTTCAGTTTGAACCAAAATATGCCTTGTTTACTACTTATGGCATCCTGCTGGTACTGGCCATTCAGATTTGAGGTCAGGCAGCTCTTGTACCACCACGCCCCTTTGTGTTTCTCGGCGCAGTTATCTAATGGACTATCATCGTTGTCTTTGTCGAAGGTGGAGAAAGGCTTTCCTTTGTGACCAGACTCGAAGCTGTCCTCTGTGCGAGATGAAAAAAAAACCATGAGAAAGAGGGAAGAAATTAGTTCAACAAAAAGACGAACTGCCGATCCGAACTCTTTCCTCTCGACGTGATTAACCAGTCCTTCTTTCGCACACCGTTTACCCAAAGCAATTCATTCGCGTAACCATGCCATTCACTCAACATTATATTCTTTCAACCATCTTTGTCTTTAAAATAACTTTCATCCAAACAACCCGTTCGTCAGACTGTTATAATTAGCATTATTCCGGACAATCCCATACACCACTGGTCTAGATAGGACATCCGGACAATCCAATACACCACTAGTCTAGATATGACGTCTAGACAATCCAATTCACCACTGGTCTAGATATGACGTCCGGAAAATCCAATTCACCACTGGTCTAGATATGACGTCCGTCTATAACTCGCCCACAGAGGCTAGTTGTCTAACCACCACTTTGTCTAAACATGAATAACTCCCATCGTCTAATCACCAATCACCACTGAATTCCAGACATAAATTACTCCCATCGTCTAATCACCAATCACCACTTAATCCAGACATGAATTACTTTCATCGTCTAATCACCAATCACCACCTAATTCCAGACATGAATTACTTCCATCGTCTAATCGCAACTGAATTCTAGACATGAATTATTCCTACCGATCTAATCACCATCTAATTCTAGACATGAATTACTTCCACTGATCTAAACACCACTTTAATTCCCAGACAATAATTATTCACAGTTGTCTAAAAAATCTTCTAAATAATCAGGATTGTTGGGGTGGCTGGGTGGACTCTGCCTGTAATTTTAGTTAATGCAGGGAGGGGCACATTTACATTAACTAACATTTATGGCAACTCTCCCACTCCACCAGACGTCACACAGTTGATATTGTGTTCTTTGCGTTGTTATCATCTAACAATTTCCAGATAGTTTTAATGGATTACAAAAAAGATTGTGACAATGATGGAGACGAATACGATTTCTCTGACAGCAAGATTATATTTATCATAACATGTCAATATTAAATTCTGAAAACATATTATTATGCTAATTAGTACAATTATGCCCCATGTCAGCTTTTACAAAAGTTTTCAAAAATAGTCTTACGAAATAAAGTAATTCTTTAACAACAAACATCTCATTGTCACGTGAGCATGTGCACGTAATAATTTGACAGTTAACTTCCCATTGTTACGTCTCATGTAAAAGTTTTTATTTGACAGTTAACTTCCCATTGTTACGTCTACTCTACATGTAAAAGTTTTTATTTGACAGTTATTTAACTTCCCATTGTTACGTCTACATGTAAAAGTTTTTATTTGACAGTTAACTTCCCATTGTTACGTCTACATGTAAAAGTTTTTATTTGACAGCAAACATCGCATAGTTACATGGGCATGGAAATGTTATTACATGACTGCAAATATTTCATGAACATATAAACATTATTTGCAGCAAACATCACATGAACATGTAAACGTTATTGTTTGACAGAAAACGTCACACATAAACGATAACTATAGAAAATTAAGGTCAATACCCGCATTTCCACTATATCCAGAAACGTAAAGTCGGTAGTTGTCGGTGGCATCTGAAATGTAGAAGGTGTCGTAGTTGGCGTAGGCTTTCTGGCCATCAAAGTCCATGAGGTCTATACGCAGGATGCTGTTTTGGTTTATCGTCAGCTGATGAAGATTTTCAAGCCCTGAAAATAATTGCAGTGAATTATTAACAATTAACGAGTCTTCTAGACGTCTTCGTTTATAAGAAATGTGTAAGTATTCGTACTTTATTGATTCTTTATTCGTCTTACTTCTGTTATGATGGCTAGTAGCAAAACTGACAGAATTAGTAGTAATAATGGTTCAATGGGTCACCACTTTGGCATGTTGCCCTCTTCACAATTTTATTAAATTTATAAATGATAAACATATCTGGACCCAGAATAATATGTTAAACATTAATGATAATAATTTAAGTTTTAATAATAATTACTTTAAATCATTATAAATATAGTGATTTAAACTTATATCATTGTGACATCTGATATATTAATTAACCACAAGTTTTCCAACTCCCCTGGTTATGTAATTTCCAGTCTGACTTGTCCATGCTTTGGCCACTGCAAGCGGACCTAAAGTACTAACATCTGTAAGAGTGTGGGCCCTAAAGTACTAACGTCTGTAAGAGAGTGGGCCCTAAAGTACTAACATCTGTAAGAGAGTGGGCCCTAAAGTACTAACATCTGTAAGAGAGTGGGCCCTAAAGTACTAACATCTGTAAGAGAGTGGGCCCTAAAGTACTAACGTCTGTAAGAGAGTGGGCCCTAAAGTATTAACGTCTGTAAGAGCGGACAGTGGGCCCTAAAGTACTAATGTCTGTAAGAGAGTGGGCCCTAAATACTATTGTCTGTAAGAGAGTGGGCCCTAAAGTACTAACGTCTGTAAGAGAGGACAGTGTGCCCTAAAGTAGGCCTACTAATGTCTGTAAGAGAGTGGGCCCTAAAGTACTAACGTCTGTAAGAGAGGACAGTGGGCCCTAAAGTACTAATGTCTGTAAGTGAGGGGCCCTAAAGTACTAATGTCTGTAAGAGAGTGGGCCCTAAAATATTAACGTCTGTAATAGAGGACAGTGGTCTCTAAAGGATTAGCGTCTGTAAAAGAGGACATTGGACTTAAAGTATTAATATCAGTAAGAGAGGACAGATGAGATTTCCTTGGCCTCCCACTCTAGCATTTCCTTTAATGAGTGATTGGCTCATATAGGATCTTTTTCGGACTGAACAATATTATAATAAGTTTGTAGACTGAACAACGTTATAAGTTTGTAGACTGAACAACATTATAATAAGTTTGTAGACTGAACAACATTATAAGTTTGTAGACTGAAGAACATTATAATAAGTTTGTAGACTGAACAACATTATAAGTTTGTAGACTGAACAACATTATAATAAGTTTGTAGACTGAACAACATTATAAGTTTGTAGACTGAACAATATTATAAGTTTGTAGACTGAACAACATTATAAGTTTGTAGACTGAACAACATTATAAGTTTGTAGACTGAACAACATTATAAGTTTTGTGTGTTGAGAATATTTATGAGTTTAGAGAAGAAATACGCCTGAAAATTAGTGCTGTATTAATTTGACTTTTGCAGAGAAAGCGCACCATTTTCCCTTTCACTTCAAGGAGCAGTGACTACTATACTTGCGTGGTCATTCTCGTGTGTGAATCCAGTGTTGCCGTCAATTAATCAGTAAAACATGCTGCTGTAAGTGATTCCTGTGAATTCCATTCGAGTACTTAAAATCAGACAATTTGCTTGTCCATTTAAGATATATCTTTAGTTCGGATTATTTAGTGCAAACTATTCAGAGAAAATAAATAAGCGATTAAAATATATTTCCGAAAGATAAATACCGATCCAAAATTCCGTCTCCAAGTTTCCGAAGCCCAATTCGTACTCTGTCCAGTTCCGGAAAAAATTGACTGAACCATCCTGTCTTCTTTGTATCACCTGTCAAATTTAATTTGAACATATAAAGAGCACCATTATGTAGAAAGAAAGAAAGAAAGAAAGAAAGAAAGAAAGAAAGAAATGAAAAAGGAAGGGATGAAAGAAAGAAAGAATTAAAGAAAGAAAGAGAGAGAGAGAGAAAGAAAGAAAGAAACAAACAAACAAAGAAACAAAGAAAGAAAGAAGTGAACACGACGGCAATAAACAGGAAGGAAATGAAAATATAAAATAGAAAAGAAAACAACAAAGAGGGACAGTAAGAAATAAACAGTTTTGTCGAATACCGTCCATCCACCGCCTTCAAGGGACTGGTCACAGTAGACGTGGACAGTTTTGCTGTTCTGTAGATAGAGAGTGTGGATACCACTTTGATCGTCATATTCCCGGACATCTTTGCAGGAAAAAGGTCTTTTCACTGGACATACCAATATCAGTCATTACAATATATGTTCTTATGTATCTTTTTACCAAACATTTAACAATATCATTTTAATGTATGTACTTGTGACACAAACGTCATTCTAGTTATTGGTCATGATGATTATTATTTAATGATCCATAACTAATTACAAGTGATGAGAATCTTAATTTATGTTATTAATAATTCTCCAGATGACACCACTCGTGTTTCTCACTTGGTGGATTTGTGGGTGCTGTAAATGTTTTCTCTCTTCCACGATATTAAAGACAAACATTCACCGTCACACAATATTTTTGTAGATGGATAACTCTTTCTCACACCAAACCTCACCTGTCAATGGAGTGATAACTCTTTCTCACACGAAACCTCCCCTGTCAATGGAGTGATAACTCTTTCTCACACCAAACGTCACCGGCCAATGGAGTGATAACTCTTTCTCACACCAAACCTCACCTGTCAATGCAGACTACTCATTAGGTTTGTATTTACACCTGCCTAAGAATGATTTGTGCCTTGTTCTCACATATCAATGAAATAACTCTTTCTCATACTCTATACATGATACATGTATTTACACCTCCATAAGAATAACTTGTGACTAGATCTTAACTGTCAATGGAATGATAATTTAATATTAAGAGACATCTAAATAAGTGAGAGATTTCTATTCAGAACGTGTACAGTGGATTTCACGTAAATTTAATTATCATATCTAGTTACATATCACACACGCATGCATGCTGTCCACGTGCATATTGATGAATGCTGTCCACTTAAATATAGTACATATGCAAGGATGGTATCCACTTGCACATTACACATGCACTGATGCTATCCCTTTACATATTACACAAGTATAAATGCTATCCACGTACATATTATTTATGCAAGAAACTATCCCATTTACATATTATTCTTGCATGAATCTATCCACTTACATACTATTCATTTTTGAATACTATCCACTTGCATATTGCTCATGCATGAACGCTATCCACTTATATATTACATACACGTGAAAATTATCCACTTATACATTACATACACGTGAAAGCTATCCACTTATATATTACATACACGTGAAAGCTATCCACTTATACATTACATACACGTGAAAGCTATCCACTTATACATTACATACACGTGAAAGCTATCCACTTATACATTACATACACGTGAAAGCTATCCACTTATATATTACATACACACGAAAGCTATCCATGTACATATTACGTACATGTGAATGCTATCCACTTACATAATATTCATGCATGTAATATTTAAGTGGTAAGCATTTCATGCATATGTATATATACTTGCACATTACATATACATGAATGCTTTCAACTTACATACTACATATGCATGAAATGCTTTCAACTTACACATTACATATGCATGAAATGCTTTCAACATACATATTACATATGCATGAAATGCTTTTAACTTACATATTACATATGCATGAAATGCTTTCAACTTACATATTACATATGCATGAAATGCTTTCAACTTACACATTACATATACATGAAATCTATACACTTACGAGTGTCAACGGATGGTCTCCGGAAGAGTCCAAATGGGTCTGGGTCAAAATATTTGTTGTCAAATTGCAGATCATGGATTGTTGTTAATAAATCATCACGCTCAATGTAGAGATTGATCTTTTCATCGTCGAAACTGTTTATGTGTGTCTTGAGATCAATTTTCAGCTTGTTTACTTCTCCACTAGATCTATTGAAATTTATCAGAAACTCGTTCACACTTTTCAGTAACACATCATGGCTAATCACCAGTTCGGAGAGCGTCATGGATTCGTTTTGACGCTCTCTGAAAGATTCTGAAAGTTCGTTCTTTTCTGCTTGAAGGATCTCTGCGTGGAAGGTTGTCGCTGCTGCTGTCATAGTCGCCAGCTCGTCTTCCAAAGTTGCCCGCTTCTCCTTCAGCGCCCGATACTTGTCCTCCAGGTCCACAATCTCGTTGCGTGTTCGAATGATGTCCTTTTTGACCCTCTCGTCTTCGATCAATAGGTCATTTAGGGTTGACTGCATATCAGCAAGGGCAGCATTAGAGGCTTTTACATATTCTTTTATTTCAGTGTCCAGCAAGACTTCTGTGTCGTTAATCTTAGCAATCCTGTTCTCCAGGTGTTTCAACCTGGCATCGCTTTCAAGGGCAAAGTTCGCTATGCTTTGCGGACTCAGGGTGGTCATTATTTGGTAGCTGCTCTCTTCCAGGAACCGCTGGACGAGCGACAAACGGGTCAGTGTTCCATTGATACGGACGCCATCGTTTTTGCCGAATGAAGGGTGGCACTTTGACGCCACGGAATTCTCTTTTAATGTACAAGAGTAGTCTCCCTCTTGTATGGGCTCCGTCAGCGTTAAGATGAAATTCCCGTTGTCGTAAGTTGTACTATTGACCTGTGCTTTATTTGTCATCTGTACAGATGTAATAAAGAAAAGAAAATAGAGCAAAATGCACGGAACGTGTGTAGGTGGGTGTGGGTGGGAAGGAGGTGAGAATGGGGATTCAGATATATATATATGAGCACTCACATATACATTCAAGTATGTCCTACACTTGTTTGCAAGAACATATTACCGATATTAGCAAAAATATATTACAGCTATTAATAAGAACCTATTAAAGCTATTAGCAAAACATATTACAGCTATAGGCAAGAGCATACTACTGATAGTGACAAGTATATACTACAGTTATAAATAAGAACGTAAAATAGGTACTAGCAAAACATCGTACAACTATTAATAAAAATATACTAGTGCTATTAGCAGGAACATACTACAGTAATTGGTAACAACATACTACAGCTATTAATAAGATCATACGAAAGTTATTAACATTTAACAATTACAAGATGCATCACATATATTAACAAAACCTCCACTACTGGATCCATATAGCTAGCATCACTTAGTTGCTACTGATTGAACAAATTGCCCTCATAAAGTGGACCTCATAATGTGGACCTCATAAAGTGGATCGTAAAGTGGATCTCATAAAGTGGACCTCATAAAGTGGACCTCATAAAGTGGACGTCATAAAGTGGACCTCATAATGTGGACCTCATAAAGTTGATCGTAAAGTGGATCATAAAGTGGACCTCATAAAGTGGACGTCATAAAGTGGACCTCATAAAGTGGATCTCAAAAGTAGGAAACAAAGAGATGTACTACGTCGGCAGTGAAATGCAGATTTCTTTTGTTTTATTTTTAATTAATCTTTTAGTGTACGAAGCAAGGTATTTATTTATTTTATTTTGTGTGTGTGTGTGTGGTCTTTTATGAAAGGCATCTTTGTTCACTCTCTTAAAAGAAAGCTCTAAATTAAAAAATCGTCACTTATTGAAAGTTTGAAATTGAATAGTTTGCAGAGAAACAGATTCTGAAGTCTTCCTAGGTATGTGTAAGTATATATAATTGTCCTTTCTTTTCCTATTCATTATTAGACTGTGTCATTCTTTTTTCGGAGGACATGCAATCAATGCAAGTTCAGTCGACAGAACATTGCAACTGGCAAAAAGCAGGATGATAATATGCATAAGCTTTTGTTTTGCAGTCAAATGAAAATTGTCAGTCATTGTCATTGTCATTGTCATTGTCAGTCATTGTGATAAATATTTTTGTAACTAACAACACCTTGCAGTAGAATGATGGATTGCTTTTAATAGGTGGCATAACTTTCAATTCCAATGGTGAGTTTGTGTGGAAGGAAAGGGGTAGGGATGCGGGGAGGACCCAGGAATGTCGTGTTGGGGAACGCACATGTAACTTATTGTCGTTTCATACAGGTTTTCAGGCAACTACACAGAGATCCATTGATCCAATGACGTCAAGAGGCACCGTGCTTACCAATCGCTTTATACAATGGTTGCGTGATTCTCTGTTGATGTTCCAAAAATTCATTGACACATTGTTTTATCCTCATACAAAGGTCGTGACCTCTTGAGAAGATATATTTATGTATCTTTGGATCGGCTACTATTTTCTGTTTTTGCAAATAGTATTATAGAACCAGGTATATGTTCAGTCAATAATATTCTCTACATGCAATAAATTCAGTCACACATATTCTCTACATGCAATAAATTCAGTCACACATATTCTCTACATGCAATAAATTCAGTCACACATATTCTCTACATACAGTAAATTACAATCGCACTTACGCTTTCTACATTCGGTAACTTACAATCATGCATGCACTCTATATTCATCAACATGCACAAGATACAGAGGATTATACTCAGAGACCCACCACAATAGTAGGATTAAACTACTCGACCCACTAAAAGGTCAACATTAAACTACTAGACCCACTAAAAGGTCAACATTAAACTACTAGACCCACTAAAAGGTCAACATTAAACTACTAGACCCACTAAAAGGTCAACATTAAACTACTAGACCCACTAAAAGATCAACATTAAAC
>CM054181.1:112586859-112616859 GCA_028829895.1 Sinotaia quadrata | reverse complement strand
GAACCTAAATTAATCATTCAGGAAACTTATTGGAAATAAAAATAGCACAATTGTTATAGAATGAAATATTAATTAAATAATCAGTGGGGTGGCGGGTGTTCAAAGTCAACAAGCATAATGCATGTGACACAGATACTTAAGCGCATTATATGAGTGTGTAAGGAAATTTATGTTTTCATTACATTAAGAATGGTTAAATTGAAGTTTACTCTTCCTTCTGAAAATAAGGATAAAATCTGTCATGGAAGAACATAGAACACAAACTTTCATAACCTGTCGTCTTCAGAGTCTGATGCGGCCGCCTCGACGATAGGTAGAAGCCATCTTGCAAATTACGCACTACTTTTAATTTTACGTCTCGCAACCCCTGCAGTGCCCCACTAATTTTCATAATGTCTTTTTTAAACTTTAGATTTCAGCCAGAACATAACAGATTTGTTCTTACATCCTTTTTTATTGTTTGTTTGTTTGTTTGTATCGGGGGTTGGGGTGAAGGTGGGGAAGAGGCTTTGGAAGCTAACTGAACTAATCAAAATCATTTCCTGCTTAAAATTTTTTTCCACAGCCAATAGTAAATCTCCTGTTTGTACCACATGTTGTAACCAAACGTTTTCGATTAGCTTGCGCAGCTCTGCTATTGAAAGTCTAACCCGATGTCGAAAGACGAGGATGAGAGGTCTGGAAGGGTAGAAACATCTCCTTGTAAATTCCTCTGCTCACTGTGACCAAATCTTTCAGGCACTTTAAAAATAAAAAAGAAAGGTAGAGTGAATTTTAAAGTGTACTTACTTTTAGGCGTCTTTTCAATACGTATCACTTTCACTAAATTTCAGATGACTATAAGTCGGAAAATGAACGGTTTTAATTATCAAAAGCTCTGATCCATATTCCAGCATCTTATCCCCCTCCCCACTCTGTCTCTCTGGATGCCTTTCGTCAACTATATTCAAGCCCATAATTTTATTATCATTAAAAACAAATTACGCGATTTTCGAAATTTAGATTAGAATAGATTATGCAAACGTCGATTTTGTATTCTAGCAAAATGAGAAACTTCAATAGGGATAAACTGAGAAACAAAAAGAGAATTATAAACTTTAAAATATAATTTATTTATTAAAATACTTTTATTTTTGCTTTGAGCAATGCTTGTACTGAATGCCATTGTTCTGGCATTTTCCGATAGTGTGCGCGCGAAGGACTATACTAGCATATATGTGCAAGGGGCTGTACTCATGTATGCATGCAAGGGGCTGTACTCATGTATGCATGCAAGGGGCTGTACTAGTGTATGCATGCAAGGGCCTGTACTAGTGTATGCTGAAATGCTTCCTATCCAGGGAATTACTTCAACAAACAGTTGGGTCCCGTCTATACTGGTTTTCCTATCGGATATAATAAATTGTGACACCACCGACTTCGTCCCTTGGAGTAAGCAAGAGTTATTTTGGCTTGTAACATATATATTTATAAATGGACTAAACAAGAGGTAATTTGATGTAATGTATGTATTCTAGATGGATTAAGCAAGAGAGTTATTTTGACGCTAGCAAGTTATTTTGACGCAATATATATATATATATATACATTCTAGAAGGTCCTAGCAAGTTATTTTGACGTAATATAAAAATACATTCTAGATGGACTAAGCAAGATTTATTTTGACGCAATATATAAACATATATATACATTCTAAATGGACTAAGCAAGAGTTATTTTGACGCACAATATATACTATACTAGATGGACTAAGCTAGAATTATTTTGATGTAATATACATAAATAATTGATGGACTAAGTTCATGATGCATACATTATCACATTGCAATATTTTCAGTGACCTTGATCGAATGCCCCATTCAAATTGCTGAAAATATTCTTTGACGTTTGGTTGTGTCTGGGTAAGCGAAATGGAAACCACTAGAGTGATTTCCCTTTAAGAATGTTTCTATACAGAATATGAATACCACTAGAGTGATTTCCCTTTAAGGATGTTTCTACAGACTATGAATTATACGCTGTGTATGTATAAGTCTGTGTATATACATATGTGTGTGTTTAAGTGAGTTTAGATTGTGTGTGTGCGCCGGTCTTGTGCAAAATTACTTAGTGAAATATTTTTTTCTCCTTATATTGAAACAAATACGAACTGAACTTAGGATACTAGCAACACGTACGCAGATATCGGTGCCAGCTTGTGATCACGGAAGCGAATCTATTTATAGCTACAAAGTAGCTTATACTCCCAAAAGAGGTACATAAAAAAAAGTGGAAGTGGGGTTGTAAAGTAAAACTAATTCTAAAAAAAGCAAATTTATCTGGTTAAAACGTGGGAAAGTCAGTTTCCGCTAATTCGGCTGATCTCTTTATACTGTGTGTGTGTGTGTGTGTGTGTATGTGTGTGTGTGGTTGTTGTTGAGTGTATACGTGTGTGCGAGTATGTATTCGCGAGTAAATGTGCTGCAATGCATGTGGGAGAGACTAAATGAGTGTGTGCGTGTTTAAGTGTGTGTGTGTGTGTGTGTGTGTGTGTGTGTGTGTGTGTGAGTGTATGTGCATGTAATTTAGTGCAAACAGTTGCGTTCAGGCGTGCGTAATGGGTCCCTACTTGCTCTAATCGGTGTGACATCTTGTGCGTGCATGCGTGTGTACTGGAGTTGAATTGGTTTGAAGCAGATTGCATGACTCGTTCTTAAGGAGCACTTGTATTTTACTTATCTCTTGACCACCCATTTCTTACGCATTGTCATCTAGTTCTCATGCATAGACCTCTTGGTCACCAAGCTCTCATGCATATAAATCTCTTGGTTACCAAGTTCTCATGCAACTCGACATCTTGGCCACCCAGTTCTCATGCACATAGACTTCATGGTCACCCAACTCTCATGCAACTACACCTCTAGGATATCTAATTTTAATCACATAGACTTCATGGTCACCCAGCTCTCATGCAACTACACCTCTAGGATATCTAATTTTAATCACAGAGACTTCTTGATTATCTCATGCTCCTAGACCTTTTGGCCACCCACTTTTCATGCACCTCGACATTTTGGTCAACCAGTTCCCTTGAGACCTCTCGGTCACCTAGGTTTCACGCAGTCAGGATCTCTTGGTCACCCAGTATTTAGAAATATCTTACAAACTTGAGTTTTAAATCTGAAAATGCTAATCGATTCGTATCCTGGGTCTTTTGTGTAGAATAAAATCTCCACAAGTATATAACATTCTCTAAGTAGCTCAAGTATGTTTATGCTTAATGCACATAACCCCATCTGCTCAAGTATATTTATGCTTAATGCAAATAACCCCATCTGCTCAAGTATATTTAAACCTAGTGCATGCAAACCCAACTGTTTCAGCTTAATTACAAACGGTTAATCTGAATTGTGGACTTAAAGATATCGACCCATATTCCCGAACTTGGGAATAACTTAATATATTTTCCCAGAATTTGTGGCCTCCCGTTATAAAATGAAGGTCATAAATTTAGAATTCTTACTTGGAATCAGATGAATTTAATATGGCAGACGAGAAAGAACCGTTTCAGTTTAGCTGCAGAGTCACATCTACATTTATTTATTATTTTATTTTATTTTTTAAAATTTTATTTATTTATTTTTTTTATTTATTTATTTCATTTCCAAGCCCGCATACAGAACAGGACGCTCACTTCACCTTAACTTTGTGCACGCACACACACACACACACACACACACACACACACACACACACACACACACACACACACACACACACACACACAAGCAAACACATATATAACAAACTAAAAATTAAAATAAATGTGAAAGTAATGTCACCTATGCTTAGTGCTCTTAAAATTGCATAAGAATGAATAAGGAACACGTTTTCTCATCACTAATAGTAGAACACTGACTTAGCTCACTGCTGTCAATCACAGCAACAATTATCCGTAAGTGTTATCTGCAACATCCCCTTTGACAGCTGGGTTACACTATTCTGCTCTGACAAATTTAGTTTCTCCATGTTACCTGTAAAGCTGAGAGGTGTTGTTGTTAAGGTAATTACCATTTACTTCACCAGGTGTTGCAATTTGGGACTAATGATCTCCAAAACAGTAGATAAGAAATGCCATTACTGTAAAGTATCTTTGCGAAATTATTCCAAGACAGGCAATTTCAACCAATTTTAAATTTAGAGATTGATGTGTTGTTTCTTTCTGGCACAGCCATCTGCCATCATAATCTAATAATAGATCTTGAGTAGCCAGGCAGCTTGGTGATAATTTATGCTTGAACGGGAGGTCTAGGGAACGATGTTTTATTTTGCAAATGGATGAAATAATGTATCTCATTTGCATTTATTTGTTTGAAAATGTGTTGCATGTAATTTTCTAGAAAAACCTGTTCATTTCAATTAAAGGGGCAATATTAGAATTTTTAAATGACAGTTATACAGTGCATTACAATATACAGATTAAAAGTTAAATAAAGTTGGTGCTGTTACCTTTGTTGACGATACAGATGATGATAAATCTTGAAAAGCCGTACATAGTTTCTAACTATCAAATTTTACAAAATTGTACACTAGTTTAAAATAAATATTTCTTCTTAAGCATCATTACAAGCGATGTGGGAAAGAAAATAGCTGCTTTAACGGTAAATGTTAGGTGTGTAGCAACGACTGCCTGAATATAGCAACAGCTGTAGGAATCTAACTATAGCAACAGCTGTAGGAATATAACTTTAGCAACAGCTGCATAACTAGAAATATGGCAACAGCCGTCTGAATATACATATGGTAAATTAATTAAAGTGAGAAAATAGCGGGCAATTTTGCTAAAACAAATCTTTTGAGCTCAGAACAATTAGAACTGCCTTGTATGCACTATTATTACACACCTTTAGAAAGTTCAATTACCTTAGGTCTACCATAACAAAAGGATGTTAAGATAGGACTACCTTAGTTTTATCATCATATAATGGTTTTAGTGTAGGGCTGCATTAGTCCTATCATTATATAACAGTTTTAAGGTAAGGCTGTCATAGTCCTATCATTATATAACGGTTTTAAGGTAAGGCTGTCATAGTCCTATCATCGCATAACGGTTTTAAGGTAAGGCTGTCTTAGTCTTATTATTCTATAATTGTTCTGAGGTAAGGCCGCCTTAGTACTATCATCACATAACCGTTTTAAAGTAGGAGTGCTTTAATGTTAGCATTACATAACGGTTTTAAGGTAACGCTACCTTTGCCATAGCGTCACACATTGCTCTTAAGGTACAACTACTTTGGCCCTAGCATCACACAGTGGTTAAAATGTAAACTACCTTGGCCCTAACATCATACACTGGTTTAAGGTAAAACTAAACTAGCATAACATCACACAATGGTTTAAGGTAAGACTACCTTGTCCCTAACATCACACAATGGTTTAAGGTAAGACTACCATAGCCCTAACATCACACAACGTTTTGAAGATAAAACTACCTTAACCTTAACATCACATAAAGGTTTGAAGCTAGGACTGTATTAGTTTAATTTTGTTTTGGTATAGTATCTTTGTAGAGCGAAGAACATAATTGCTAGAAGGAAAAAAACCCAATTATTTAGTACAGATGAAATTTGTATATTTAATGAAAGATCGGGGGCATCTCCTGACAGAGAGGAATATTTGGTACACTAAATTATAGTTGTTTCTAGGGACCATTGTTTTTCTCGTGTAGACAGGAGACAGGAGACTCGTTTAAGCATCATTTCTAATGTCACGTGGTTTTGTTTCAACTGTCAAGGCGGTTCAGGTACGTGTGAAGTCGCTATGCTAGCGTTTAGGCATTGTTCTCGCTTGACACGATTGATAATTATAATTTTAACTCTTTGTATAGGGTCTGTAGGCTGTAACTCTATCATTTGGGGACTGTACAGTTTCAACCCAACTGAATTTTGTGTCAGGCTGGTTGACTGGTATCCTTTTGTAATGGAGTTATTGGTTTTAATCCTTCATCTTAAGGCAATTCTTAAGGCACTATCTTAAGGCACTTCGCTTTTAAACCTTCGATGTGGATTAAGCTTACCCCCCTGCATGTAGGAATGGACGAATGGAGCACTTTGCTCTGAGACTATACGAAGTGAACGACACCCCTTATTTAGACTGACTGACTGACTGACTGAATCTCTGACTCACTTAAATGAATGAATGAATCAATTAATCAGATCAGTCAAAACCTAGTTGGTTTAATTCAGTCAAGGCAGTCAGCGATTTGACAATAAATTTGGTGTAGTGGACAATAAATTTGGTGTAGTGGACAATAAATTTGGTGTAGTGGACAATAAATTTGGTGTAGTGGACAATAAATTTGGTGTAGTGGACAATATATTTGGTGTAGTGGACAATAAATTTGGTGTAGTGGACAATAAATTTGGTGTAGTGGACAATAAATTTGGTGTAGTGGACAATAAATTTGGTGTAGTGGACAATATATGCGTGATCTGCTTATTGGAATAACGAGATCGTAACTTTGTATTCAGTAAAGCGATATGATAAGTGTTGATTAGGTTTTCCTACTAAGATATAATAGATTGTTGATTAGATGTTCCTACTAAGATATAATAGATTTTTGATTAGGTTTTCCTACTAAGATATAATAGATTGTTGATTAGATGTTCCTACTAAGATATAATAGATTTTTGATTAGGTTTTCCTACTAAGATATAATAGATATTTGATTAGATGTTCCTACTAAGATATAATAGGTTTTTTTGATTACGTGGTCCTACTGTCAACATTTGATTAAGTGTTCTTACACAGGTATCATAATTTTAGACTGAATTTTCTTACTGAGAGATAAATTTAGATTAGGTATTGGATATCATAATTTTCCATTAAGTACTTCTACTGAGATATCAGTTTATGATTATGTTCCTATCGAGATATCCAGTTTTGATTGTGTTTCTACTGATATATCAGTTTCTGATTAAGTGTTTCTACTAAGATATTATAAGTGAGGATTTCCTTTTATAGAGATAACATTATGTTTTAAAATTTTCTTCTGAGACTAATTTGTTTCTACTGAGATATCATCACTTTAGAGCTATCGTTCGACAACAGATTAGTTAGTCCTATATAACTTACTGTTAGCAATTTAAATAAAAATATTCTGTCTCTGAAAATACTATTTAACTTACTAAGAACAGTTTAAAAAAAACAAAACAACATTACATTCTCCAGAACTATTTAAATTACTGAGAACACTATTTTGAATTCTATTCTGTTACCAAAATACTATTTAACTGACTGTGACGTATTATTTTCATTCTATTCTCTCTAAAAGTATTGTTCGACTTACTGTGAACACTTCTTTTGCATCTAATTCTATTTCCAAAACACTATTTAACTTCTCTGAACATTTTTTGCATTCTTATATATTACTATTTAATTTACTGTGAACACATCTTTCATTTTCTTATGTCTACAAAATTACCATTTAATTTACTATGAACACATCTTCTTGCATTCTCTTATGTTTACGAATTTACTATTTAATTTAATGTGAACACACCTTCTTGCATTCTCTTCTGTCTACAAAAAATGCTATTTAATTTACTGTGAACACACCTTCTTGCATTCTCTTCTGTCTACAAAAAATGCTATTTAATTTACTGTGAACACACCTTCTTGCATTCTCTTCTGTCTACAAAAAATACTATTTAATTTACTGTGAACACACCTTCTTGCATTCTCTTCTGTCTCCCAGAGGCTCGACTAGTGGCCACCACCTTCGATTGCAAGTATGCTGAAACTTCCGCCGCCCTCAACCACAACGTTGACGAGCTGTTGGTGGGGATCATCACCCAAATCCGCCTGCAGCTCAGCATCCCTGTCACCACCATTTTCTTCCCGGGCAAGGAGGCAAAGCGCCGGAAGGACAAGAAATCCCTGTGCAAAGGACCTCGGGGTTTTCTCAGCAAGCTGTTCAGACGGGGTGGCTTCGGTAGCCACCGGAGCAAGAAAGATAAAGCTGTCGATAATCTGTACATGTAACGCTGCTGAAATGTTGCTTCCAAATGGGTGGACGGATGTGAGACCACGGGTTTCCAGTGGATTCAGACAAAGACTGTGTCATCAGAAAAGAGGTGACAGTGGTTGTGTATAACACTGAGGTTTTATATGAATGGCTGGGTGACAATGTCTTTGTTATCAGAACAGAGGTGACGTTGGCTGTGTGTAAAACTGTTGTTTTATTTGAGTGGCTGGGTGCCAGACAGAGACAAAGACTGTCATCAGAAAAGAGGTGACGTTGGCTGTGTGTAAAAAAGCAAAAACTGAGGTTTTCTAATATTAGTGGCTGGGTGCCAGACCATCTGGTTTCTATATACTGAGACATGGACTGTGTCGTCATAAGGACGGTATGTTGACTGAGGTGTATACCTGGGGTCTTCACATAAACCTGTCGTAAAACGGTTTAGCTGGAAACTTTCTGAATTTGATACCTTGTGTCTTTTCCACAAGACTTCATACAATGTCTATTAATGATATAAACAAATAAGATTTGCTACCTTGGCTTTAGCGAGACAGTGGGAAAACGGCGAGGGATGTCGACACAAGTACTGCTTCATATCAAATTCCCTTCAGCCGCCAGCTTCAATCAACCCATAACTATTCCCATCCCCAACCCTTCCTAAAAGCAATCAAAGTCAGGCTTGCAGTGCTTTTAATATTTCTTAATAATTTTATTTTTGTGTTTTAGCTTGTGTGCCATTCTCAAAAGCAGTGTAACTTGTGAGTAGAACATTTAAAGCCTGGAATTATCATTTTAATGTTGGCAAACAATGTAGTAGTCGTAATTATATAGCCACTGTTTAATAAACATTATAATTATATATACCTATTAAATGTTCATTAGTGCAAACGTTTCCTATCTTAATAATCATTCTTGCAACTCCGAAAATGTGAAATTATGGGAGTTGAATTTGCTAAAATAAAAGAAGACGAGTTATTATTACTCCTGCATAAAGAAACCTTTTCTTTATTTTATTTATATGATCAGTTATGTCACTACTAAGTATACTTAAAATAAGGTTATCGATGACGTAACTTTATGCTTACATGTGAAGGTGCAGACGAACTGTTTTTTTTTTTTTTTTTTTTTAGAGAAATTTACTTTCGTTTAGTTTATGCTGTTCTAAACTATTTGTTACAATTTCTCTTTGACGCCTGTACTGCGTAGCTGTCTCTTCATATAGGCATAATCACACAAGAAAAATGTTGCTGGCTGATTGTCAGGCAAAATCATACACCGGAAACGTCTCTGGCTGTGTCAGACAAAAATCACACTGGGGTAAAGTTGCTGACTATCGGGCAAAAATCGCTTACTCAGGGAAAGTAAGTGGTGTCTGTGCCCAGCACTACAAACATGGAAAGAGTTTTTCTGTCTCTCAGGCAAAATCACACTTAGAAAGGGTTTTCGATTATTTGTTAGGCAATCTGAGTGGGAATCTTAAATGTTTGCTTATGTCAGGCAAATTCAAACTGTTGGAAAGAGAGGGATTTTGTTTACAAAGTCAAGTTGTGGGATTTATGTTGATGGCTTACTTTATGCATAATTATATTGAAAACAATTCTGATGAATGTTTATTTTGGGCAAGCCTACGAAGGAAAACTTTTTGACATTTTAATCAACGTAATACTGAGAACAATTTATGTTTCTGACCGCTTTTGTTAGGTCAAATCACACGGAACAATTTTTTTGTTGTTGATTGTTTACATCGGGCTAATTAATACCGAGGAAGACAGTCTGGACTATTTATATTAGAGAACAACTAACTGAACAAAACGCTATTTTTTATATTCGGCAAAATCACACCGAGCTAACATTTCTTGATTGTTTGTATTAGGCAAAATCACACTGAGGTAAAATTTCTTGATTGTTTGTCTTAGGTAAATCACACCGAGGTAAAATTTCTTGATTGTTTATATTCGGCAAAATCACACTGAGGTAAAATTTCTTGATTGTTTGTGTTAGGCAAAATCACACCGAGATAACATTTCTTGATTGTTTGTGTTAGGCAAAATCACACTAAGGTAACATTTCTTGATTGTTTGTGTTAGGCAAAATCACACTAAGGTAACATTTCTTGATTGTTTGTGTTAGGCAAACATTACTGAGGTAAAATTTCTTGATTGTTTTAGCAAAATCACACTGAGGTAAAATTTCTTGATTGTTTGTCTTAGGTAAATCACACCGAGATAACATTTCTTGATTGTTTGTGTTAGGCAAAATCACATTGAAGAAAATGGGTTTGGCTGTTTGTATAGGACAAAAAACAATTGAACACTTTTTCAATTGATTTTATAAGGCCAGAATTAGCTGTGGTTGAAGGAAGAGTCATACCTAATATAATTAGTGAACAATCTATAATCACTTATTCTTAAGATGCCAGGATACTTAGAGAAAATGCGCTAATTACCAAGATTTTGACATTTCTTTTTCGTAGGCACGATTATCTTTCACAGGACTAATTTAATATTGATTTTATTTTGGTACTTCAGTCATTAGAAAATGGACGATGATAGAAAATAACTGTAAAAATTCTGTACTTTTTATTTCAGTTTTTATTTATTCATTTGTTTATGTTTTAATAATTTTTTTTAATGAAAAGTATAATTTTAATTTATTTGAGAAAAATACATCCTATGATAGTTACTCTCATTTCTCATCATTCTATTTCAGCCCATAAATAAATAAGAATATAATAAATTCTTTCAGCCCAGCGTTACCATAAATAAAGAATGAATGACATAATGAATATTATTTCAGTTGAGTATCATCACAAATAAAATAACAATATAATGAATATTATTTAAGTTTTGTATTACCATAAATAACTAAGAATATAATAAATGCTCTTTCAGTCCAACGTTACCATAAATAAATAGGAAATATAATGAACGTCATTTTTTTTATTTTTAGCGTATTGCTACTATAAAAAATATAATGAGTGCTCTTTCAGATCAGTGTTGTCATAAATAAATACATGTACACTGAGAAAGTTAATAATTAGCTTGTTTGCTTTCTTAAACATGAAATTAGGGAGTAAAATGTACATTTTAGCACATTGAGCATTTTTTTTTAAAGTAAAACATTAGGGCTGTTTGATGCAGTGCTTACAATAAATTTGTTTCATACAACTTAATTTTTCGTGGCTGTGAACAATTTACGTAGACTTCTTCTGGCAAGTGTAGCCGGGCCTATGCACAACCGTCAACCTGACTTGTCGTGTACTTCGATATCCTATCTCCCCTTTTGATTGTCCCTCCTTCCTTTCTCAAACACACACACACACACACACACACACACACACACACACACACACACACTACATTGCAATTAATATGCTATTATCATAAATTATTAAGACTCGCTAACCCTCCCCCCTCTCACTATATTGCAATTAAAATGTTATCATAAATTATTATTCTAAACAATAGTGGTAAAATACAATTGATTGTAAATATTAAACTGTGAGCAAACAGAAAGAAAACCAGTCAAGCGCAAATATGGTATTCATCTGATGATAACAAATAAGTCATTAATATAAAATAACTGCTAACAAACAGATTTTTAATATTAACAAATGACTTTTAACTAATAATATTCAGCTCATTCTCTGTCTTTCTCTCCCTCTCTATATTTCTCTTTTATTGCCATCAGGTCTGAAATCTGAATAAATCATTTTTAAAACAGTCAATTTTAGCTGTAATAGGCTTGCCTGAAGGGTGGATGGGATGGAGTTACGCGTGCAAGGAAGGATTTATCGCCCTTCTTTGGTTAAGTAATACTAAAAGAAAAACTCTAGCTGCACTAAATCCTGCTTAACATGCAGATGCTCCTGCCCCGTTTTCATGGCGTTGTCACGGAGTCCACTTTTGTAGTTCCAGAAAAACTCGCTGTCAAAACTCACTTCATCTTCGTAACCATTTTCTCCGCGCGCGTGTAGTTTTATCTTCGAAAGACAGCCCGCGCGCCCCCTGGTGATCTGTTTATAAATAAAACATTGCAAGTGGAGGAATATTCAAAAGGACTTAACTTGTGCAAAATTTTGAAAAAATAATTTGTTTGAAAAGAGCTTGGAAAGGGTATTACAAGAACCAACACAGGATTTAAAGGAACTCCAATCCTGTCAAGTTGAGGTTTTCATTGAGTGTTATTGAGGGATGATTGTTTCTTTCTTGTTTCCCCACTCGAAGCGTCATGTACGCGGTCTTGCTGTGTCTGGAAAAAGAGATTCATCTCTCACTGCCTAGAGCGACTGATCCTGCAGAGATTATTGTAGTCAAAGACGCAATGAGCCAAACTGAAGGCATCTTTTGTAGTTGTAAGATGCACTGAAAAGAAAGAAAACATAGTGTATTTATAGGTGTGAATGAATGTAGTAAGAGAGACAGAAACTGACACAGAAAGACCCATACAGAGAAAATGAATGCGAGACGAAAAGAGAAATAGAGACAGATATAAAGAAGGAGACAGGCACAAAAATGAAAAGATATACAAAGAGCCACGGAGGCACGATTAAGAGAGAGAAAGAGAGAGAGAGTTACAGAGGCACAGAGAGGAGAGATAAATAAAAAAAAAAAAGCAAATGAGATAATGATAAAGGAATTGAGAGACCAGACAGAGACAGGCACAGAAAGACAAGGGAAAAAAAAAACACAATTGGAGAGATAATGAGAAGCAGAAAAGAGGAAAAAAAAGAGAGTGAGAGAGAAAATTATAGAGAAAAAAGAGGGAGGGAAATATGGAGTGATGAGAGATACATACAGTGAAAGAGGAAGAGAGTCTCAGAGACAAAGCAAAACGGAGAGAGAGGAAGAATAAAAACGTAAGAACAAAAATTGGAATGAATTACAGTGAAGATGATTGATAGATAAATATGTAGAAAACTGCAAATCAAATTATTTGCGAATCTGGTTAACTGGACCAAGAACAATATGCATTAGCCCCAATGCATATTTAAGAACAAGTGATGTATAAAAAATACAAAACATTGGAAACATCTCGTCAGAACGTATGCAGAATGACCGACATTACGACACAGAACACGAACGTGCCTGTGAAAGAGGTCATGAAAGAGGTCATGGCATGTGACAGTCGAGGGCTCGATTTATTTGCCAGATAGCCAAGAGTTTTGCTCTTGTATTTTAGTTCTTGTCTCCCCTCGTCCTCACCTCCAAATAAATAACGATAACCGTTGATTCTGAGAATGTCTGAGCCGATCCAGTAATTCTACCCAGTCCAATCTAACATAACAATAACAAAAATAAGAGAGTGGGTAGCCACTTGGATCTAACATATCAGGACTTAGGTCAGTACGTTGTATCAAATATTTTTTGTTTCACTAGATTTAATCTAATTTGTTTACGTATTGCCACTGATGTTTCAAGTGACGTTTCATATATCACGTCTAAGTTTCGACAGGCGAGAAGTATGACTGCTGACTTGATATTTACTGACGAAATTTTAGTGATGATCTTCATTGTCATTCTCTGTTCTCGTGGTCTCTCTAGAAAAAAACTTCACTCTATCCTCGCATTGTACGACTGTCGCAAGATGTTGTACGTCTGCCCGAGAAAACTAGCTGACGTAGGAGACGCGCGTGGCCTAGAAAATAACCAATCATTCCACAGCAAAAGTAACAACAACAAATTTCACTTCAAAAATAAATTAGCAGGGCACGACGCTTTCTGCCGGTTAAACCTTCACACCCGATTTGCGATGAAATTTGCCATTTTGTCTCGCGTATCTCGTACAAAATGTGAGCAAAGTATCATTAAAGTAACATCCGGAAAAACGACCAAGTTTTAGCAAAGTCTGACAGCTAATGCGACAACTCTTGCTGAATTTCTAGAGGACAATTTAAAAACAAAATAACAAAATAGAAATAACTGGACAGAAAGAGACTCACAGCTCAGCAAATAAATGTTCAGAAACAAACGAACCACTACATCAAACGCATGTGTAGTATTGATGCACGCTCACCATATACCACCGGAACTGTGCATTGAAGAGAGAAATAAAATAATTGCATTTCTGTATCGAAGCTCAAAATGACTGCTCCAAGATGGCTAGACGTTGTTTTTTAAAATATAAGATTGTAGGTATTTTGTTAACTGACAGTGTTTTGATTTGCAAAAAATAGAATGGGAAAAAGAAAAGATTTTGAAACATACAGTTTCGTATTGTCTCCTTCTATACATAGAAACCAGAGGCGAGTAGCATTCCTCCAGTGAACATGTCGTCATGGTGACAGATTTACCTCCCTGTAACAGAAAATAAAGAGTGCTTTGATTAGAATTATTTTATGAAAGTGTCCTCACAAAGTTTTACCGGAAACATTAATATTTTAGTCGTGTGTTTATTTTTATACACTTGAATGAATTTAAAACCCATTAATTATTTTTTAAAAAATATTATTTTATTAATGTTTTATGCTTTTAAGCTAATTAGGCTGATTTTGTCGTTTGTATTTTCTTACGTGTATCTCTGTATATGTGCATGCGTGCATTCCTACCTAATTACGTCTTAGCAAAGGTGCATAAATATATGTACTTAAGGAAACATACCATACCATACCACACACACACACACACACACACACACACACACACACACACACACACACACACACACACACACACACACACACACACACACACACACACACAGGTACATGCACACATTTGTAGGGACATTCCTGCAAACATAAATGGAATATCATTCTCTCTCCCCATCATAAGGAAATGAAGTTTAATGTATAAAAATACATTTTATATATGTAAGTACAAGCGTGGCACATGTTTTTACAATTTACATTTAACCGTGCCAAACCATCGCCAAAGTTCTTTGCTTTTCGCGACCGCCTCTTGGTGGGAGAACTTTATTCAGTGTTAAATATGATGCTGATGCAACTGATGTGTTTCAGATTTTTAATACTCACAATCGTAGCTGAGTGCCTGGAGACAACTTGGTTTCCTCACTACTTAAGTTTTGGTTTAACTACTTACGCTTTAGACATTATCAAAAAGTAGTAGATTTGTAAGCGTAGGATCGCAAAAGTGCTTAAATATTTGGTGTTTGGGTGTTAGGCAACCATCCCATTCCTCCTCCTCCTCCTCCTCATCATCATCATCATCAATATTTTAAAAATTATTTTCATTGTACAGCTTATGTGGTCTTACATTAAAAAGTATAATTATTTTTGTACATTAGGTTTTAATAGCTTAAATATTAAAGTATATAACACTACACTCTTGTTTATATTGATGTGAACATTTGATTTAGATTGATCATAACATTTCGGTTTTACGTATTTTGTAACGATTCTTTCTCTCACTGCATATTGCATTCACGTGACTAGTACTTTACTCTGAATCGCGTGTGAGATGCGAAATTCCCAAATGGCTAAAGTCTGACAGCTGACTCGGAGAGTTGAGGCGCCTGCGCCCTGATACACCCTATCAAATAAGTTGGAATTTATACTAACTACTGAACCAACATATGAATGTGATTTTTAAAAAAAATTCATAACTTATGATTTGCAATCACAATATAAACGAAGAATGCACTATGTAGAAATTTGCTCCGATACAAGTTAATTTTCACCATAATTGAAAGGGATGTTTGAAAACAGCACAGTGATAAAAGTGCTGCTATTTAATTTCATATAGTGACGAAGTGTAACTGAAGAAATACCTTTTGTCCTGGCAAAGTGCTGTGTCTGTAACGGACGATTGGTGCGAAAGACGCCTGCCAGAATGGAATTGTTGTGGTGTCACTATTTGTAAGTTTTACAGACAAAATATATGAAAGACGCTTCCTCAAAATTCAGTTAAATTTGCAGAAAATAAAAAAGCAAACAGTCTAAAATATTTGATAGAGCAATGGCAATTGTAAGCAGGTTCTTGACTAAAACTCGGAGGGGGGGGGGGAGAGGGTTTTTGGGGGCGTTTTTGTGGGGCTTTTTCTGCGATCTAAAGAAACGTATCTCATGCAGACCGCGAGTACCGGTATATGCAACTTATTCCCAAAAACACTCACCCGCATAATTTAAACGGAATCCTCGTAATAGGGAATGCTTTAGCAACAGGTAGAGATAGCAGTATTTAACGACAAGATACGTTTTATCTTCGAAAAGATACGTTTTAACAGCAAATCTCGACAAAATATCTTTTAACACCTGCCCTCGACAAAACACGTTTTAGCAATAGACATCGGCAAAACATATTTTAGCAACAGGCCTCGACTAAACATGCTTTAACAGCATGTATCGAAAAAAACATAGTTTAATGACAGGCCTTGACAAGCACGTTTTAAGAACAGTCGTTACATAGCATACTTAGATAACAGGCCTTGACAAGCACGTTTTAAGAACAGTCGTAACATAGCATATTTAGATAACAGGCCTCAGTAAAACGTTTAACATTTGTCTTACTCACAATAGGACACAGTAGAGAAAACTGACAATGACTTCACACAACGTTTAGAAAAAACTCTTAATACAAAAGAAATCTTTATAAAACTTAGATACTACGTGTACAACATGTATTTCGAGTCATGGTAAGTAATGGTAGGACCCATATATATATATATATATATATATATATATAAAACATGTGAACTTATTTTCATTGTAGCAGGATAAATTTGAAGAAGTCCATCATTTTATCTTGAAAGCAGGAAAGTCAGTCGGCTTCAGCACATTTGGTGCTGAATTTCCAATCTCCAAGAGAACCTGACGTCATCTGCAACTCCAGTATAGAAATATATTTTGCACCCAACCTCTTTCAGTAGCTTGTAATTTGCTGTGTTCAGTCCATTTGTATCTGGCATTATCAGGTTTTGTCCGCCAAAACTATACCCTAACTAGATTAATATTCGGAGTCTTTGACTATCACGTAATCTAACCCCTAGTTTTGATTGACACCGCCATGTTTTTTTAAAAAATCAATCTGTACCCCAATTAGCTGTATATCTGGGCTCTTTGACTTATCACGTGATCTGTTTCATCAACTCCTTGTGTGATTGGCACTGCCTGTTTTGTTAGTCAGTTTATATGCATTTAACAGCTAGATTTATATTCGGGATTTTCGCCAACGACCTTGTCAATCTGCTTTATGACCGGCAATAATGGTGGCAGTCCACAACTTGATTGACTGTGTTCCTTCTTTCGGCCGACCTTAAAATACTTGTATAATTTGAAGTCTTGTTGACTGTCACATTTGTACGCTGTTTATAATATACAATTACCCGAACCCTATTACAAAATTAACGTTAAACCATAATTTGGATGCAGATTATAAGGATGGTTTCTTTTAATGTGTCATCTTAAAGTTTTCTTACGCTCAAAACACAAAAGAATATCCACACCTAATTGAGTAAAAACAGTTACTTGATTATTTGAATCAAAGGCATTCAAACACTGTTGGTTTTCAATGTCTGATCAAAGCAGATCATTCATCAGTAGATCTAGATCTAGATGGTGAAAACCAGCACTAATTCGCAGTAGATTCTGCAAATTTTAGTAGTCATAGAACTGGTCAGATGTTGTAGGCCAGTACTAAAACAATCACCTTTCAAATATCTTATTCTTCGACTGCTGTTATTTACGCTTGCATTTAATAATGGTTGACAGTCCTGAGTGTAAAAATAGGAATATTAGGTTTTTTAGCTTCGCAGGTAGATCAATTTGTATTTGTTTCTGTCACAGTGTAATGTGCTTGAATATCCTATATTATGCAGTCCAAGATTTATTTATTTCCTTGTCCTTCAAAAAGTTTTTTTTTTAATTGTTGTTTGTTTTCTTTCCTGCTGGTTACAGCAGGCATCAGATATGTGTTGCGTTGTACACGGCGAGCGATCTTGGACTGAGAAAAGATGAATGTACATATTTTTATATTAAACATATTATACGGCTCTGTCTTGTGCAGTTTCTTATGTTTGCTTTGCTGGAACGAACCGTTTTGTTTCGGACAGCACCCTTGTGCAGTTTGTGTGTCATTTTGTTACGTGTCATAGACAAAACGTTCAACACAATGAACTTCTATGTGGGGAAGTCCAGTTCAACATTAAACACATATATCTCCCATATGCCTGTGCAAAATGAAGTTCTATCTGGGGAAAGGCAGTTCAACATTAAACACATATGCCTGTGCAAAATGAAGTTCTATCTGGGGAAATGCAGTTCAACATTAAACACATATATGCCTGTGCAAAATGAAGTTCTATCTGGGGAAGTGCATTTCAACATTAAACACATATGCCTGTGAAAAATGAAGTTCTATCTGGGGAAATGCAGTTCAACATTAAACACATATGCCTGTGCAAAATGAAGTTCTATCTGGGGAAATGCAGTTCAACATTGAACAAAAATACGTGTACTAAATGAACTTGCATGTGCAGTCCAACATTGAACAAAAATACGTGTACTAAATGAACTTGCATGTGCAGTCCAACATTAAACAAAAATACGTGTACTAAATGAACTTGCATGTGCAGTCCAACATTAAACAAAAATACGTGTACTAAATGAACTTGCATGTGCAGTCCAACATTAAACAAAAATACGTGTACTAAATGAACTTGCATGTGCAGTCCAACATTAAACAAAAATACTTGTACTAAATGAACTTGCATTAGAGGAAGTGCTGCCCAGTATAAACATAAATACCCGAACCGATAAATTTAATAAAAGCGTGTATGGAGGGAAGGACATATTAATTTAAAGCGTGTAGCCTTTAAGAGGGAAGGATGTTCACATGTTACTAAAGATACACAGCTGAAAGTGGCCAGACGTTTAATAAATGCTATGATTGTTCACGAACACAAGTAAACACACGCACAAAATCATGTATATTACTAATGCTTACAACTCGCACAAAATCATGTATATTACCAATACTTACAATACGCACAAAATCATGTTTATTACCAATGCTTACAACACTTAGATACTAAACAATGAATACACGTATTACTTGTATGTGAATGTGTAAGAATGTGTGTGTGTGTGTGTGTGTGTGTGTGTGTGTGTGTGTGTGTGTGTGTGTGTGATATTTTGTGATACCAGTGTAAAAAGCACACATTCAAACAATATGTAACAATTAAAGTTAATGAAGAATAGGAAAAGTATTTGACTGCAGACATTCAATTATCACTAAAATACAGATTTCAGACTTTCAATGATCACAACCATACAGATTTCAGACATTCAAAGACAGTACACATTGCAGAAACTCGTTGATCAATACAATATAGATTTCAGACATTCAATGATCACTAAAATACAGATTTAAGACATTCAATGATCACAACCATACAGATTTCAGACATTCAAAGAAAGTACACATTGCAGAAACTCGTTGATCAATACAATATATATTTCAGACATTCAATGATCACTACAGTACATTCAATGATCACTAAAATACAGATTGCAGGCATTCAATGATCACTACAGTACATTCAATGATCACTACAATATATTCAATGATCACTAAAATACAGATTGCAGGCATTCAATGATCACTACAGTATATTCAATGATCACTAAAATACAGATTGCAGGCATTCAATGATCACTACAGTATATTCAATGATCAGTAAAATACATATTGCAGACATTCAATGATCAATAAATGTTGCATAGTAAATTTGCCTATCCCTATTTCTAAACTTAATTGCTATATAAATTGTTAAATGTCAAAGTAAACCGACCCCGGGCACTGCTTTTGCTGCTATTTTTAATTGTCAAAGTTGAAAGTAAGTCAGGTGGAGAATTAGCTAGAGGCTTGCTGATGTAATCTAAACCAGTTTTAGGTGGATGAGTTGCTTTCATTATCCAATGGTTAAGATTTACAAGAAGGAGACCAACCAAAAGGTTGAGATAAAAAGTTTAGTACAAATTAGTACATATCCATACAAAATCAAATATAATTAAACAAAGTCCTATTTCATAGATAAAATTTACAGTATGAAAAATCTCTGAATCATTACTACAACATTTTACCAAGATCTAAAGTCAGCCCCACTAAGACATACTATAACGTTTTACCAAGATCTAAAGTCAGCCCCACTAAGACATACTACAAGGTCTCCAAACGGTGGCTACGCACATTAGTTGCAAGATACATTAAAATTAATTTACCTGGTGCTCTCTACTAAATCAGAATATAATATAGAAATGTTTTATCCCCCTGTTTATATTTTTATTCTGCGTATTCTGTATGTATTCATTGTATATGTAATTATTTGCACTTGATCAATGTTTAATTGCTGTTTAGTGTGTAGTTAAATTATATTGTTAATAAAATTTACTATTTTATTTCTTCAACACCTACACTTTATGAGTGAGTTAAGAGAGAGAGAGATCTGCAGGAACAGGTGGGGGCTGTCATATAATAATTAATAAGTCGAACATGAAGTCTAAAAGTGAGTATCCTGTTGCTGTTTGTTGGGACATGACAGGTCAGTGCTGATCTTGTAAAGGTTAGCACCGGAAGGAGCATGGGAGTTGCTCCTTTATCCAAGCCCATAAATTGACAGGTGTGTATTTATCAAAGACGTGAGGGAGATGATAATATTCTCATCATTTATGTTAATATATTCGTACTCGTAATTTGTATATAAGTTGGGAACGATGGTTGAAATCGAGAGTGTTTAAGGAATCGACTTAATCAAGTTGAGTGTAATTATACACCTACCAGCCGTTGTAACCTCAACCGAGCGATCGCTCAATGGTATACTCAATCAATCATGAAGATACAGCCTAAAAAAAAACTGTAAAACATTCAGATAGAAAATAGTACAATGACTCGTCAAAACCATGCCAAAACTACCCACAATGGCACGCAAACATTAGACAGAAAATAATACAATGACTCCAGCAAAACCATGCCAAAACTACCCACAGTGGCACGTAAGACAAACAGATAGCAGTCGGAAGAAGTTGCATATAAAGACACAGAGCAAGAAAATATAGTGAGTGGTTTTGAATAACATTGTCACGTCACTTCAAGAGGTTGTCGTTAATTGAAAGGAATCGCATGAACATACTGGGTTTCTAAATTATAAATATTAGTGAAGGTGCGTTTTATTTTAGTTGTCCTCCGTTACCATACTCAGGTTCGGATCCGAGGTGCCAGTCTGAAATACCTGTCTAGTATCGGTTCAAACGCAAACGGTAGACTTTACTTGATTCTCCAGGAACCAGTTAGATCATAGGAGCTTAGGGTTGCTTGTAGTATTCTTATTAGTAATTCTTATTACTTAAAGAAGATTCTATGCATTATTTCTTCTGAAACCGGAAAAAATGCTGAATTAATGCACATTAAACAAAATAGCATGAACGGAAGGAGTTACAAAACAACCAATTATGGTTAGTGCGACAAATATTTATTTAAAAATAAAATACTAAACTTATCCGTGCCTTGGTTTACGTTGTATTCGATTTGCCAATATTTCATGTAACTATTTCCCTTCTATTGGATAATCATAGCTTTCATTATTGATGGCTGTTTGATACCACCCACGTTTGCCAGAGTCGACCACTCGGGTTCCTGTACATCCTGTTAATTCAATATTAAGTAGTTTATGTTAAGAATAAGCATTCTGTTCCATTTTTGTAGTCCTTCCTCGCATAATTGAGTCTTCTCATAAACGTCAAAGACTGTTTTCACAGCTCAAGGAGGTCCTGCTCATGGCTTCCAGCAAACAGTTAATTTTTAACACATAAATCTTGTATGCGATGAACATTTCCTAGTTAACGGTCGTTCTCGTGGATTGCATTCCCATCGCAAGCCCAGGCCGCATTGAATATTTATGCTGGCATAAATATGTTTGACACGAAAAGATCATTAATGTTCTACCATGTGTCATATACACCATCATAACATTATACACATACCAATTAGTGACCAAGCAACGATGGTTAAAACTCATTTGCAGCACTGAAAACATCCACATGATTCTCTGTTCTGAATGTAGACTTTTGTCAGATATTCAGTCAAAACGTTGACTTTGTTTTCATAAAACAACAGCAATAAATAAATCTAGCCTAATAAATGTAATTTGTTCTTATTTTGCGTTAAAATAAAAGAGTATTGAAACTATTATCATAATTCTTATTTTTTCTTAGTCTATAAATTGTTATAGGCAAAATGTGACTGACTAAAGAATGATAGTATTTCAAAGTGATCCCAGTGAGAAGAAGTAAAATAAAATGAGGGCGAGTTAAAGTTTTGTGTGTGCTAAAAATAGAGATGTCATTGCTGCTGAAAATGGGCCTTTGACTTTTGTTCTTTGCTGTCATTTGGAGTTGCTTGGTTTACAGATTAAGAAAAAGAAATTAATTATAATCGAAGAACTCATCTATTCATATTAAATACGTGAGCAAAATAGCATTGATTACTCCTAATAATACGGGAAGAAAGAATATTTAAATCTTTCAAATTTATAAACTCTTATATTGGGGCAGTGAAATGTGGGATTGCGTTAACATTTGTGTTCGATGGCTTGTGTTAATATTTTTCATTAAAAATAAAACATAAAAGTAGTTAAACACATTTTGTTATTATTTTGAACAGGAGTACTAAAGTACATTAGATATCGTTAGACATTTACAAATAGATGTACAGCAAGCTAAATGTTATATTTAAATCTTTACAACAGTATTATGGAATTGACTATAGCGAATGACTTGCAGTATTGAGTTTTCCATCCAGCAACAGTATTGTGGAACAGGCTACAGTGAATGACTTACTGTAATGATCTTTCCATCCTGCAACAGTATTATGGAACAGAATACAGTGAATGATTTCCAGTATTGACTTTTCCATCCTGCAACAGTATTATGGAACAGTGAATTACTTGCAATATTGTCTTGAATCCCACTTTAGTGTTGTGACCTTGCTCTAGTGCTGCTTGCAACTCAGTGCTCATCAAAGATAAAGTCATTGTCTAAGTTAAAGTCTCAGATAGAGTCTTAGACAAGGTGCTGATCTGCCAATAAAATACACATGGGCTAAGAAATCATCCTCATGTGTTCTCTGACAGAACACTCTGATTTACATGATCATCATACATTTAAATATCATAAGCAAAATAATAACAATATAAAATATAGTTAATTTCAAGAGATAAACATGAATATAATATAATTTAGGCAAGCAAAACCACACACCTTCTGCAGTAATATATAGAGGATGATTTCCTTCTAAGTTGATAACTGGCAATACAGTTAGTAATATGATTATATTTTCTTAACACAGGTAGCCAAAATAATAAATATATGTTGCCTCAACAGTCCGCTGCATTCGCCTAATGATTTGCAGATGAGTTTCTGGTACATTCATTCATATGGCTGAGCTGTGCTTTGATTGGTTAGTTTAATGAGTTGTCTGGAACATTCGAGTATGTTCCCAGCCTGGGGATAAGGGTCAGCCTTTCTAGAAGGTAGGTTTACATACAATCTATTTTTAGAGAAGAGGTTGGTGTGGGCTACATAAACCATTATGTGACAATAGCAGACATGACAGAATTTGCAGACATGACAGACATCGCAAACATAGCAGACATCGCAGACATGGCAGACTTCACAGACATGACAGACATCACAGACATAGTAGACTTCACAGACATCCCCGAAATCAGCCATGAGGGACAAAAATAAAACGTGTATCCTTTACGAAACATAGAGAAAAATGCAGGTAAAAATGCATATAGTTACTATTGCCACATATATTAATTATATAATTATTAGTAGTAACAAGATTACTCCTCCCTTCGCTCATCGTTTTAAAATAAACGCATCTACAGAAATGGCTAAATTCGATCTTCGCCATGGTCAAAAACACTATTTTCAAAACTAACATGAGTGAGTTTTATTTTTTGTATTTATTTCCAATTCCCACTGGGAAGAATACTAATGGATAATTCCAGGAATTCTTGTCTTCATATATAGAAAAAGTCTTTGTTCTTCTGCGTGTTACTGTGAGCATGCAAGTAAGTTAACAGGAGAATCGTCTGGTTCAGTATTCCATATACAAGCCATCTATCAAAAGGAAACAAACACAAAACATGTCTGTTGAAAAAGGTTTTCAACAGCCACTAGTGACAACATTTTGAAAGACCGAAATATACAAAAAGGAAAAAAGAAAAGAAAAAAGGAAACGAACAAACATCACATAAAGAAAAGAGGAGAGAAGAACGTGAGTGATAGAGAGACACACACAGAAGGCGTCTTAAGCTCTGCCAGCTTGGGTCCTCGTCAAGCCGTTGTCTCACAGAACGTACGTTCACCTCAGAATGGGCTGGTCAATTTCGCGAGCAGGCAAACATATACGCTTACACTGATACACATCCACACACATCCTCACACGTCCTCACACGTCCTCACACTTGGTCATATAGCCAATGGGCCAATGTAGAGAGGCGATTCTAAATATCAAGTCACAGTCATGATCTCCTAGCTAGTGGCACCCTTCAGGCCGGATTCTAACCGGTGGCGGACAGCAACTGCTGCCAATGAATCCATAAACAAACAAATAAATTCACAAGAGGCCAAAATAGTTCTTTCCCATACCTATCCAAAGCGGAACAGTAATATGCAGTTACCCACTTACAACTGGAATACCCATTTATAACTGGACATACCTATTTATAATAGCACTTCCTATTTATAACAGGATTTACGTATTTATAACTGGACATACCTATTTATAATGGGACATACCTATTTATAACGTGACATATCTAATTATAACTAGACATACTTATTTTTAACGGGACATACCTATTTATGGAAATCACCCAAGATCGACACTGTCTTCTGAAGGGTATGATGTTCGTTCCAAGCACCATTGATGACATCGCTACATACGTCCAGCTCCATCCACCCGTATCGAAATCAATCTTTCTATCAGTTCAAAGTAACCCAGCTCAAGGTTAGTAGCAAATACCTCGATAACTCTTACTATTGATTCCATCTTCTACACTAAACACCATTTCTAACTAACCCTCTTTCCACATTTTATTCAACTAATCTGACTGGTCCACTCACAAATTTCCAACCGATGTGAACAGCATTGTTACGAGTGACACACCTATCATCAGACAAGAATAATCCCACTGGGAAATAGTTATCGTTACCAACATGCATAAACAATATTATCGTTAATGTTGGATATAATTAAAAGGACCTGCATAAAGCACATTAGTTATTTTGATGCCGATAGGAATAATGAATTCAAGTACGTTCTGAGTTATCTATTGATTAGAAATAATGGATTCAAGTACGTTCTGAGCACACACACACACACACACACACACACACACACAAAAATACACATACGCACATATAAACATAACATGCACACATACAGAACAGACGCACATACATGTATATAAATACACATTCACACCTTAACGAATTTATGCATACACACTCACATACATACATACACACTTTAAAAGATGTTTACTGCTAATATATTTTAAAATTCTGTGTCACAGGGATCAATTTGTCCTTCAAGTTAGTTCCACTTTGGAGCTATCAGCGCACGATCTAGCCGAACTGCTGACTTGGCCGAGATGTGGCAGGATGTATGTAGGCCTATGGTCGTGGATGCATGCATGCTATAGTTTCAAGGTCACATACTCTGTGCAGATGTAGTCGCCACGCGCGAAAGCGCAACAAACCTTGACAGTTATTAGCAAGTTCTGGCAACTAGGTAGGTACGCCAGACAACAAAATTCCTCCTGCCCTTTTACAGTTCTGCGTTTTCCTGACAAAAAAATTGGACATGTTTATTTAGCAATGTTCCAGACAGGCCTGCAGAATTGAAAATATGCACACAAAAATATTTCGTACTCTCAAACAGAAGAGTTCTCTCACACAAGTTAAGCGTGAAGGTCTCAAATACTTTAAAAGTTTTTGCGCACCGTTCCGGCCTACACCGCAATACGTCACTCACTTTAAAAACTATTTCATACTTTGAAAATAAATATTAGTCTTGTACCACACAAACGTCGGCATTTATGTTTTATACTTAAATTAAGACCACACCTTAAAATATACAGAAAGAAATAACTATAAACACTTCAGCACTAACATATTTTCGTTTCAATGTAGGTCTGTTGTCGGAGTGCCGAATAAGGGTTCACTCTATTGCATGCTTATTTTTAGTCTTTCAAATCTGCCTATCAGTGTGACGCTAATATTTGTTTGCTTTATAAGGCAATCTGTATCATTTCTACTATATGACAGTTTATATAGATGCTTGTATGATGGAGAACAGCTGGTTTGGGAGGTCACTCATTGTGTTTTATCAGCATGGAAATCTTGCGAGTCATTGGACTTCGAATGCATTGACAAGCTGTATCAGCCCTACAGTCAAATTCTTCTATTTTATTTAACACAAGTATTCAGCAGTATTATTCATCAGAAATGTTCATCGGAAAATAAATAAGACGATGGCTCCTGTTGGACCAGTCCATTTCAAAATGGCGGGGATTGGCATGCAGTGACGTTCCCATATGCGTTTGTGTAAATAATGGAGTACAAATCCAATTTGGAGCAAGTTACTACAGTACTGAATGTTTTTGCTGTAAATAATGGAGTAAAAATCATATTGGAGAAAGATACTAAAGTACTGAATTTTTTCAAGCATTTTTCAAGTGGACATAATGCAACATATACGAATATATATCCTGATGCATTCCTGGCACAACCCCAAATTCATGAAAAACCTGGTGTGTTGTTCTACTCAGGTAAGCGAATGTTACCAATTTATTTATTTACTTACAATGATATCAATACACTGGAAACCTTGATATAAGTATTGATAATTATTTTTCTAATTTATAATTACAGCCGCTTTTCATTTTTTTCAATAAGGTCACCCATAACATTTTTTCATAGCGGCAAGATACTCTGACAGCCAACAGTTTAACGAACCACCCAAACAGCAATGACCATCATACAAAATCTTTCTGAAGCAATAATTATTGAATTTTACGCCCTAATACGTTAATCAAGGATAAATCGCCATTGGTATCAAAACCTACGAGCGCTTACGTCATCCACTTATTAGGAAGCGTTAAACCGCAATACGTTACAGCTAGGGAACGTAGTCTCTTGTCAGGTACTGGCAAAACAATGCAGCCTGTAAACTGTAAAGGTACGATTTTTCTTTCCAAAAGCGACGATGTATTCAGTGTCTTTTAATAATAATATTTGTCTGAATGTTAGTCGAATTTGTCATGTCCTGTTGAAAAAAAAAATTCTTTCAAAAAAATTAAAAAATAAAATCCCGATTTTTCAGTCTCCCTCACCCCACCCAGGCCAAAGATCTGTAAGCGACTGAGTCGATCTGCGATATCGCACCGATGTAGTTTCTCTCTTCTATCCCCTTCCCTCGCCTCCCTCCAATGGGCAAAAGGATTCAGAAAGTATATTGAACTCTTTAGCTTTTTGGGTCACAGGTCTCGGAACTGATTCATCTCGACCCTCTGTTTTGTTATTTTGTATAATACACAGGCTTGGGCTCTACAGTAGAAAGCGCCCCAACACACAGACTCATGTACAGGCGCACCCCCCCCCCACACACACACACATATCCACACCTACACGCACTCAAGGGAATAACTTACACATACACATGTACACACACACACACACACACACACACACACACACACACACACACACACACACACACACACAAGAATGCAGGGGAATAGCTCTCTGTCGCATACCACCCACACGCACGCACACACTCCACAAGAACTTACACACGTACACACAGGTACTTACTCTCACACACAGGTACCTCGCACACAGGTACACACTCACACACAGCTATACACACCCACTTGCAAAAGCATGCCTTTTCAAAACTCGCCCCCCCTCTTAAATTGTCACTAGTTTGTAGAACAAATAGTCGTTTGTTATTTTCTTGTAGTATGTTTGTTTATATTCATTAAGCTGTGTTCAGTACATAATTATTCTGTACGAGACTTCTACACATTTTGCAAATCGTTATTAACCCACGCTATCACACACACACACACACACACACACACACACACACACACACACACACACACACACACACACACACACGCACACACCTAAACGCACACATAGATGCGCACCCACCTAATCGTAAAGTATCTTTTGTTTTGACCTTATGTTTCCCACCAAATGGCTACTGAGGCACTTAATAAACAGGGCCGGCCACTCTAAGCTGAATGACGTCAATGCTTCACATCACATAGCAACGGCACTAAGTCACGTGCTAGCAAATACAAGCTCTCTGTAAACTGTTTACCGCCCGCTGTATTCTGCCTATCTTTCAGGTTGATGTGAAACAAGGCACACTTCTCGGATGCACATGCGCGCATGCGTTTACCGAAGACCATTCCAGACATGGCCTTAGCGTTCGGAACACTTCGTTAATGAGGGACCCATTTTTTCTCTTCTTTTACCACCGTGAATATCAGTCACTATGATTTATTTAGACAGTGAATCCTCGCGCTTTTCTCTCTGTTTTCTTTGTTGTTGTTGCTGCTTTGTTTTCCCCCCAACGAGGGGCTGTCACAAAGTGGGGGTATTCCTTCGGGAGGGATTTAATTTACAGAAGGGGAGAGTGAACTAACGACTTCAGGCGATATGCCTGTTCCCTCCCCCCCCCCCACTCCCGTTATAATCAAGGTCGGCGCGATTGGTCAGGTTTACTTCAGCTATAAACAAGTCACCACTTCAGGCGATTTGTCAGGCTGACGTAAGTGACAAACGCAGCACGAGTCCACTCCATTTGTCAGGCTGACAATGACAAACGCGTCACAAGTCCACGTGGTTTGTCTTGCTGACCTCGGTTATAGAAAAGGGATCAGACTTGAAGCTACATGTATGCTCAGTATACTGACTATGGTGACCTTTTTATTCTCAAAATATATTATAGCTTACACATCCGGCAAGGAAGAGGTCTATCTTTTACTCTCTCTCTCTCTCTCTCTCTCTCTCTCTCTCTCTCTCTCTCTCTCTCTCTCTCTCTTTCTCTCTCTGTGAAGTTTGGCCTCTTATAAAGTAGCAGTGTATGGCTTTTGTTGTTGCTCTCTCTTATAATCGTTATCAAATTTAGGGATCCGCCTTGAGAGGAGCAGTTTTCAAGTACTTTTAGAGGAATGTGTAAATAAAACTCAGTACTTTTAGAGGAATCTGTAAATAAAATTCAGTACTTTCAAACACATTACAGTTCATTGTTCACGTGATACTGTTCCGGGACAAGACTCTCATACAAGTCCATCTCCTCCAGTCCAGGGACAAGACTCAAAGTAATGTTTGAAGGTTCGATTTCTTCAAAGTCTGACAGTACACGTATTTAATGGACTGACCCTTGAATTACTCGTTAACTGACTTAATCTTCGCCCATCTGGCACTTTCCTGTTTTCTCAGACAGGCGTTGGATAGAAGTTCACTCGCTCTCAAATGCTTCCGGTTCTTTAGGCTTAGCTGGTTCTGGCTCTACTTTCGTTTGTTGATGCCTTACGGTCAGTCAGGGGTGGAACTTTTCATTTTCAATCAATCTCTTTCCCTGATTTATAAACTACAGCATAATACTTCCTTTTTAACTGATCATTCTCTGTGTTTCCGTTCAACATTGTTTGGTGGTTTGGTATGCAGGGATGTAGTCAGAGCAAAATAAACTTAATGATTGCATTTTCATTCACACATCTTCTAACATTAGCCCGTCTTCCTCATTTCGTAGCCAAATATCCCCACTGAATGAGTATGTGATCTTAGCTTTCATTACAAATGAAAATATATTAATACTTTGGATTTAATGATCTAATGATAAAAATTGTATTTTTTACAGTGAAAGTGTAGGAGAGCATGTAAGATTTGTGCAGTGTAGGGGTTTATATTTATTTTTTTCGATTTGTACAAATGAAAATTTAAAAAAATG
>CM054181.1:112536859-112581859 GCA_028829895.1 Sinotaia quadrata | reverse complement strand
ACGTGACCACGAGGTGTGTTCATTGCAGACAATTTACAGGTATGTGTTACACTTCAGGTTTAATCCAATGTGGTAAAGGACAAAGACAGGTTATAACATCTTTTGGTGCCTCTCGAGTTATAAAACTTGGGAAAGGGTAGAAAAGATCATTGCGCATAAAGTGTGTTCGAGCATGTTTTATTATATTTTATTTAGGTATTCTTATATTATTTAATATTTTTAAATATCTGTTGTACTCTCTCTCTCTCTCTCTCTCTCACACACACACACACACACACACACACACACACACACACACACACACACACACACACACATACACACACACTTAACATTCTTATGCAACAATGATTTGGGGGATGATGTTAAGATTCCTCTATTTCAGACATATAAATCCTGCATTCATTGCGTAGTGGCTTGTCTGACGAAAGATGCATAACTCCTCAAGTAAATGCTCCTGCTTAGAGAATATCAGGGACCCAACTAAATATAGAGTGAAATAGAGTTTAATTAGGCAGAAAATACAAAGGCAAGACAAGTGTGGAAAAAGTTATAGGACGAACAAAGAGAGGAGGAAGTGTGTGTGGACGAGCGATTTTGCAGAGATATGGCGGTAAGAGTCTTTAAGTTTGGAGAAATGTGTCTGAACACACAGAATGCAGATGGACAAAACTACATGCGCCAGAATGGTGACGAAATAATTAGTCGTACCTAGTGTCATGGAAACAAATTGCCAGTGTGAAGGAAAACAAGACGTACAAAGAATTAACAAATCTGAAGGAAATGTGATTATTAACGAATTTGAAGGAAATGCCTTTATTAAGGAATTTTAAGGAAATGTCTTTATTAACGAATTTGATGGAAATGCCTTTATTAAGGAATTTGAAGGAAATGACTAAATGTACGAATCTGAAGTAAAAGTCTATTAAAAAATCTGAAAAGGAAAGGTATTTATTAACAAATTTGAAGGAAATATCTTTATTAATAGTTTTAAAAGAAATGTCTTCAATAACAAATTGGAAGGAAATTACTTTATTAAGAAAACTGAAGAAATGTCTTCATTAACAATTTTGAAGGAAATGTCTTTATTAACACTTTGGAAGGAAATGTCTTTATTAACGAATCTGAAGAAAAGTTTTTATTAACAAGGAAATGTCTTTATTAACAAATTTGAAGGAAATGTCTTTAATTAAAGAATTTGAAGAAAATTACTTTATTAAGGAAACTGAAGGAAATGTCTTTATTAATAAATCTGAAGAAAATGTCTTTATTAACGGATTTGAAGAAAATTACTTTATTAAGGAAACTGAAGGAAATGCCTATTAACAAATTTGAAGGAAATGTCTTTATTAATATATTAAAGGAAATGTCTTTATTAACAAATCTAAATGAAGTTTCTTTATTAAAGAATCTGAAATAAATGCCATTATTAACAAATTTGAAGGAAACATCTTTATTAACAAATTGAAAGGCACCGTTTTATTAACAAATATGATGGAGCGAATTTGAGGAAGTGTATTAACTAATTGAAAGGAAATATTTTAATTAATAAATATAAAAGAAATGTCTTAATTAACAATTTTAAATGTAATATCTTTATAAACTAATCTGAAAGAAATGTCTTTATTATAAAATTTAATGGATTATTTTTATTAACAATTTAGTATTTCGTCTGCAGTCATACTTCAAATAATTCTCTCAATTAAATATTACTTGTGGGATTTTTTTCTCTTGATCAACGGCTGTGCGGTTTGTTGCAAACATAAATATAAATAAAACCTAAAGAATTAGAAGCATAATAATCACAACGACAAACAGCTGCAGAAGTAACACACCATGTGACCTGCCCAGAATAAAAGCATGCACTAAAGGCCCACGGGTCAATTCAAAATTGAAACAGAAACACAATTGCGATTGAAGAAATAGTAAAAGAAAGGTGAATAGAATTCCCAGGCAGAAGAGGCAGTTCATCCTCACTCGACATTATCGGCGTTCGCTCTTCTTTTGCAGCTTTGGGTAAAGATAAGTTACGATATATCTGGAATCGCAATCTTGTGTGTGTGCGTGCGTGCGTGCGTGATGTGTGTGTGTGTGTGTGTGTGTGTGTGTGTGTGTGTGTGTGTGTGTGTGTGAGAGAGTGTGTGTGTGCGTGCGTGTGCGTGCGTGCATGCGTGATGTGTGTGTGTGTGTGTGTGATTCGTTCATAAGATATGAAATTGGTAAGCAGTTTCGCACCTGACACCTTGAAAAAATATTTTTCTTGCAGTTCCAGTTATGATTATAGTGAAGCAGCTGGTATTCTTACAGAGCAATTCTTGCCGCACGTTCTGTAAGCTTGGCTTCCTTAGCGCTTTGCACCAGAGTTAGGTAGGTGATAAAGAAATAGAGATGGAAACAAGTGCAGATGTCATCGCAAACAGTAAACGGACTTTTCAACTTCAGATTGCATGATGTCAGCATTGCAAGAACGTTGCTGTGTTGCGTTTGGGGTCATTTTTCTTTTAGTTTTCTTTTTTTTTTCTTTCTCAGAGGAGATCTATTTTTTCTTTCTCGTCGTAACTTTGCGATGTCACTTTTTAATAAAGATTTTCACCTATGTATTTCATGATATTTCAATACCAGTTACCATGTGACACTGATATTATGCAAATGATGAAATAATTCTCTAAAAAGTTTAATATGACGTCATTTTTATTGAGAGACATACGGATAAAAAGTTTAATATGACGTCATTTTTATTGAGAGACATACGGATGAAAAGTTTAATATGACGTCATTTTTATTGAGAGACATACGGATAAACAGTGTTTTTAGAATAACTTCGCACACGCACAAAATTCAATCTTTGCATAAAATCATCTTAAAAAGAAATAAGGATTCAGTCTGAAGACATGGTGCTCTCTTAAATTTATAACAACAAGACTGCTGCTTGGCAACTCTTTTTTTTTTCACATTTAGCAATGCGTACTAGCAGAAAGAAAGAAACTAGCATAATTCTATGTCACATTTGGTATAGAGTACTAACATAGGAAATGGGCCTTGTCAGATCTATTTTACATTAAGTATAGAGTACATGTACTAACAAAGGAACTGGGCCTTGTCAGATCTATTTTACATTAAGTATAGAGTACATGTACTAACAAAGGAACTGGGCCTTGTCAGATCTATTTTACATTAAGTATAGAGTACATGTACTAACAAAGGAATTGAGTCTTGACAATTCTAGTTTATATTAAGCATAGAGTACTAACAAAGGAATTGAGCCTTGACAATTCTAGTTTATATTAAGCAAAGTGTACTAACAAAGTACTGGTATAAAGAAGTGACAATAACAAGAGCAAAAACAAACACACAAGAAAACACAAACCGTTGTTTGAGAAAAGAATTTGATAATAACGAATCTAAAAGAGGACACAAATGGCAATGCACTATCAGAAACAAATCACTATAAAACGAATTACAAAAAAATATGAAAATAGTATTAAAATAAAAATAGTAATAATAACATTTTAAAAATAGTATTTAAATACAAAAAGTAATATTAAAATTTAAAAATTGCATTGAAACTAAAAAATAATATTAAAATACAAAACAATACAAGCACCAAAGATTGGAAATTAACCGCCGATTTTAAAAATATGCACTTCCAAAACCAAACCAGAAAAGCACCTTAAACTAAAAATAAATAATCGAAATTTCAAACGTTAGCTAAACTATCTAACCAACTACTCAGCCAGTAAAGCAACAAGCAAAAATTAAAAATGAAATCTTTTAAGATTAACGACTATTAAACTAGGAAAAATTAACATTACTCATATCTTGCATCCTCTAAAAAGCAAATTTATGGAAAATAAGCATAGAAAGCTAGAGAAAATATTTGTCAGTCCAGATAGATAATCAGCCACACAATTAAATTAACCTAACAATATTCTACCATTTTAAATAATACTGAGATAAGTGTGTCTGTATTTTTGTTAAGCAAAAAGAGACAGGAAAGATAACTGATATATTTTTCCAACAGATTATTACTAAGCAGTCTCAGACAAGATAGATAACTGTAGTTTATTTTTCAATGCAGAATATTATTCAGTAGCGACTGACAGGATACACAGCTATAACTTTTACAAGCAGAATATTATTTTAAGCAATAACGGACAGACTTGTTTATTTTAGAGGCTGGGAATATTTCTCGACATTATAGAATGAAGAAAATGGCTGTGGTCTACTTTACGGGACACAATACTATTCTCCTGACTCTAAAATAGAAAATGCCTCTTCAAAAAACACTTTTGAAAACTACTGAAGGAAAATGATTGAGTTGTCTTCAATCCATAGAAATATGGGCCAATAGGAGCGAAAGTAGGTAATAATCTATTTTTAATCTATGATTAACGATCCCAGAATGGAAGTATATCTTTTTAAGCATACAGGTGCTTCTTAAATGGATCCTGGCCTCCAAAGACTGTTAATCTCTACTCTGTCAGACAGAATGTCAGAAAAGGGTTTCCGACGCACCGGGCCAGACGTTGCAGATCTCTTCAACAGTTGGAACTCGGAAAGTGTATGCTGTTGACCGCTAGTCTTACAAAATTGCACACAACAAAACCAGCTAGAAGAATCATTCACACTCACCCTCTTCTACTCACAGAACAAAACCAGCTAGAAGAACCATTCACACGCGCCCTCGTGTACCCGCTGAACCACTTCTTACTTTTCAAGAGCTTCCATATATCTCAAGGCGTGTGTGTCTCTCTGCGAAATCAGCGATAAGTGGAAAGCTGGCGTGAAACATAAACACCCTCAATCTACCAAACAAAAATTTTCGAACGAGACAGAAAGCACGGAACGAAAAGTTAGCAATGACCTAACTCATCTTGTTGGTTGTATTGAAAGGTGTCATGAAAGGCATATCAAAATTCTGTCTTACAATACATTCTAACATTCTGCCATATATTCTACTAAAAGCAATCTGTCTTATATTAAAACAGTCTGCCTTTATTATACTAAAAACTATCTGACTTAAATTGTTTTAAAAGAAATTTGACTTATAATATATTAAAACATTCTGCCTTATGTTATTTAAAATCAATCCTTCTTATAATATATTAAAAACATTCTGTCTTTAACAACAATCTAACTTTTAATATATTAAAACCATTCTACTTTATAATATATTAAAAACAATCTGTCTTGTAATATATTAAAAAATTGTACCGTATATTAAAAGCGACCTATGGTGGAGTAAATTTGCCTGTCACTGTTTGTAAATTTATTTGTTATATAAATTGTTAAATTGTTGATGTGACCCGAACTTGAGCACTCCTTATGATAATACTTTTGTAAGCGTCAGAGTTGGAGTAAACAACTCGAGATGACAATATGCTAGAAATTGCTGACGCAATGCAAACCAGTTGGAAATGGATGAGTAGTTTTAATTTTCCAATGGTTAATATTTACGAGAACGAGACCAGCCAATGGGCTGAGATCAAAGGTTTACATGCTTTCGAGAATTCTATTATCTAATCACTTGAATTTGGTGTGGCAAGAAGTCCAGTCATGAAAGGTCGCCGTTAGCTTAATTGTGAGTTGAGTAGCTGGTTGAGAGAGAAATGACTTAGGAATATTTCGTTTAATTTTGCTATTGATTATAATAACATAATTATGTTATATATGTGTTTTACAGAGAGATGCATTATGCGAGTAGACTATTATTTCTACAAATTGTGAATTATAATGGTTATATGTAGTATGCTAAACACTTGACATTGTTTCTAGTGAATTTGTTCATAAACTATTATGCTGTATGTATATATTGAGCTAATAAATACTGTTGCAGAAAACTGTAAGTTAGACTTGAATGTAAGAAAGAATGGAGTTATAAAGGAATAAACTGGAAACTTAGCATTTGTTCCCTGGTTATAATTTTCAGGGAAAAAGCAGCCATTCTTTGTATTATCAGAATCTTCTGGTCTACTGATTATAAACCACTATGACGGTGGTCACGCACTACTGCAGAGTGTAGTGTAAAGAATACACTACACTCCATTGATGTATGATGGCACGGTATGCTGACTACACCGTGCAATTTCTGTAAATTGCTACAATTGTTGTTATGCTTGAGGGAGCTGGTACGTAAAGGAGCGCCCAGGTTAGCCTTGAGAAAATAGCAGTGAATCAGTGTTCTAGAACGGAGGGTATCAGGTGGAATTGACAGTAATAAATGAACAATAAATTTGTGGTTTTGTTACAAAAAAGCATGCAAAAGACTAGTGAGAGAGCACCTAAATCAGGTTATGTACAAACTAGTATTGCTTATCTCTAATAACTCCATTTCTGTTCTCTGATAAGAACTATTCTGTGATTTGTATTGACACTAAATTGTTGAATTATATTTTAGGATATAAGACTGTATAGATATTAAAATTATTCGAATGTGGCTTCCTGTAAATACTGATGTCAAGTAATCTTTTTCATTGCATTTGTTATATGTATATTTGATTGTTTATTTAATAACATTATTGTTAAATTTATTAACCTTCTTACACATATTGATAACCTTATGTTGGAGAAGAAAGTGGGTGGAAGGGGAGTCGCTAAATATAGATTAAAGACGTATTTTCTTCTCCTTTAGTAAGATGTTTTCCACCTATGGAAATATTGTGTGACTTTAAATATTTGTCTTTAATGTTGTGGGAGAGCGAAAACTTTTACAGCTTCTGCATATCCGCCAAATGAGAGAGACGAGTGGTGTCTGCTGGAGAATTATTAATAACATAAAATTAAGATTCTCCTTACTTGTAATTAGTTATGGTCGATTAATTAATTATTAATAATAATAATATCCATTAACTAAGTGGCGTTGGCGTCACACTGTCTGTATGTTCAAAAATCGTTATGCTTCATATTACGAACTTCTCTCTAAAAGTGCACTGAACGCGTTCAGCGTTATAAATATATTTAAATATCCTAGAATATATGGCATCAATCGACAATGGATAGCAAGCTAACTATTTTGTGAACTTTCTATTTTTATTTAATAATTTTCGACAAATCATTTGTTTAATATTATTTTCCTTTATTCCAAAGTGAAAGTCATGTCGAAAACACAAAACCGCACTAGAATAAGATTTAAACCAATTTAGCCTCCTTTAAATCGACATTTAAAATTGTGATTATTACATTGAACATTTCTAAGATGCGAGGTCCTATAAAGCATTTTCCTTAGTCTCGTCAGTCCGGAGCCGAGCCCACTGTGGCTACATCTGGTGTACGTCTTAATTATGTATTTATCCTGTCAAGCATGTATTTAATGCAGCATGCCTTATCTTAGCGTCATAAAAGAATGATATAATTTATTTGGATATTTATTTTAATGAGATATTTAATGCTGTAGATGACTGGCGTTAATGCAAGAAAAACGAAACCCCTCCATTTCATTAAAATAGTTGGATTTTACTTTATCGTGATAAAGAGTTACGTCATATAACAAAGTCTCGCGCTATTTTAACAGGCAGGCAGAAATTAAATATCAGTCTATCCTTATCTATTTATTCCCTTTTCTGGGGCCTACTCTTACGTCTATTTCTATCTCCCGCAGACTTTATTTTTCTGATTTCCCTCTTTTTATTTATTTTTCTTGTATCTCTCCTTTCCTCTCTCTCTTTCTCGGTCTCTCCCTTCCCTCGTTATCGCCCCCTTCCTTCCTTCTATCTATCTATCTATCTATCTATCTATCTATCTATCTATCTATCTATCTATCTATCTATCTATCTATCTATCTATCTATCTATCTATCTATCTATCTATCTATCTATCTATCTGTCTGTCTGTCTGTTTGTCTATCTATCTATCTATTCATCCATCCATCTATCCACCTACCTACCTATCTATCTACATACCTACCTATCCATCCATCCATCCTGTTTTGCACTCACCTCTACTAAAGAAGTTGCCAAATGAAATTTCAGCCATCCACATTCGCGAGAAAGGTGTTTCTGATTCTAAATCTTGGATGATGAGTAATAAGCTACAAACGAGTTATGATAAATCTGAAGTTATGATTATTGTTCCTAGAAGGACTTCACTTAGAAATTTTGGAACACTCATTTTTAACAGCGCCCTCCCCCCTCTTTCTCTTTATGTCAATGCATCTTTAATACTTATACAGTAGCATATCTGGAGCTAATCAGCTTTATTTGCAAGTTCCTTAGTTGATGCAACATAACATGTGTGTCTTTACAGGTACTCTGCCGACTAAGTTAACTCTCTTCTCCGGTTTATCACTGTGTCTTGTAAGAAACTTCTCTCTGATCTCCCTCTTCTTTCTGGTCTTCCACAGTGTCTTGTAACTCTCTTCTGTCTGGTCTTCCACAGTGTCTTGTAACTGTCTTCTGTCTGGTCTTCCACTGTGTCTTGGAATTGTCATCTTTCTGATCTCCCGCTGTCTTGATTTGGGTCTGCCATTATGATTTTAATTGTCTTCTCTCTGGTTTTCACATAATGTCATTATGTAGCCCACACCCACCCTCCTCTAAAAATAGACTATAATCAAACCTGATCCTAGGACAGTTGACCCGTATCCCCTGCCTGGTGAATAGGCTGAGTAGCAACTCATTTTAAATGGACCATTCAGAGCACAGATCAACCATGCGTAACGAATATACCAGAAACCTACCTGTTGTTAGGCAGATCACGCACCATGACCATTGAGACAACATACGCTTTGATCTCCCAGTGTTAATAAGCTATAATCACACTGCATAGTAACTACTACCTATTTATTGTCGTTCTCTATGTATATTACTGCCTAAGGTATGATTTTGCCGTATAAGTAACTATTACATCAATGTTTATTCTTTAACCCTACTTTGTATTGCTATACATTTCACTTAGAATATCACACTAAAGTACATGATGACCATGTATGTAAGAGTGTTCTGTCAGGAAACACACATGGACACACTCTTAGTCCGTGTGTTTTTACTGGCAGATCAACACTTTATTTCTCATGTTGACTCGATGAGCGCTGAGCCGTGAAGCAATGCCAGAGTGGAACAACCTAGGGGCCAGAGTCCACGGTTCAATGGACCTCGTGCACATCCAATGCAGCCCTCACTAGGACCCTAGACAACCTCAGGCGAATCTTGAGATACGTAGGCCATAAAATCAACAGCAATATAGCTTTTTTCGTAATGTTGCTCATATGAACATAACACAAATAAGCGCGACAGTGTCATAGGCCACAAACAAACCATCTCTTGCTACACCACACAGCCATGATTAGGAATGAGATACATTTATAAACTCTAATGATAGCCATCAAACTATTCACTATATGTAACCACAAACTATTCACTATATGTAACCACATTCTGTCTCATTTTATTTCTCTTTAAATATATTTTACTATTGATACATAGATTATTCGTGTTGACATGGCTTACTTACATGCTATATGTTGTAGTATGTCACTGTATTTAATTAATATAACTGGCTGTGCATATAAGGGGCTCGGACCTGTATTTACAACTAACACTCTTCTTTTCTACAATATTTATCTTCCTTCTTTTCAACATGTGTGGCAATGCAGAAGGTGTTTGGGGATTAGCCTGAGGTTACAGGTGGTCCGGAGTGGAAGAGAACTAACATCTGACCATCTCCCAGCAAAACGTCAAACTGGTCTCCCATTGTCTTGTAACATATTGTCTCTCTGGATTTCCATTGTGTTTTCTGTCTTCTTTTTGATATTCCCTTATCTTGTAATTGTCTTCTCTCTGATATTCCACTATCTTGTAATTGTCTTCTCTCTGGATATTTTGCTGGGAGGTGGGCAAGATGTTAATTCTCCACCCCACCTCACCCCAGACAGCCCATAATCTTAGGCTAATCTCCAAAAACACCTTCTGGCTGGCCACGCACATTAGAAAGATTGAATTAGGTAAAGTAGAAGAGTGATAGCCCCTTGATACATACAGCCAGGATAAAAGTAACTACAACATATAACATGTGAGTCATGCTAACACGAGTGGACTAGGTATCAATATTAAATATATTCAGCAAGAAATAACATGAGACAACAGTGTTACATAGAGTGAACAACTCAACAGTTACAATTAGAATTTATAAATAGATATAGTTCATCATCATAGTGAAATAGCAGATACATTTGAAATCTTAATTCTTCCACGATCAACTTCATATACCCCGATAACGTAATAACCGTACGTTAAATCGATACGGGCGAGATAACAAGCTTGTGTTATAAATATAGTCGGGCGTAGTCAACTCAGAACCCGTGTTTTGCATTATCTTTTGAACTAGTGCTATTGGTACAGCACACGGTAAACGGGACTGTTCAGTTATAGCATCGTGTAGCGTTACTTGTGTTTCTTCAACAGTAGAGCCTGTTATCCGAGGCTAGGTGTGAGGTTTACTTCTGTGACGCCAACGCCACCTAGTTAATGGTTATGAGGTTGGCCCCTGTTAAGCCTAATCTTTCCCCTAACTTCTCTATTTGGGTTCTCAACATTTGTGGGTAATACCATTTAGGTTTAACTTTACATTTTTTTAAAACATTAATGGTAACACCTTAAGTTCAAGTTTGTTAAAATAATTACAGTCAGTAGCTCTACGTTATACAGCTGTAGTAGTGGTTTTGCCTTTACAATTATTACTAGTCAAAGCAAATCACAATAGTACATACAACTATTACATAAAATATAAAGTAGCACTTTCATTCAACATGGGCAAACATTAGTTATAAGTCATGACAATGAGTAATGCAATTAGCGTTAATCAAAATGCAATATAAAAAATCATATATATATAAATATAAAATATCAATACAACCAACAGCTTCGCTCATATATTTGTGCCGCCTGTTTGTTATCTATGGTTTCTTTTGAACAGAAAATATGAATAAGGTCCCCAGTATATACATTGTATAATTACCCTATGCTTTCATAATTATCAATAGTTTATGTTCTTATAAGTTACCGTTTCCATAATTATCAATAATCTATGTAAGTTACCTATCCGTTCATAATTATGAATAACTATATTTTTTGTGTGTTGAATAATTCTTCTTCTGGCAAGGAGCATCCCCTTAACACAAAGTTCTTCTTTACATTGCTCCCATTTGAGATAAACCGACAACAGAAAAAAGAAAACTTTATTTTTAAAAATCTGGAAAGTGCAATTTACATTTATTCAGTTCATTGTAGTACAACGACGTCAGTTGATTGCACAGACCACACATTATAAAATACGCACAAACAATGATATGTGAGTTTTGCCTCTGTCCAGCAAACGCGCAATCAATGATGTGTGAGTTTTGCCTGTCCAGCAAACGCGCAATCAATGATGTGTGAGTTTTGCCTCTGTCCAGCAAACGCGCAATCAATGATGTGTGAGTTTTGCCTCTGTCCAGCAAACGCGCAATCAATGATGTGTGAGTTTTGCCTCTGTCCAGCAAACGCGCAATCAATGATGTGTGAGTTTTGCCTCTGTCCAGCAAACGCGCAATCAATGGTATGTGAGTTTTGCCTCTGTCCAACAAACGCACAATCAATGGTATGTGAGTTTTGCCTCTGTCTAACATACGCACAATCAGTGGTATGTGAGTTATGCCTCTGTCTAACATACGCACAAACAATGGTATGTGAGTTTTGCCCGTCTAACATACGCACAATCAGTGATATGTGAGTTTTGCCTTTGACTCTACATTATGAATTTCGTCTAAATGGGTAGGCCTATTACGAACTATATATATATATATATATATATATTTCTGTTTCCCTCTCTCTCTCTCCTTACTACATCAGTCTATTTCCCTCATCATGAATCACTCTTTCTCATGCTTATATATCTCTCTCTTTCTGTCTCTCCTTCTGTCCCCTTATCTCTCTTACTTATACGTTTTTCTGACCTCTCGCATTTCTTTCTATTCATCGATCAACCAGGCGTTCATCCTACGTCAGGGAGACGGCCTAGATCTTGACAATGTATATTTTATTTAAAGTTCCACTTTTCCTTCCATCAACAACTGCTTACGTGCCACTATTTTTCTCTAGTTCGTTCCATCCAACCCTCCATCTACCCATCTACCCTTCTTCTTTGTTTTGAATTTTAAGGTGATGGAAGATCAATGCCTAGATTCTTTGCAATGCGTGAGTATATTTATATATATTAATTTATGTATTTGTCTTGCGCAACAAAACAAACCGGAAAGTCCGGAATATACATTCTGCGTAATCAGAGGTTCTTTGGAAGCTTTTGCGCAGCCGGCTTATTATATATCTTATCAAAGGAAAGCCTACGATTCAACCTTTGTGCTCCCGTTTCGATCAGAATCAGCTTCAGAATAAGCGCCGAATGAGGATCAACGTCTAATGCAGGAAGAAAGCCACGGAAGAAGATAAGCATCTGGACGCGCTCTTTCATGACATTTACATAATTATCTGCCGGAGTGAGGAACAAAAACGCGCTTGTTCAAGAATATATACGGTAACCCTTTGACTGGGGATAAAAGAAAAGTGTAGTGAGTTGCAGAAGGAATGAAGCACAAATAAACATTGCCTACATGAAATGATAAGTAATGTCATTGTGACTTGATACGAAAAGCCATTGTGAAATGCTTTCAATGAATGACATTATGGATTGAAAAACTAATATTATAAACTGATTAAATATGTCTTTATGGACTAATTAATGCTGCCATTATGAACTGACATATCATTATGAGCTAATAAAAGTGTCATTTTGGATTATTAAAAATTGTCTTTATGAGGTGATAAAATATGTCATTATGGATTAATAAACAGTATCATTGTAATTTGATAAACAATATTATCTTCAAATGCACGTATTAGAATTTTCTTGAAGCCTTTACGACTCGATTTTACTTTAAAGAGACTATCAAGTAATTAATATTTAAAACTGCAATTTACCATACTGAAAATGAATCATTCGCAACCGTTTGAGACTATAAGTTGTATATGATCCTTAAACTAAAACCAAACAACAAGTAAGCAAGCAAGTAAATAAATAATTGCTATCAATAATTTCAAAGTCATGCAATCTGTTGAGAGTCTTTCTCAATTTCACTTCAGTGACTTCTGAGAGACTTCTGTTTTTTGACTGTCTGTTGTGATCCAAGGTCTCGGAATCTTACCAAGATTCTGGGAGATCCAAGGTTTTACGGAGGATGTGGGCACTTCCGAGGAGCGCTGCTTTGAGTAGTGGAGCGAATCTGTGGTTTCCAGGGAGTTTATTCAGGTAGCCTTCCAATTCAGATGTTATGTTCCCCAGTGCTCCTATCACTATAGGGATACTTCTGCTTTTACATTCCACAGACTCGGAATTTCTAGTCTGAGGTCTTGGCATTTTCTCTTTGTTTTTATGTTTCTATCACTTGGAACAGCGACATCAATGATTGTTGCTGTTCTGTTGGACTTTTTGAGAACTACAATGTTTGGTCTTCGTGCAGGAATCACCCGATCTGTTCTTATCTCGAAGTCCCACAGTATTTTGACTTCTTCTGTTTCGGTGACTGCTTCTGGTTGGTGCATCCATGCCCTTTCTGGATTTTTATTATTATTATTATTATTATTATTATTATGTTTTACAAAATGTTCCGCATAGTTTTTTCATTAACTTTCGTATGTTTCCCCCAAAGACTTTCATAATGATTTTCCTTCGGACCCTTTTATTTCCCTAAATTAGATAGTTGTGTTTATCCCCCTTGGAATGTCTAGTGATTTTACATTACATTGTCATGTTTGTTTTCTTAAAAAGAACAACTGTCGAAGTGATTTCTCTTAGACTGTTAAAGTGCTTTTCCCATGGAATTTCGTAGTGATTTCTCTTAGATTGTTGTAGTGTTTCTCCCGATGATTGTCGTAACGATATTTCCTTTTGCTGTCGCCATGTTTTCTTCAATGGACTGCTGTAATGATTTTTCCATTGTAATTCCCCCAATCTGATAGAATGTCATAATGATTTTCCTTTACACTGTTGTAGCATTTCTTTCCCTTGAACTGTCATAGTCATTACCCTTAGCCTGCTCTACAATTACTTTCCCTTGTACTGTTGTAGTTATTACCCTTAGCTTGCTATACCATTACGTTCCCTTGTACTGTCGTAGTCATTACCCTTAGCTTGCTACAGTGTTTCTTTCACTTGAACTATTGAAGTTAACTAGATACAGTACTTCCTTTTACCTAACTCAGAACACAAACGACTTTGGCCTCTCTGTGACTTTTAAACTTCTGATTAACTCATAAAGTATTTAGAACGTGAAAGTAAAACGTGAAAGTAAAACTGCAACACGAGGGAAAAGCGTGTTTGAAAACAGAGCAAAAAAATCCACAAAACCGAACCTAACTCCATCCACTGGAAACACAAACGACCAACGCAGTATCCCCTTGTGACAACTTAGAGCTTTCAAAATGCAAGAAATAAGTAAAGAATCACAATTCTCAGAGTCAGAATGGCTCTAATGAAATTAAACGAATCGATTTGTTGTAGTGGTAAATTATTTTCCTTAAAAGCTTTCTGCGGATATTAAATCCAGTATTTTACTTAGTTTGCGAGTCCTATGTCAAAGATACAGTATTATACTTAGTTTGCGAGTCCTATGTCAAAGATACAGTATTATACGCTAGAAAAGCGAATGTCGTAGTGTACGAACTATATAACCCTTACATTTATTAGTATACTCTTAAATACGAACTGTATGATCCTTACATTTATTAGTATAGTCTTAAATACGAACTGTATTATCCTTACATTTATTAGTGTAGTCTTAAATACGAACTGTGTTATCCTTACATTTATTAGTATAGTCTTAAATACGAACTGTATGATCCTTACATTTATTAGTATAGTCTTAAATACGAACTGTATGATCCTTACATTTATTAGTATAGTCTTAAATACGAACTGTATGATCCTTGCATTTATTAGTATAGTCTTAAATACGAACTGTATTATCCTTACATTTATTAGTATAGTCTTAAATACGAACTGTATGATCCTTACATTTATTAGTATAGTCTTAAATACGAACTGTATGATCCTTACATTTATTAGTATAGTCTTAAATACGAAGTAATACCTTTAAGGATAGAAACATAGTTTCTCGGTTTGATGTGCGGACAAGATCTTTAAAATACATAGTGCACTCCAAACAGAACACCGCTGAAAAAGTCACAGGAGAAAAAAAATTAAAATAACAAGATACCGTCCCCACTCTCAGAACGTTACCTTCTAAGAGACGCCATTCCGTGTACTGCGTTGACTTTCCGAGAGACAGTCTAAGAAGCCATTTTAGCGTCTGAAATTCAGGATACCAAGAACAACGTCATTGTTCTGGCTTTCGCAGGCTAGACGCGGCATATTCCCCGAAGAAAATAATAACACTTGTCCTGATGCGTCTATGTGTCTGCACGTAAATCTCCACATCAAAGACCCTCTTGTTACCAATATAACAAATATTTTTCCCCATTCGCTTTTGTCTCATACCAAATTCCCCCAGGGGAGAAACTGATGGTAGAGCAAACTGATTGGTTTCTATAGATCTTGACAGACCAACCGAGTGAAAAATACATTACGGTGACTTGAATTATGTTTTTGTGCATGAATATATGGTGTGTTGCGTAATATATGTGTTCGTGTATGTGTGTGTATGCACGTATGTGTATGCTGAATGTGTGTACGCATATGTGTACGTACGTGTGTGTGTGTGTGTGTACGCGTGTACCTGCGTGCATACATATGCATGTGTATTTTAGTAGGCTACAGCAGCGTTCTGTGCCGGTTAGGCGGTTGCTTGATAGTTGTTCACATAATTATCAGAAATAACATTGCTGTAGTCTACTGAGAGAGAAGAATTCAACCGAAGCAACTCAAAAGTGATAAATTTATTTCTATCATCTATTATATGCCCTGCAATGCACCTGAATAAAAGGCCGATCATTCCGGAAATGTGCGTGAAGGCCAAAAGACTGGAGAGTGACTGTAGGTAGTTACCGTCGCATGTGGTTGTTATGGGCAGGTCACTCTCGTGGATTTTGTGAATATCAATGCACCATCGAGGCTCGGAGAATATGTTTATCTCAGTCATCCCCGATGTACGAATCAGACTTTTCTAGTCATCTAGTCATCTAGATCCATCATTGTTGAAAACTTTCTTCTCCTATCTGGAGGACGAATGTTACGCTCTACTATGTTGCTGAATAGATATGTCTCTATTAAACAATACAGAGAGTAGAAACAAAACAAAAGTACTGAGCACTTTTCAAAGTGTTTGCAAATGATATAGATCAAAGCATTGTTCAGGTGATGTAGAGAGACATTACAGCGTGTTCAAATGATGTAGATTAGGGCTTTTTCAGGAGATGTAGAGCGACATTACACGAAGTTATTCATATTTTTCATGACAAAATAAAATGATACAGTCATGGACTGGAACAATGTTATACTTTCATCTCAAAAGATATAAAAAGTATAATTGTAGGTTGGAACAAAGTTATATTCTCCACCCCCAGAAATAAATAATATAATTGTAGGTTGGAAAAAGTTATATTCTTCCCCCCCAAAAAAAAATAAAAAAATAATAATATAATTGTAGGTTGGAACAAAGTTATGTTCCCCACAAAAAAATAAAATAAAATAATATAATTGTTGGTTGGAACAAAGTTATATTTTTCAAAATCTTATTTAAAATGACACGATCGTGAATTGGTACAAATTTATAACTTCTCAAGGTACAAAATGACGTCATAATCGTGGATTTTAATTTAATTATGTTCACATGTTCAGGTGATTTAGAAAATGTTATAGTGTTGTCAGCCGATTTCCAACAAATAATTTCTTTTAAGTAAACTTAAACTACAGAATCATTGGCTAAAAAAGAAAAATGTTATTACTAAAATAGCGTTACAAATGTATACAGAGATACAATATAAAGTTTCTAAAAACTTTCTTCAATTCCCTTTATATGTTCGTGTGCCTCCTCTTCTTTAACCCTTTCATCACAACAGAGGTCCTATCAAGTGGTCCATGCAAAAGCAGGCGATTGTCAGAGAATCCAGGTCATTTCGCTTTTGCGGTCGTAATAAACAGGTCCAAAGTGAAGCCGGAAGTGTTCTGAGAAAAGACAGACGATTAGACAGAAACTTAGGCATGTAGTTTATGGTCGTAATAAACAGGTCCAAATTGGAACCGGACACGTTCTGAACAAAAGCAGACTATTGATAGAGAATCGAAGAGCCTCGTTGGTGGTCGTAATAAGCAGGTTCAGTGCGGAGCATTAAATCCGCCCTCGAAATTGTTTCAGTGCATCAATAATTTCTCTCTCTCTCTCTCTCTCTCTCTCTCTCTCTCTCTCTCTCTCTCTCACACACACACACACACACACACATATATATGTATGCACGTCAACACACCTAGCACACACATAGAACATAAACCACATATCATCGATACATTATTCATATGCTAGGATGCACATCCATACCAAAGCATACATACATACACTGACACATCTAAAATAACCATATATATACACATATATGTAAACACTCATACCATATACGCATAAATGCACACAAATATACACTAATACACACATATACATAAATGCACACAAATACATAAATAGACACAAACACATAAATACAAACACTCAACACAAACGCAATTCTACAAAAACACGCCTCACACACACAAGACACATTATCATATATAAACACACTCAAACACCATCACAACCACATTATTTGCTTTTAAATTAAACTTGGTTTAACAAATATGCTACTGAGCATAATCCTATTAAACAATACAAGCTTAGAAATAATAGCTTATTTAGTAGTCAAAAGCTATTATAAAAATAGTAGTTTCTTAAGTGTTATATTAATTAGGAAAATTAGCCTTATTAAGTAGTAAAGATATTAGAAACTGTAGATCTATTAAGAACAGTTATTAGGAAAGCAGTATTATAAAATAGTAAAACTGGCCTTAATAAGTAAAACTATTAGAAACAGTATCCTTTGTAAACAGTAAAGTACCGTATCTATTTGAATTCGTTTAATAGAGAACTAGACCCTAGCCTTAATAATGATAGATGGACGTGGGTTGCGGCCCTTGGGCAATCAAAATCGTCCTCATATGGCCCTCAGGGTGGTTTTAGTTTGAGACCCCTGATTTAGAGCATAGGAAACAGTTCTGGTGACATAAAATAAGGCAAATGATTTATCATGCTATTATTTTTCTTCTCCAAAGTGATTTAAGAGTGCAGGTAGGTCAACTGTTAGGTCTTTAGTACTGCTTGTTTCAACTGTACTACCGTTACAACTGTTTTTCTTTTTTTGTTTCAGCTTTTATGTCTAATGTGTTGCTATTTCAAATGTTCTGTCAATTGTACTGCGAATTTCAAATGCTTTGTCTGTTGTACTGCAATTATTCTGCTGTGCTGTCACACTGTACTTTTCACCTATTATTCATTCTGTTATTAATTTGTTGTTTGTACTAGTAATTTTGTAGTGTTTCTGCTGCTAATAATTCACCTAGAACACCATTTGTAATTCAGCAGTTTACGAAATAAATGTACAGCTAACGAAAAAATAATTTTATAGTGAATATTATTAATTTAATATTATTCTTTTGTAATAAAAAAGGATTTACACATGGGGGAGGGATATCAAGAAGCATGCCAAAGAAAAAATGGAATTAAACATAAACAGGCTATCTATCTATCTATCAATCTATCTATCTATCTATCTGTTCCTTAGTCTTGTCGACCGTTGGGGCACCACTGATAACCTGACAACCAGTTTCCTCCATTCCATTCTGTTCTCTGCTAATCTTACCGTATTGCTCAGTTCCAGTCCTGTCCATTCTGAAATGTTATCCTCACATCTTTTCCTCTGTCTTCCTCTCCTTCGCCCTCCTTGCAAGTATACACAGGCACAAACACACAAGCCGCAGAGCTAGATACGAGAATATATTGGGATATGTTATCTCCCTTTGATGCACGGTTGTTTCTGTTAATTTCAATACACATTCTACAGGCCTAATCTCCGAACTGGTAAACGAAGCATTCTGACCGTCAGATAAAGGTAGCAAGCAGGGGTGGGGGTGGGGTAGTGAGGAATAAAATGCACCAATCTTACTTACATAAAAATTCTAAAAATTCACAGGAAAACTTCAAGAACAAGATCATACGTCATAAGAGGTTTGGGGAGTGACATATCTCATACACACTCCGAACCCTCACCCCCAAACACACACACACACACACACACACACACACACACACACACACACACACACACACACACACACACACACACACACACAAATACACAAACCTATTCTCTGAAACAGGGCCACCAACGAACTTGTATTCACTTCCAAAGCCTTTCGGTGACTGATGGTCATTCATTATCGCTAAGTAATATAGCCTGCAGCATGGACAAAACACTGATCTATCTTATTGTGCCTTTCGGTGACTGATGGTCATTCATTATCGCTAAGTAATTTAGCCTGCAGCATGGACAAAACACTGATCTATCTTATTGTGCCTTTCGGTGACTGATGGTCATTCATTATCGCTAAGTAATATAGCCTGCAGCATGGACAAAACACTGATCTATCTTATTGTGCCTTTCGGTGACTGATGGTCATTCATTATCGCTAAGTAATATAGCCTGCAGCACGGACAAAACACTGATCTATCTTATTGTGCGTTTCGGTTGCAGAGAGGAATATTTAATTGCTGAAATAAAATGAAACTAGAGACGAAAGACTAAAGTAACAAGCGAAACAATTTTGAATGGACGCTTAAACAAATTGGGTCTTGCACTTTCAGTATTAGGGGATAAATAGATTGAGAGAGAGACACAGACAGACAGAGAGACAGAGAGACAGACAGGCAGGCAGGCAGGCAGGCAGACAGACAGATTGACAGACAGACAGACAGATAGATAGATAGATAGATAGATAGATAGATAGATAGATAGATAGATAGATAGATAGATAGATAGATAGATAGATAGATAGTGAGACAAAAGAAATTTGCCCCTCTCTATTTTTAATTTTTATTGTTATATAAGTTGCTAAATTGTCAGAGTGACCCGACCTTGGGCGCTCCTTATGGTGTTAATTTGAAAGTGTCTGAATTTGAAGTAAACAGTCTAAGGCAAGAATATTCTAGATTTGCTGACCTAATGGAAACTGAGTGAGCAGTTTCCTATTGTCCAATGATTATAATTTATGAGAACGAGACTAACCAATGGGCTGAGTTTAAGGAATTCATAAGGTGGGTGGATGGGGGCTCGCTAAAAACAGATTAAAGATGGATTTGTCTTCTCCTTTAGTAAGAAGTTTTCCTTTCACGGAAACCTTATGTGAATGTAAATATTGGTTCATGTAGTTTAATAGAGAAAACGTTTACAAATATCTACCAAGTGAGAGTTGAGTGGTATCTGTTGGAGGATAATTAATAAAATAAAATTAATATTATCATCGCTTGAAATTATGAAAGATTAATTAATAATAATAATTATCTTCATTAAATAAGTGGCGTGCCCATGTCAGAGATAGGTAGGTAGATAGGGCGAACCTCTGGGCACCCTTCACTCGTTATAATTATTATTTATTAATTAATAACTGTCACAGGAAATGAGGGACAGAAATTATATTTTATTTCATTTTAAAAAACCGCTAACAAAACTAATTGAAGTAATCCGAGTTTTGTTATTTTTCATATTATCATGTGTAAACTTCCAGTAACGGTCACCTAAGATCTCTTTAGTAGACAGACGTTCATGACGCAGTGTGTGTTAATATATCATATTGAATATATATATTAGTTTATGAAGAATATGTATATTAAATAAATTGGGACAAATGCGCACTACGGTCACATGTTGTTTACGAGAGGAAAGGCCAGTGCGCATTAGAATTGACCACAGAAAAGCGTGCAACACGCTCATCACTAAATATCCAAGGGAAAATTGAGTCACACGGCATAGCTCCTGGAAATTTCTGGAAACTGTCAGTGAAGCTATATAAGAGGCAAAATGAAGATTTTACTCTCAATGTTGAAAACGTCGATTCGTCTGAAGCCAGTCTAACTTCACGTATGAATTATCTCATGTACAGAGATTTCATAAAGGAAAGCTGCAAAAATCTCTTTCCATCCGTTTTCCATCCGTCTGATGCCATATATTGAGTAACGAGGCAAAATTACTCAGTATAATTTTTGGCAAAGTGGAAAGTTCGCTGTCAAGAAAACCCCGATGTATGTGACGCTGGTTGTATGCAGTTAACGACACGAGGGACCAATTTGTTCTTCCCCCCTGTCTGAGTTTGTTTGGCAGTCTATCCCGCAAATTGAGAAGGCTAGCACCGAGATAAATCTTACAGATATTCGGATTTCTACACTCAATGTAATGCGACGACACATCCCACTGGACGACTCCATCCGATAATGCTAAACGTCGTTGGGGTGTCCGTTTCCACGACAACCAAGAAACAACGACAGCTATCGAGGCTGACAACAGTCAGCTAAATTTCAGATTTCTCCCCAGTGATAATCTGAAAGGGGTGCCTAGATTCTGCAGAATCTTCACCTGTAATGCGACGCCTCAATTGCGTCGTGGTCTTCACTTTGAAGTGCCTCTTATAAGTGACGAGTGAGATTACGTCATCTCCTTGGAACTCTGACATTAATAGTGAGTAATAATTAGCACGGCTAACGCGCACATACTTAACTCTAGGACTCTAAGAAAATGAACACTATTATATCGTTTGCAAAATAAGAACTCTAATGTTAAAAGTAATGCTTATTTTACATGTGAACTATTGTTAAAGCGGCCCCATTTGCCGCATAAGAATTGTGTAATTAATCTTTATTTTATATTTTGAATTTCATCATTTTCATCTCCCCTTATTTCCCACAGAGTGTATGACATTGGAAAGTTGAATGAATGATTAATCACTGTGCGAAAGAGTAGTGCCCCTTTTAAATCGGGAAATAAATAACCTGATTTAAACATCTTTCAACTCTCTTGTTATTCATAGTTTTTGAGAGGGACGGAAGAATTTGTACTATTGTTTTGCACCGTTCGTCTGTTCGTCCATTTATTCACATTTATGATACACACTCACAACACACACCGCCAATAAAACGTTCCTTGGCATGACATTAATAAACTGGGCCCCACCCAAACATCAATGGTGTATGTCATGTGTGTCTATGTAACAACTTGACGCGACGTAGTACTGGCATACGTCACACGGGCTTTTCTTGGAGGTGCACCGGAGCAGGCCAAAAATAGACTTCACCCCTTGCATCTCTAACTTCAGCTCGGGGTCGGCTTGTAACGAGCCCTCCCGTTTCGTGACAATAACACATAACTAATTACAAGTGATCAAGAATCTTAATTTATAGTTATTAATAATTCTCCCACACGACCAACGTGTCTCTCACTTGGTGGATTATAAGGATGTCGTACAACTCTACAGTTTACAAGATAGACATTTTACTGTCGCATAATATTTCTGCAGGGGAAAACTTCTACTAAAAAGGAGTAATAAAATCCGTCTTTCAAATATAGTTATCAAGCCCCCATCCACCCACTATTGCTCTAATACAAGATTGTAATATATGTGCAAGAATGTTAATAAATTTAACAATAAATTTATTTAATCAACAATCAAATATACAATATATGAATAAAATCAAAAGAGAGTTCACATTTACATCACTTCCCAACAATCTTTGATTAAACATCAGTCACTCAATCAGTTATCATAGCATAGACGACTGCAGTCAAATTAGTATTAATATATATATAATTATGTTCATAAATATGGTTTTACCATGAAAATGACAGTGAAGATTCAGAGAGATAATTATAGTCAATGTACATAACCTTTTCAATGAAACTGTTGTCACTAGCACATATTCACAATCACGTGGTTTGCAACAAGTCACTGTCTTTATTATTAGATGATGGTTCAATGTACCCCTTCTAGGCACATTACAGAAATATTCCAGAATCTTCGATGTACTCACAAAGCACACCATGGAGAATTGTCTAGAACGTCATATGCCCTATAAAGCATTGGATGGGGAATGTTCCAAAATCTTTGTATGTGCTACTCAGCACAGCACAAGAAATGTTGAAGAAACTTTCCTGAATTCTTGAGACAAAACTCAAGCCTTAATTTCCAGCAGACTGGCTCTGGAATGGAATTCAAAGGAATCAACTCACAGCAACAAGTTTACTGATAAGTTCGATGACAATGCTGGATACACACACATGCATGATCTGGTAGAGTACAGTAGTTACTGCAGTCTGAAACTGATACAATGTTACAAAAAAAAAAAAAAAGTTGCACTCCTTTCTGCAAAAGTCGAATTAAGACAGCACTAAATTTCAGGCATATTTCATCTTTAAACACCTTTCTCCCTTCATTACATTCTCAAAACTTACAAATCCCGCAACTTTATTCATTAGCCTGATACACACACAGCATAATAAATATAGCATCAATCAAAATTCACAAGTATAATGTACAACGCAATCAAATTAGTGAACATTGAAATAATGGTTCACTTACATAAGCATTCTCCAATTCAAATCATAGATCAGTAGCGAACATGTACGAAATATTTCTAAGTCCATTCTTTCTTTATCAGTTAGTTAACTTATCATAAACTATAGGTCTTTCTTCAACAAAATAACTTTCAGTCCATCCCCGTGGATGACGTTGTTATGAACAAGTGTGAGTCTATTAGTCAGAAAAAAACTACTCATCCACTTGGAACTGGTTTGGAGTGCATCAGCAAGTTCAAGCAAGTTCTCCATCTGAGTTGTTTACTCCAACTCAAAATTGTCATCGTAAGCAGTGCCCAAGGTCATTGGTAACAAATATATAATTGTTAAGTTTAGAAATAGAGATATGCAAATTTACTCCGCCACAGACAGATAGATAGATAGATAGATTTCCAAACTTTGTCGCTGTGGTACAGACGTGTTTAGTTTCTTCTGAGTGCAAGCACTTAACATTGATTTATGCAGGGCGAAAATTAACGGAATGGCTCTTTCTGTATGTCTCTGCTTTCTCTCTCTCCCTCCCTCCCTCCCTCCCTCCCTCCCTCTCTCTCTCTCTCTCTGCCTCTCCCTAATTTATATTCTGCAGATTTCTTTGATCACCACTGATACTTAAAATTTGTATTTCGGGTTTAATATATTCCGCAGAGCTGACATTGACCGTAAGGCTCCAATTCACTGTTCACAACCCTCATCACGTTCCGATTATTCTCACTTAAGTGTAAATGCCACAAAGGAGATGTAATTGGTATGTAGAGAATGCCAGCGAAAATGTTGTTTACTGGCAAAAAAAAAATAAAGGAATTAGTCGAGTGCTGCCTTTAATATTAATCGTTCACTCACTGGACTAAATAGTTGTATTCGCAAGATGTCAATAGGGTGATGTCGTTTTAGTCGAGATATTCTTGTTCAAAATATTTCACTTTGTTTGAAAAACACTAACGATTATTCAGTCACTTGAATACCACGGCTATCAGTTTTTCTTTACGCTTTCTAGCGGGATGCTTTACTTTTGAAATAAAACACATGTGCAAAATCCTTTTCTGGTTATGCTCGTTTGTGTGTGTGTGTGTGTGTGTGTGTGTGTGTGTGTGTGTGTGTTTGCGTATTTGAAGATTAATGTGAAGCGTAATCAGAATAGATTTTAACATGTTTTTATCCTCCTGTTCTGACTTTAATTTGCGCAATGAAGAATAGATTATTAAAATGGCGTTAGACGTAAGCAGCCCATGAAACAGTTGCTGTTCAAACCATTTATTGAACTTACTTCTTTTCTCCAATTTGGGTTGAATAACATTTACTTTGTCTGTTCCTTTAATCTCTTACTAGAATGAAATTCCTTTTGAGCATTAATCTCATTTTCCATGAATATGTATTGCCTCTAGTCCACTTCTTTAACCTTGGACTAGAATTAAATACCTTTCTTAATATTCTTTAATCTCAATCAAATCTTACACCACCTTTACTAATTTCTCATTTCAAAATTAAATGGGATTTTATTTTGTATTACTTCCTTTCATTTGGACTAGAAGGTATTCATTTCTTCCAATTTTTCTCACATCAAGATTCATTTTGCTTAGTCCTTTCATTTCAGATTAGAATCAAATTAATATTACCCATTCCTCTGAACCGATTAGACTGAGGTTTCTTTCTTCCATTCCTCTAAATTTAGACTGTAACAAGATTAATTTCGTCTTGTCTTCTATCTCGATCTGAACCAAGGTTACTTTCGTATATTTTCCTAATTCTGGACAAGAATAAAATTCATTTCCCGTGACGTAAATAACGAACTAATGTTTATAAATAACATAACAAATTATTTAAATGAGCAGTTTTATTTACGTCAGTAGCAGAAGGGAGAGAACTGCTTAAAATATCTTAATTATGAGTTGTTTGGGGCACATTCCGAATGCCCAATGTAGGTTTCATAAATTGTTATTAAGCAGGCAGGCATGAGGATTTAGAGGAAAGGAATATTAAAGCACATTTTAGCGATGCAGTAACCTGCCATATTATAAGCAAAGATAGCAAGAAACTAACAAACAGAAACAAATAAAAATAAAAGTGAGATAAAGATAAATATTGGAATAAAGATAACTCGCGCAGGCTTCTGCTGAATCGGGTTGGTTGCCAAACGCAAACAGAGACATCTACATTAAATACGTTAACTGAAAAATGACTCGAACTGCACGAGCTGAAATGTGCACAGCACTGGTTTTAAGAGATGGGATAGAAAAAGGAATGTATGTTATATGCATTTCCTCATCGATATTCAGTTTTGACATCTGAAGATTCACCTCCAATTAGTTTTAAAATAATGCTTATGTATTTCTGCACACACACACACACACACATTCACGCGCACACACACACACACACACACACACACACACACACGCACGCACGCACGCACGCACGCACGCACGCACGCATACACACACACACACACACACACACACGCACGCACGCACGCACGCATACACACACACACACGCGTTGGAATATATGTACTTTTTATTTATTATAAAGGCTTCTTTTTTGGATGTGAAATTATTAATGCATGTACACAATTTCTTATTTCAGAACAATATTTACGTCACGTTTATTACGTCACTGCATGCTTGGTGGTCGGAGATAACTTATTTTTGCAAAAATTCATTGCAACATGTCTAGGTTGCATTTCTTTCTGAGAATAAATACTTTTACCTATTATCTGTCTGGCTGACACTGACAGGAAGGTGTTTCTAACAGAGTGGTTCTCAAAATTTGTTTCTGCAGAATATTGTAATTTATCCGGGCATCACCAAAGTACATCCTATGTCTTCGGTCTTGTTACAGAAGAAATAAAGTCGTCTGCTAGACCTTTCATCATTGTCATCACCATCGTCTTCATGATCATCACCATCGTCTTTATCATCACCATCATTATTTTCTTCATCACCGTCATTATCCACCCCCACCATCCCCTTGTCTTCTTTCTCCTATTCCTCCTCATCTTCACTATCATCATCATTGTTATTATTATTATTTGCCGAGAGACAAACATTTTTCATGACATTCCTGACCGTTTTGTTCTAGAACAATACATGGGAAGAGATACTACTGAATTATTAGTTTTATATAAAGAAAACCCACGTCTTTTCTAGCACACTACATGATGTGAAACACAACTTAATTATTAATGAAATATAAAGAAAGCCCATGTCATTTCTAGCACACTACATGATGTGAATTATTAATGAATTATTAATGAAATACATCTATTCTAGAAAACTAATTGATATGAAACACAAATGAATTATTAGTGAAATACCTCTGTTCTAGAACAATACATTGACTGAGACACACCTGAATTATTAGCGAAATACCTCTACTCTAGAACAGTACATGATGTGAGACACAACTGAATTATTAGTGAAATACCCTCTTCTAAAACACTACATGATGTGATATGCAATTTAAATTATTAATGAAATATAAAGAAAGCCCATGTCATTTCTAGCACACTACATGATGTGAATTATTAACTGAATTATTAATGAAATACATCTATTCTAGAAAACTAATTGATATGAAACACAAATGAATTATTAGTGAAATACCTCTGTTCTAGAACAATACATCGACTGAGACACACCTGAATTATTAGCGAAATACCTCTACTCTAGAACAGTACATGATGTGAGACACAACTGAATTATTAGTGAAATACCCTCTTCTAAAACACTACATGATGTGATATGCAATTTAAATTTTCTAAAACTTATTAAAATATGAAGCCCCACAGAAGTATATCTATATATTAAGAAACCTCAAAGAGATATTTCTAAAACTTATTAAAATGTGAATCTCCAAAGAGGTATATCTAACATAATACAGCTAATAAACCTCAAAGAGATATTTCTAAAACTTATTAAAGAGGTATATCTAACATAATACAATTAAGAAACCTCAAAGAGATATTTCTAAAACTTATTAAAATGTGAATCCTTAAAGAGATATTTCTAAAACCTATTAAAATATGAAGCCATAAAGAGAAATTTATAAAATCTATTAAAACACGAAGCTTTAAGTGATACTTCTTAAACCTATTAAAATATGAAGACTTAAGGACATATTTTTTTAAAAGTAACAAGTTTAAAAAATATTAGATTATACTAAGTAATAAAATAAGAAGCCACGAAAATGCAGTATTTTTTATAAAAAAAACAGGAATGTAAGAAGCATCAAAAAGGCATTTTCTCAAGCATTAAGAGCGGAATAAAAGAAGGGAATTTCTAAAACGAAACAGCAAAGGAGGATAGGGAGAGATATTTCTAACACACAATAAATTATAGAGAGAGATAATTTTAACACACAGCAATATAGGGCGAGATATTTCTAACACACAACAATATAGGAAGACAGGAAGATATATTTCTAACACACAACAATATAGGAAGACAAGAAGATATATTTCTAACACACAACAATATAGGAAGACAGGAAGATATATTTCTAACACACAACAATATAGGAAGACAGGAAGATATATTTCTAACACACAACAATATAGGAAGACAGGAAGAGATATTTCTAACACACAACTATATAGGAAGGTAGGAAAGGTATTTACAGCATATAACAAAAATAAAATGCACAATTACCAGAAAGGTATTTCTAAAACAAGACACAAAAAACACAAAAGTGCAAGCGATGTATTTCTACAACAAAGCATGACGAGAAGTACTTTTAAACCTAATGCAGTAAAATAACGTACAAGAGGTATTTATGTTTTTTTTGAAAAATACTCAGAAGGCGAAAGAAAAGAATTTTATAACATAAAGTAAGATCTACAACAGTCCCTAAGCTGAACGACTGTTGTGTTTATACACGGAGATGGGTTGGTGTGACCCTAGGAAAACAAGCCTAGAAGGGTTAGCTGTACCCCCGCCCTTCCCCCACCACAGACACCCGGTGTCAGATAAGCCGACGAGTGTATCACGCGCTCAGAATCAGAAGACAACCCTGCTCCTGAAAGGAAGTACATTTGGTTACCAGTTAACTATTTCTCTATTCGCTCTTTCGTTAACTCGCTGATTAATTAGTTAAATATGATATATGATATATAAAAAGGGCAAAAACAGATATGATATACAAAGTTGGCAAATTTATATATAATATACAAAAAGGGTCAAAATAAATATGATATATAAAGCGGGCAAATTTAAATATGACATAAAAGTGGGCAAATTTAAATATGATATAAAAAGTGGGCAAATTTAAATATGATATAAAATATGGGCAAAGTTAAATGTGATAAATGTGAAATGTGAAATGTGAAATAAAAAGTGGGGAAATTTAAAGGACATGCACGTATCCCTGTACTGAACACAACCATTCGTGTTCCCATGTAACACGTCTAGTGGTACTATAATTGTTTCACTTGTATTTTCTTCTTATTTGAGTAGAGTTTGGATGAATTATATAAAAGTTATTTGAGTGAATTAGCCATGTATGTAATTAACAGGTTTTTCAAAAAAAAGATATGACAACATTAATTCATTGTGAATATTTACTTTGATATTAATATATAATTATTTTAATTTGGTTATTGTTTGTCTACGTCATGCATTAATAAAGTGTGTGTTTTAGTATCTATGCCTGGTGAAAGTCAAAGCCAGTTCTTTCACTGATTGAATGGTATAGTTATATATATGAATGCATGTAGACATATACGATTTGTACGAATAGTATAATGTATGCAGAAATTAAAGTACGGTCAGTTATTACATTTTAATTAGAAGTTAACAGTTTGGTCAATCATTTCATTGTCTGCAGAAATTAAATGCTGGACAATATTTTGCAATGTATACAGAAATGAAAGACGTTGTGCATTCTCGCATGAAATTTTAAAATGAAAGGTACGGCCAATTTTCTTATGTAAAATTTAAATAGTTGGCCGATTTTTTTTTGCATTCATCTAGAAATAAAAATATGGCCAATTCTAGCATGTTGTGCAAATATGAAAAGCTGTGACCACTTCTGATAAGCGGGTGATCATTCTGTCTTGTAAATGCAGAAATGAAAAGTGTGGCTAATTCTGTCATGTTGTGCAAAAATAAAAAGCAGTGACCAGTTCTGATAAGCGTGACCATTATGTCATGTAAATGCAGAAATGAAAAGTGTGACTTATTTTGACTTGTAAATTCAGAAATGAAAAGTGTGGCTAATTCTGGGAGGTAAATTCAGAAATGAAAAGTGTAGCTAATTCTGGCATGTAAATTGAGAAATGAAACGCGTGACTAACACGTGCATGTGGAAAAATTCAAAACGTGTGAACTCTTGCCATTGTATGTAGAAATGAAAGACCGTAGACAGTTCTGGTATAGAATCTGGAAAAGAATTGGTGTGTTCAGTTCCTGGAAGTCTAAAAGTGAAAATAAAATACGGCAATTTGAATTTTCTAATAAGACTGAGATAACGCAAACAAAACAAGAATGATATCAACTGTATGAACTCCATCTAACTTATTGTTAAGATAATTTTGGAACCTTAAATTGATCCCTTCATGCTGTAGTAGCTGCGCTTAAGCACGAGTTTACATCAACGTATACATTGCTGTTTTTGTTAATGAGAGGTGTTGCACTCAGTGAAGTCTAAGCATTATAACTAATAAACAAACTTACATTTTCAATATATGATTACTATGTGACTATACATGGCTAATAAACAAACTTACATTTTCAATATATGATTAATATGTGACTATACATGGCTAATATATCAATAATCATGTATTTATCTGAGAGGTAAGCTTTATGGCAACCAAATAATACCGTGGGAAGTGATAAAGCCAAATATTTAAAGTGTTGTCTTTGTGATCCAAATCCCACTACTTAAAATGTTGTCCCATGCAAATACTACCCCCCCCCCGCCAAGCAAAGTTATTAGGAAAACACATTGTGAAACCGAAACGCTAGGAAGATAACTGATTAACAAGCTGTCCATATTGGTCGGGATGAAGGCAACAGATTATCCCTACGGTACACGGGAAGAGAAGAAATTAATACGTTACTTATGAAGGACAGAATGACGAAAACAGCGTGTCCCTGTGGATCCGAGGAATGTGATTAATAAGCTACCTTCGCTGGACAGAATGCGAAAAACAGATTGTCCTTGAGGGACATGAAGAAGAGACGAATATTAGACATGGTGGCAAAAACAATCTGTCAATGCAGGCCACAAGGGAGAGAACTGGTGTAAAGGAGTTATTTTTAGGACATGGAAGGTAAGTTGCTTATAGGCTCTGCGATACGACAGCCACTAAATACAACTAGTTAAATGGCTGACCTTGTAGTACACTGGAAAGAACTGATGGAAGAGACAGGATGAATTAAACCATGACTCTTCCAGTGAGATATCAGGAACATAACAGAATGAAATGCCATGTTTTAATTAACTAGACTTGAACTGGCTGGGAAGTAATCCCAAGGAACATATGTGGTTGAACACATGCAAAGGGTGTGATTTAACCCAGTGCTACCTTAGTGAGGACAGATAAAGTGAACTATTTAAACGAATGTCCTAAGTTGATTGAACGGCTTGCTCCATGAAACGCCAGAGCTAGATATGGATTAAAGGCTTGCTGCATGCAATATCAGGACTAGTAGAATTGGGTGAAAGGCTTGGTCTGTGAAATACCAGGACTATAATGTAAAGCTTGCTCCATGAAATAAGAGGACTAGAATTTGACGAGTGAATTTCTCCATGAAATACCAGAGCTGGTTGAAAGGTAATACCAGATTAAAATAGGTTGAAAGACTGTCTCCATGAAAACCCCAGACTAAAATAGGTTGGAATGCTTCATCCACGAATTCCAGGACTGATATAGGTTGAACGGCTGTCTCCATGAAAAATCTGGACCTAAATAGGTTGAAAGTCTTTATCCATGAAGAGCAGAACTACCTCTAGTTGAAAGAATTGGATGCAAAGTATATCTTTGAAATGCCAGAACTAGCTCTGGATGAAAGGCCTGCTCCAAGAATTACAGGAACAGGTTGAAAGTTTTTCTCATGAAATACAGGACTAAAACTGACTGAAAGATTTTCTCCGTAAGTCACCAAGACTAAAATTGGTTGAAATGCTTTCTCCATGAAATATTAGAACTAGGAGTTCTTTATGAAATACCAATACATGAAATGGTTAAAAAGAATTCTCAATAAATTGCCTGGACAAAAATACTGTGTTTAAAAGAATTCTCTTGAAATGTCAGAAATAAAATTGATTGACAGGACGTGTCCATGCAATACTAACACTAGAAATGGTTGAAACGCTGTTCTTGTAGCATACCCAGAAAAATAATTATTTGGCAGATTATTCCTTTCGGAAACCAGCAAATTGAAAGGTTGTCTCTGTGGAGCTGAATGAAAAAAATAATTACAAAATCAAATCTCATTAAAACATAAGAAAGAGAATTAGTTAAAAGACCGCCACTCTGGGGCGCAAAGAATAAAAGTGTCTTCATTGCTTACCAGTAGTGTGAAGATGCATGTGGAAATGGACTTTCTACTCAAAAAGTGCAATTGATCCATTACCCTCTCAAAATAACTTGGGCCTAAATTTTTCATGCACTGCAAATGTGATATGTACATTTTTACTCTCGTAACGTTATGCAAAATCGTGAAAATATAAATAACTATAATATATTAATTTTGCAAAATTGGTATAAGGAAACGTTATTAAAATAATAAATGAATCATCCTGTTTATGCATGTGTCTGTGTGTATGTATATGCGTATGTGTGAGTGTGAATATGTTTGTGAAGATCATGATTTTCTCAAATCTGCATGCAAGGAAAGCCAGATCCGTCAAGTTAAATTCTGAAAGGGCAACCACTCTCCATTTCACCATGTACGTAGAGCGCGGGTGTTGATTACAGATATCTCAGGCACGTACCTCATTTTATAACAGTTTTCACCCAGTCTCAGATTCCTTCTCGACAAAAGAGAAAACAAATGAACAATAATAAAACTATTCTAAACAGAAAGAAACAAACAAAAATAATTCCCTTTAAAACGATGACCGGGGCCTGGGCGTAATTATTTATAGCGCACAATAGCACTGTTTTTGACCTCAATCGATTACGAAAACGAGGCTACTCGAACTCCATCGCAGAAAATCTTACTCTATGGGTGCCATTTACTGCCAAAACAATGATGGTTCTTTTGTGAGTTACGTATGACAGTGACAGGGTTAGTCTCCATTAAACAGGCAAGGGAGGAAATAACCAAAATTATACCTTTATCGTCTTTCTATCTTCTTGCACTCATACGTAACGATATGCCACAATCATCATCATCATCATCATCATCATCATTATTATTTTTGTCCTTTTAGTAATAGAAGTGATTTTTCGTTCGATTTCTTTTTGCCAGCCAAATGATTGTGCTACCTGGTCTCGGCAATGGCATGGCCCCCATTGCTTCTATTACTTCTGCTCTTACATTCCATCATCTAAGGAATTCTAATCTGAGATTCTGGTATTCGTCAATCATGTTTGCATATCTCATTGGGCACAGCAGTATGATTTGCTGATTGATGATGTCCTGGTGAACTTATTGACAACTAGAGTGTCCGAATATGGAATTTCATGAATTTGGCTTTTGTTTTCAAAGTCACAGAGTGTTTTAATTTCTTCTCTTTCAAGGATGATCGTTTCTGTTTGGTGCATCTATGCTCTTCTGTATAACAACCATAGTCCTCACACAGATTTCTACATAGGAATTTTGCCACTTCTGTTCAGCTAAAAACTCACATCCAGATAATATATGTTCTGTTGTTTCAGCCATAGAGATTGATTTCCGGTGAGTATATTATGCTGTTTCGTCCATGCACTTGTTGAGCTAACATTGGAGATCCTTTGAGATCTTCCATAATTTTGCTTCGTGTTCGTGAGAATTAGTGAAATTTCGTGAGATTTAGTGTTTTAGTGTCTGATCTTGTGCAGCAGTGCTGAGTGCTTCTGAATATATATATTTCATGTGTATTGGAAGCTGTGTTTATATTTCATCGGCTTGTCATGCATATTGGCTGTGTTCCACAGTCCTCGCACATTCTCAAGAGTTCCATGTTATAGCTCAGATTTTATAAATTCGTTTTGAATAATCAGTGCTAATAATATGTGGTCTGCACTGTTTCTCGAAATACAATAGTTTTGCAGAATTTCTTAGAGATTTCTTTCTCATTTTCGTATGTAATTATAAACGTGTATTATTATTATTATTATTATTATTATTTGGCAATTCTTATTAACCCTCTATTTCATATCAACATTCTAACTAAATGAGTCTCACCAATTGTAATATCACTAGTGAATCGAATACCTCTGTTATAATGCTTGTTATTCCCGACTGTCCGTCTGGTGCTCTTGCATAGTTCCTCTTGAAAATTTCTATCTTTGACCACAACAATTTAAAAGTAGAAAGCGAACTGCTCCAGTATTTCATTTATGCCAAGATTTTGACCGCGGCAACTTGAAAGTAGAAAAACCTACTGCTCCGGTATTTCGTTTTTGTCGAGACATGTTAGAAATGTTACCTTCTTCTCATATGCATCTCTTGTAAATTTGCCTTAACATTTAAGTGATTTTAAGTCTGCTTATTGACTCTGCCAAAGCAGAGGAAACCCTCATTTCTAAAATTTAACGTCAGTCCTTACCTCCCTCGCTCCCTCCCTCCCTCTCTCTCTCTCTCTCTCTCTCTCTTTTTCTGTTCTGGATGATGGCAACATTTCAGCTCGCCTACTCCTTTGAAGCATTCTCTTCGTCTAATACATTTAATGTGACATGTTAACTTCACAGGACCGCAGCAATGCTTTGGCATCTATTGCACTGTCTTATCTTGTTTCAGCAGTGAACTGAAGGAAAACAGGCATGTCAATGAAAATGCTGCCTCTCGTGGTTCTTTGGTGCTTGGACCAAATATTCTCTTTTTGGTAAAAGCGTCTGGTCTTTCACTGAAGGATTTGTTTTAGGCTTAAAGTTCTGCTCTCATTGTATGATTAGTGTATGAGGAAATGGGTCCAAAAGAGTTTTGCTGGAGACTATGATTTCTGTTCTTAGAATGAAGTAATGTTCTTGAAGCAAGGTTTTGTTTTGTAGTCTAAATAGTTTTGTTTTAGACCAAGGACTCTGTTCTTAGGAAAAGGTGATGTACTTTGAACAAATGTTTGTTTATTGACCAAAGTGTTTTGTTCAGACCAAAGGTGCTATTTATGCAGGTATGATCTGTTTATGAAGCTAAAAAATTAGTTTTAGTTTTAATCCACAGAGGTTTGTCAAACATTCTGTACTTAGGAAAACGTTATATTCCAAAACCTACTGTCTACTAACCAAAGTGTTGTGTTGTAATGAGACGGTTCTATTAGAGTAAGTTAAGTTCTAAAACCAGTTGATTTGTAGATCAGTGTAATTTCTTTATTTCGAGCAGAGGTTTTATTTGTACAGAATATGGTATTATTTTAGACCAATACATAAATTGCATGTTCTTAGATCAAAAGGTCTGTTTACAGATTAAAATGTTTTGTTTTAGTCCACAAGTTATGACTAGGCCTATTTAAAACGTTTTGTTTTAGTCCACAAGTTATGACTATTTAAAGACAAAACTTTTGTTTTAGACCAAGGGATTTTTTATAAAGTGTTATAAACGTTATATTCTTTAAAGTTTTGGTTTAGATCAAGGGATTTGTTTATACTAAACGTTATATTCTCACTATATTCAAGTTTTGGTTTAGATCAAGGTTTCTGTTTTTAGACCAAAACGTTCACTTCTTAAAATACGATTCTATTCTTAGACTAAATGGTATGCTGACAAAATGTATGTATTAGACTAAGGATTCTGAGCTTAGAATAAGAATATATTCTTAGAACACAAGGTCTATTAACCAAGGGGTACTATATTAGGCTAAGGGATCTGTTTCAAAGACTTCCTGTTTTACTCCTTAAGTCAAGAATTCTCTGTATAGACAAATGTCTACAGGATAGATCAGCATAGTGCTATCCGACCAAGCGTGTCGTTTTAGATCAGTTTTCTTTATTATAGACATTCACAGTCACGTGAGTGTTATAAATTCTTATTCTATGATTCACGTGTTTTACACTGATAACTAATCAACGTTTACAAATCCCTCTGCTCCAAAGAAAATAATTTTGATGAAACAATAAAGCAAAGGTAATGTCTTTGATATTGAAGCAATGTAACGTAACGTAGAGTAGGAGGCGCTTCCGGCTTCCGCCGCTTTGGCGCTCTGAGGCAATGTTTTCTAGTTTTTGACGAATAATATTCTAAGTCATGTTCTTCTGTTCCAAAAATAAATGTTGTTTTAAAATCTCAGACTTTATCAAAGTTAATAAATGTAAACAGAACTGAAACTAAAATTCTCAATTGCTTCGGTATACTGGGGTGACTTTTGACAGTTATCTCCCATTGCTAGCGACTCATGATGAATGCAAACAGAGTGTATCATCTCCAGCTGTGGTACACCTCAGCATTATTTTGCATAAATTACAGACAGAAAAGTTTGGCTTGGGTGAAGTAGAGATCATCAAGAACCAATGACAATTCTCCAGTCCATTACTGGCTGTACTAGCTACCAAATTCTAGTGCATGGTCTATTATCATTAGATTTTGCTGGCTGAGTTTTGTCAGAAATACCTGTCTGTTTTCATTAATCATTTTTGGTTCATGATAAAATAAATGCATCATCATTATATCATTATTGTCAATATCGTCATAATATATTGCTGATGTAAATGTAGCCGTTAAGCTGGCAACCAGATTTTAGTGAAGCAAAAGTTTATGATCTGTTTTGATTTGTGCCCTAAATACCTGTCTATTCTCGCAAATCAAATTTTGACCAATAATCTCAAAGCCATCATCATCGTTTAATTCATCTTCATCACGTATTGATGAATAAATGTAACCACTATACTGGCTACCAGATCTCAGTGGAGTAAAGGATAAGCTTTGTGCTCATTAATTTTTGTCCTCAATCCCTGTCTGTGCTCCCTAATCAGATTTGGTCCTTGATAAAAATCACCCAGCCATTATCATCAACAAATCGTCATTGTCTCATCGCATCATCTTCATCCTTGTCACCATCTTCATCGCGTATTTAGTCTACTCGTGTCCTCCCGATTAATAAATAAACCACTGACCATCCTGTACAGACATTGTTGCATAATTAAAAATTGTCATAAAGTTAAAAATTAAATCCCGCAAATAAACTCTCTCTAGACATGGACACGGTACGCGGCCGTATGTAACCTGGAGAAACCCACACCAGCTTTGGTTAACCAAGAAGGTTTGGTTAACCATGAAGGCTAGGACTAGTTGAACGTGATCTTCCTAAAGTGAAGGTACTTTGCTTCTCTGCTCTGTCTTCATGATTGTCTTTTAGCAATTTCTCACAATGACGTCAAATCCCGATGGACACTCCACCCCGCCCTTCTCTCTGACACGGTCTTGTCCCAAGGGTGTTAGAACCACTGCTGTTTTCAGTTCTTGATGGAAAGTGTGTATCTGCTTGAGGACATAAGCCATTATGCCTGCCACATTAGGTACCGACAGACAGCTCTCTCAGCTCAAAGACTGTTTTATTCCCAAGACATCTATCTATCTATCTATCTATCTATCTATCTATCTATCTATCTATCTATCTATCTATCTATCTATCTATCTATCTATCTATCTATCTATCTATCTATCTATCTATCTATCTATCTATCTATCTATCTATCTATCTATCTATCTATCATGAAGTGTTCTTGTAAAAGTTATCTAATCATTCATACTTAGTTCGCAATGAAGCGTGCATTTTGTTTTGTGAAACAAGTTTTATTTTGAAATAAGGCAATTATTTTGAATTAGGATTATTTTAAAGTGGCATTCAATTTATTCCGGTTCATGATCCAAGGAGTCAGTGCATTCTTTACTCGCTCAAAGTATGATTTCATTTCGTAATAGTATTGATATTGATGAAACTGGTGATAGTAACAATAAGAAAGATGAAGCAAAATTTTGAAAGATAATTATTTTTAGTTAACTTTTTTGTTGGTATTTCTATACATTTTCACCATTTTAGTTCAATACAAAATTATAAAGAAACAGTGATAAACACATTTATCGATTTCAATTTTCATCTGTAACCTCGACCTTTTATAACAGTATATAGGAATATTTATTTTTAATATTACCGGAAACTTAAGAAGGAATTTCAGTGATAAAAATTATCTACAAAATAATTAGAGAGAAAAAAAATATGCTTATAAAACTCCCCATTGTAAGAAGCCCATGAACAAACAAAAAAATATATTTTTTCAGAAGCAATAATGATAATATTAATTATTTTGTGTAACTGTCGAGCTTTGCTTTAATTGAAACCTTTGTATATGTGAAATCGGAAATCGATATTAAATATTTAGAACTCGTTTATCCCAGTTTAGTCCCACTTTAGCCCGAGTTTAATCCAAGTTTAGCCCCAGCTTAGCTCTCTTGCAATAGAACAGCACTGGCCTCTTCTATTATTTTAATTGAGATGAGCCGCACGATTATAAAAATTCACATTAAATAAAAGAATAGAAAATTGAGAAAAGCAGAGGCGGGAGCTTGAAGGGGCGGTAAATGTTGTTATATTTATTTTGTCTGTGGAATATAATCCTCCAGTTGTCATGTGAATAGTGGAGAGTCGTCGAAAATCTGTCCAAGGGAAATTTGAAAAAAGACAAGATATAGTCAGCAGTTAGCGATGGCGTTGGCGGAAGTGAAGAGGGAAAGGACACGCATGTGTAGCGGTAGACAGTGTTCATTAACCATGAAGCTATGTCGAGCGGTAGATAGTGTTCATTAACCATGAAGCTATGTAGAGACGTAGATAGTATTCATTAACCATGAAGCTTTGTGAAACGGTAGGCAGTTTTCACTAACCATGAATCAATGTAGTGCAGTATATGATTTTAATTAGCCCTGAAGTTATGAAGTGCGGTAATTTTCATTAATCATGAAGCTGTGCTAGAGAGGCAAATAGTTTTCATTAAGCATGAAGCTGTATTAGAGAGACAAATAATTTTCATTAATCATGAAGCAGTGTAAAGGTATTGTAATGGTGTGAAGTAATACAGTGATAAAGTGATTGCAATAGTGTGAAGTAATACAGTGTAAAGTTATTGTAGAGGTGTGAAGTAATACAGTGATAAGTGATTGTAATAGTGTGAAGTAATACAGTGATAAAGTGATTGCAATAGTGTGAAGTAATACTTAATAAAGTGATTGTACTAGTGTGAAGTAATAACTGTAATAAAATGATTGTAATAGTGTTAGGTAATACAGTGATAAAATGATTGTAATAGTGTTATATAATACAGTTATAAAGTGATTGTAATAGTGTGAAGTAATACTGTAATAAAGTGATTGTAATAACTGCTATACAGTGATACAATGATTGTAATAGTGTTATATAAAACAGTCATAAAGTGATTGTAATAATGTGAAGCGATACAATGATCATATACCATTCACTGCTCTCTACTATGGTCACAATCTCGGCATGCACTTGTGCTGCTTTATAAAGGGAAAGTTACAGTCACCGACGGAGGCGCGAAAACCGAAAGCGCCCCCTACATTAATAATAACACCGACGGAGGGCAGTTGAGGATGTGCGCCAGATTGGTGCGTCCTTTTTATCCCCTTCCGCCAGCCCTCCCGCCCTCCACTTCGGAACGCAATGTAAGGCTATGGGGTCCCACTGGAGCACTCCAGATCAGATAAAGTCTTATGACGAAATGATCAACGCAAGCTCCAGTGGTGATGTTAAACTGTTATCGATCTCTCTCAACCCCCACCCCCACGCCAAAAACAAATAATTAAAATAAAACAATTCTTGAAAAAGTATGGTTAAAGTGTACGGAACAAACAGAGTTCTGACTGTACGATCCTATAAGGGTTACTAACTGGTGTGGCAATTCACTGACACTGAACCTTGACCTTGTCAATAGTGCGCACTTGTCTTGCTTATACCCGCATGCATTTGCTGCCCGCTCGCTTCTGGCAAAATCGGTGTTTGCCTTCCTTTGCACCTGCATCCAGCACATCTCATGTCACGTGTTTTTACGTTCTAAATTTTAATTGTGATTGATGGATGGACGCTTTTACTGCAGTTACTGTTTGTTCATTTGTTGTACTCGCAGGGGACTGAAGCAAGCGAAACACGTCATTGCCATCTTTAAATTGCAAAACAAAAATAAGTTTCGTATTTATGCCATTTATTTAAGCAATATATTTTGTCTCGGGAGAATAAATAGCTGCACGTGCTGTCTGTTCATTCATTATCTTTCAGATTACAACCATCACCACAATACCAGCATGCAGATTAGAAAAGACAAAAATAGAAGTAGAAAATAAAATCAACTCAAGGCTTAGAAACAGAAACGTTGTTGAAAGGACTATTAAGTGTGAGATTTGCAAAAGAAATCACAAATAAAATTGTGATAAATTTTTTAACCAGTTTGAGTACTGTATTGTGTTGAGTGTGTGTGTGAGTGTGTGTGTGTGTGTGTGTGTGTGTGTGTGTGTGTGTGTGTAGACCACTTCACATTTTGCTGACACTGACTTTATCCATCCTTCTTTTTTACGAACGTTAAGTTACGTTCATTCTAGAAGATATCATCATAATCATCGTCATTGTCCTCTTCGTCGTTATTATTATTATTTGTCACGTGTTTGGTTATGTCTAACGACCCTGTCACTTTTTTAGATTCCCCAAATATCAATATTGGTTATCGATTCTCTTCTAATACTAGCGACAGCCGGACGGCCTGACCTATCTTCCACGAATATGCCAAAGATTCGGGCTATTACTCAATGACACACCGACGGATAAATTAGCTGACGTGCCCAAGATTGTAACGTTATCTCCTCCTTTATTATTAGTTATGATTATGATATTATTTCTACGGCTCAGCCCCCATGCCAGCTCTAGTCAAAAATTACAACAAAGTATGTAACATGGGTGAAGATAGCAAAGTAAAATTTAATAACAATAATGGTTGTAAAAAGACATCAGTTCGATCGCAGAAAATTCAAGAGTTCGTCTATCCCGCCCTGCCCGATTATTCGTATAATGTCTATTCGACTGAACAGTTCATTTGGAGAGAGCACACGTAACTAGAGTCTCATGAAGATCTGTAACAACTCACTTTGCTCTGGACAGTAGTGACGTCACGTTGCAGTTGTCTTCCAAGTATGAGACTGTAGTCGTTTATGGCTAGAGTGAACTTATAGTAAAAGTGACCCCTTTTCCTCAGATGGCAGCATACGACAGTTAAAACAACCGTTACAGCTACACGTCCCAGCATATATGCCAAGGACAGCTTCCCGGGTTTGCCCATTGCCAAGTATACCACGCCCATTTTGTACCTGTATATACAAAGCAAGTTCTTGTTCTAATCAGTTTTACAGTAAAAGCAAATTCTTGTTAGCAACTGTCAGTCAAAATGTAATCTTCTAATTGCAAAGCTGATGATTCTAACGGACCATTGGTACTCTCTATCTGTCGAGCAACGTTAGCTGCTTCTGCTATGCTAACGGACCATTGGTACTCTCTATCTGTCGAGCAACGTTAGCTGCTTCTGCTATGCTAACGGACCATTGGTACTCTCTATCGGTCGAGCAACATTAGCTGCTTCTGCTAACAATCAAGAAACCAGCCGCCATTGGCAATGAAGAGATGTATCAATAAATACTGCGTGCTCTCCACACACGTTGCAATGAATGTCCACTTAGAGAACGCAAAGCTATTTTTATACCTTGCTGTCACGATGGCTCATTAGTAACCACTGACATCGCTAATAGTGCCTCTGTTTGCTGTCGCATTTCTGCCTGACACCCAGCAGCGTACTGAAAGCTCCTATCTCTGCACGCCTTGAAAACTGTCAACTTTGGCTCAGCGTTGACTACTGAGATGCTACTAGAATCCTGCTGGGGCTGTCAGCGGAATATTTTGTCCTTCTGTTTCGCTGATCTTTTCAAGGGGTGTGCTCGTAAAGGTGATTGTGCTGCTAATTATCTGAGCGCTCACGTATCTGTTTTCTTCATGCGAAATATGTACAAATTGGCTTATACCCCACTACATACTACTTAAAGTGAATATTTCTGTAACCAATTCTTTCGTCTGCAAACTTTCTCCTCACCCACTCTCGTACTTTATTTCTGATTATGTTTACTTGTATATTTCGCAACAGTTAATTTTGCTTTCAAACTGTAAAGTTAATTTTGCTTTCAAACTGTAAAGTTAATTTTGCCTGCAATCACTTCACTTCAAAGCAAATTCCAGCTATAATTACTTTTACACTGCAAATCACATTCATTTACGCATGCAATTTCACACTGCAAATCACACCGCTCAGCGCCACATTGCAAAGTCGATTCTGTTATAAATAATCAGTCTTTCCATTAAAGGTGCATTTTTACATCCATGCATTTCACACCTCAATTTGTTCCTACATGCATTCATTCTACCAGTCATCATTCCGCACAACAAAGTAATTTGTTGCATACTTTCAAGTTCAAACTGCACAGCAAGTATATATATATTACGTTCACTGTCACATTTAATTTTTTTTAACCTTCTTAAATAAAATTCCTGACAGCAATAATAATAGGTGCAGCTTCAAATGTGTGAGTGAGTTACTGATCTGCTTTTGTTTATATTTTAAATTATAGATTACTAAATATTTTTGTGTACGCAGACAAAGTATGACAGCATTTTTTCAGCCCTGCCAACAGTACTCCTCAGTAATGCTCAAGGAACGGGGGCATGCGGGTGGTGGTTTAAATAGTGCATTCTTAGGTCCGCATGTTTAGTGGAAAAACTCGTCATTTCGCTACTTTGGTCCGTCTCATCCATAGACTATACTCTGGCTTTGGGAAAATAGGCTGTAATCGGAAGACCTGTAACAAATTTCGCTAAGTTTTTAATTAATATAGGACAGAAATCTACTTTGACTGACCGATCGCTCTCTCTCTCTCTCTCTCTCTCTCTCTCTCTCTCTCTCTCTCTCTCTCTCACGCACGCACACACACATACACATAAATTACAGAAAAAAGTATCTTGCACGCTCGTTTTATCGCACATGAAAGTATAAAAGAACAACACAACATAAATTTGTGTTAGTTTGTTTCTGACTATAAAGACAAAGGGAATTTGTGTTGTTTTCTTTCTGACCATAGTAAAAGACAAAAGGTGTTTATGTTATTTTGTTTCTGACTATAGATAAAGACAAAAACAACCCACGATGAAAACAAACTAAAAGTCGGAAACATCATTCGTGAACTATAACAAATTAATTGTAATAACTTTGCTGCTCACGATTGACATAATTGCTGCTGGTAGACTGAATTGTAAGTTAGGAAGAGTATATATGCGAGTATATATGTGGGAAAACAGAGAGGAAAGCAAGAGAGAGGAGAGAGAGGTAGAGAAGGGGATACGGAAAGGAAGAGAGACGGGATTTGGGTGGACCGATAAAAGAAAGAAAGGGAGAGAGAAATGAGAAGGGGGAACAGAAAAAATAAAATAGTGGAAGAGAGAGAGAAATAGAGAGAGGAAACAGAAAGGAAACACTATAAAGCGAGCGAGAGAGAGAGATAGAAAGGGAGAGGGGAGCAAGAGGATAAAAGAGGATGGGAGAGAAGAATAAGGAAGATGAAAAACACACCAACACCACAGACTCGACGTGTCAGTTTGGTGCTAGATGACAAAAGGCACGACGAGTGAAGCAAAAAATAATCACAGAGTAAAATGACATATGCTACGCAGGCCTACTACTCTGTACACTCGTTCAGAAAATTCTTCATGGCAGTCGAGATAAGTGACAAAGGATCTCATTTGATCCTTATGCGCCCTGCTTACAAATGGCCAACGTCCGGCGGTAGCTCACGACTTTTATGTTGTCTGCGCGTGCTAAAAAAACCTCCCTTGATTGAGAACACCCGGGTTTAGAATAAGCTTTCCCATTTATCCGGTAAAAATCCAGTATTTTGCCGGTAGATTCACGATAAACATTTTTTTTGTTTGCGCGAAATGCTGTAATGCAAGCTCGTTCGTAGTCAAGTTCAGAAAGCTAAATTGTTTATTAATTACATTTCAGAGTAGGGTCCCAAGGTTAACGTCAATCAAACGCCGAAAGCTGCTAAATATATACAGTTGGAGAGTTTATTCCTAGGCCAAGTTCGTAAATCTGCTGTCTTCTTTGGTTAGTTGACAACAGGTAAAAACGTTTATCACAATCGTTTAGTGCACTCTTGGAATGTATGACCTTGAATAAACAAAATTCATTTAAAACAGTTCTTTAAATAAAACTGCAACATCCAACCTTGACCTATCCTGTGTTAAGAGCTTATACAACGTCTAGCATTTCGTTTAACAGCAAAATGATGTACCCTTATGGCTAATATTAATCGAACTGTAGAAAATCACCACCCACCCAACAAATTCTCCAGATTTCAGTTTAACTCAAGAAACTTTTGAGTCACACAGAGACAATCTGTTTGCATGAACTCGTGCTCACGTAACGTATATCCGGAATGACCTTTTATTACACACTCCATCCTTGCACCGCACACACACACACACAAACACACACACACACACACACGCACACACACACACATACGCACACACACACACATACGCACACACACACAAACACACACACACACGCACACACACACGCACACACACACGCACACACACACACACACACACACACACACACACACACCACACCATACGTACAGAAAACAACGACTGTCGTCAGTCCAAAAGGTGCCGTGCGTCCAGTGAATGCTGAGTGCAGATTTTCATGAGAAATAATCATTGGCACGGTACCGTACCAATGTTAGACAACATAGGAGGAGAGTCAAAGAGAGCCACAACAAAATGGAGAAGGGGAATGAATGATTGTTTGTCACTAACGTGTATTTCAAACTTTGCTTCAGTGCAAATGCCGTTCAAGATGGAAAACGCAAAACTTCCAAACGATATACCGATTTAAGACCTGGCTTAAGAGTTATGGTGAAACTGGGTCAAAGATTGAACCAGTTTTCTCGGTGCGAGTTACAGGCACATAATAATTGATGTGTCATGCGCAAACTTCTCTAATATAAATGCTGGTTAGGTCGAACTTCGCATAAATTGTAGGAAATTGCTTCACACTCCTCATGAATGTGTTATGTTGAGGTAGAGTATAATTTTGTGTGTATGAATGGAAGGTTGAGTGTAATTTTGTTTATATGGAGGGTAGAGTGTAATTTTGTGTGTATGGAGGGTAGAGTACAATTTT
>CM054181.1:112511859-112531859 GCA_028829895.1 Sinotaia quadrata | reverse complement strand
GATACTTTTGAGATTAAAAATTATCATTGCAGAGTTCTGGAGACAGCTACCAGACACCAGTAGATGTCAAAAGCTTAACCATAACTACCCTGACCTAATGTAACCTAAGGTACATCTGCTACAATAAATAGTACCAGCAACCAGATCAGTATCGCCGGCTGACATCTTTCTTCTCACTGCTAGAGCATCACCAGAACAATCACTCATTCTGCTTGATAGATCCTGAGTTATATTTACACTTGCCTATCTATCTATCTAAATATCTATCTATCTATCTATCTATCTGTCTCTGTCTGTCTATCTATTATCTGTCTGTCTGTCTATCTATCTATCTATCTGTCTATCTATCTATCTGCCTGACTATCTATCTGTCTATCCATCTATCTATTTGTCTGTATGTCTATCTATTATCTGTCTGTCTATCTATTATCTGTGTCTATCTATCTATCTATCTATCTATCTATCTATCTATCTATCTATCTTTCTGTCTGTCTCTGTCTGTCTATCTATTATATGTCTGTCTATCTATCTGTCTGTCTATCTATCTATCTATTTATCTGTCTGTCTGTCTATCTATCTATCTAGCTATCTGTCTGTCTATCTATCTATCTATCTATCTGTCTATCTATCTATCTAACTTTCTTTCTACACACGTCACACATAAACGCATATTAAGAAAGACTGAGGATGTGTGTGGAGAGAGAGAGATGGACACAGTATATGTTCAGCTATTTTTATGTTTTGGATATAGGAAATTACATATAAAAACTTCTGTTATTGTATATTAGGGTTAAATATGTTCACAAAGTATTACAAATTAATATATAGTTTGTTCAGTAAGAATGCATGCCATCTGATGTACAGATGTAGCATCTAATGATGTCTTTTAGTGCGATTGTGAAGGTGTATTTTAATTATTGTAATTGCTTAGCAAGCAATATTAGCTAGTGCTAGTCGATGAATCGAACAGACAGAGCAGACTATTATATATTTTCAATAACAAAATAGATTCCGCAACACTAGCATACTTAACCGCCTCTACCCGCCCAGGCAAAGTAGTCTTTTCTTGACAAGGCAGTACTTGCCACGTCTTCTTTCCGTCCAGGCAAAGTTGTCTTTCCTTGATAAGGCAGTAATTTCCAGGTCTTCTCCAAGCAGATGGCGATGTTGAATAGACCTCCATTACATATAGCACAACATAATTTTTTTCTCAATTTACGTGTTATTTTCGACTTTCTTGAAACAAAAATGCTTATGCTTTTCTAGCTCACACACCCTTTCCTAAACAGAATTCTTAACATGAGGGGTTTCTTTGGCAAGGAGGGTGGGGGCATTTTTTAAAATTTCATAAGCGGAGGACGCATTTCGTTTTCTGCGCCTAGATGTATCTGGTCTAATTTTGTTTTGTGAAACTGAATCTGATAACCCATTCTAAATCTAAACAGAATGGCGTTTATATTCTAATCAAAAGTGATTATTTTCCATTTATGAATGCAAACATTTGTTCCTTTTTCTACTCTCTTCATATCTCACAATTTCTTTAAAGTGTCAGAGAAGACATGGACTTGTTCGTTTGTGAAGCCAGCTAACATATGGAGAGGATATTAAGCCTAAACTGATGTCTTGATAGTCAATTGGTATATTTACGAAGTTACAAACAATCACTGGTAATCAATTAGCATCTTTACAATGTTAAAAACAATTCAATAGAAATCAATTAACATCTTTACAATGTTACAAACAATTCAATAGAAATCAATTAACATCTTTACAATGATACAAACAATTCAATAGAAATCAATTAACATCTTTACAAAGTTACAAACAATTCAATAGAAATCAATTCAATTAACATCTTTACAATGTTACACACATTGCAATGGTAATCATTTGGCATCTTGACAATTTTACAAACAATGCACTGGTAATCAATAGACATAATTATGATATGAACTTTGCACTGATAATCAATTATATCTTGCAGCGTTACAAACAACGCACTGGTATTCCTTTATCATCTTTGCAATGTAACAAATAGTCCAGTGGTATTCAATTGGCATTTATGCAATATTACAGTCTACTAGTCAATTAGCATCTGTAAAATGTTATAAACGGTGCATTGGTAATCAGTTAACACCAGTAAAATATTACAAACAATACACTGTTAATAATTTGACAACTGTACTTTGCTACAAACAACGCATTTGTATTCCTTTAACATCTTTACAATGCTGCTAATAATATACTTATGATTAGGTAAAACGGATCTTCATAAATGCAAAGTAGCGAACGGAACGCTATAGCGGATTAGAAAATTAAGCCTGAAAGTTCTCTGAATAGAGCACATTTTAAAAAAGCAATCCCGGGTCTCCACTTCATCACTTTGTATCTCGACAGCTCACTACATCCTGAGGGACGAATGAAGATTAACTGCAATGAAAAGGGCAACTACTCACTAGTCACTATCTGTAATCTAGACAGCTCGCATACTTCGATCGTATATACCACACAACTTGCATTCCTCAATGCAATGCTGCCAAAGAAAAACATCGATAAAACAATCAAATAAATTATTTTCAATGAAGGCAGTTCACGACCTTCACAAACACTATGGACTCACAGAGTCAAAAGGATGCAATGCCAATGGATCCTTGAAAAAGAAAATGTATTTAGGGTTCGCTACCTCTGACTTGAAGTACCTTCAAGGGTTAGAAACAATAAAACCTGCAAGTTGAAATTAATTAGTTACCATCAAGAAAGCAACTCGTTTTCTCTGTAATACATTTTTCGGAACAATACGTTTTAGGACCAATACTTTTTCAGAACTAATACGTTTGCAGGACTTTTTAGCACTAGATACCACACAGCCTACATCACGAATGTCACTGTTTACTGTCTAGAATGCAAGTCACCTTCACTGAAATACTTCCAAGAGCTGCAAACTTTACGTCCTGCATCTTGTTAAGTGCACATCAACTTTCTAAAATGGCATTCAAGGATTTGAATCTAACGGGCTTTCGCGTAAACAGTTAATGCCGACTGTTTAGTCTGCACGTCCCTTTTACTAGAATTTAGTTAAGGACCAGAATCAATAGAAAATGCACATTGCCGGTTAATACATGTGCATATCATTAAGACTGCACACCGTTATCACTGTAAAAACTAGGGATGGGTGGTTTGGTGTTGGTATGTCTTGACATCATTATTTACTATTCACATAACTTCTACTTACAAAGAATCACTTTCTGGGATTATATACTGTTATTTTCAAATCATTACTGGCCATTTTAACGTCAATGCATTGGTTTTTTTTCTAATTACGCTTTAGTGGAATACATTTACTTTGGAGTTGACTGCCCTTTAATTCCTCATCCTCACTTAACACAGCTAACTGCATACGAACATCTGCACCTAAGCCAACTGTGTCAACAACAGATAACATGAAAAGCCTTCGTTTTCAGTCGAGTCTAACACATTTTTATCATAAGAATGTCGAGCAACAGAGACAGTGTGCGAGAGAGGGGAAAATGCGTTATAAATGAATTCAGGATATGCTGGAAGACAGGTAAAATATTCCATCTGGATTTTAACAACTTGAAAAAGTGGTATCTTCGCAGAAAACATGCTATCACGTTTCCGAACGAGATTCGTTGTCGGAAGGCGAAGTGCTTGTTTGGCTCGTTACTGAAAACTGGGACTTTCATCAGGCACACAAATTACGTCGTATGTTATTAATTCTGCAGCAACTGAAGAATACCGTCGCCATGAGAGGAATACCATCGCCATGAGAGGAATACCATCGCCATGAGAGGAATGACAACGAGGCGGTCAAACTTTACATCGCATTGTGCGGGGTTTTGATACAGTTCGTAAATAATAACAATAATATTGCACTGCGAGGCAGAGTATCCAGATACACAAATGTGCATAGGAAGTAGCAACATTTCTACCAGGTGGGGGTGGGGACATTTCGCCCAATATCTTTTATTATAGATGTATTAAGTCAGTATAGACAGTGAGTCTTTAGTGCTTGTCTTTAGTGCCTTTGTCAAGAAATTAAAGTTTTTTTAAATTTATTATATTACATGGTTTGTCAGCCCATTTCGGGTATTAATACACTACACTCGGGTGAAGTATTCGAAAGGAGACAAGACAGACAGGCAGACAGAGAAGATGAAAAGAGTTGAAAGAGTAATTATGACAAGAATGCAGGAGTGTTTGAGAGTGTGAATATGCATGAGAAAATGGTGAAAGCACTGGTAAATGTAAATGTGAATGTGAAAGAGCGTGAGGAAGATATTTCGAAGCTGAATGTCAGAATGTGTGAAAGAGCCCGAGTGCAAAAGAAAGTGCGGGTGAGCGTGAGAGACAGTGAGTTGAACGATTGACTGTGAGTTTAAGAAAGAGTGCATGAGACAGAGTGAGGAGTGTGAGAATGTGGCAGAGTGTATGTGTTCAGAGTGTAAAACGAAATACTGAAACTGAAAGAGAAAGAACGTGAGAGATTGTGTGAGCACGTCAAAGAGCAAGGATGAAAATATTTGACAGCGTGACTGCGCATGCGCGCATTAAAGAATGTGAACGCGTTTTTGTGTGACTGAGATTGTGAGAGTGCATGATGTTGTCGAAGTGTGAGTGATGCGTGGGTGGGGTTTCAAAATTTGAGAGCATGCTCCTGCATGAAAAGGTGACTGAGTGATCGAGAGTGTAAAAATGTATACTAGCTTGAGCAACACGGTGAATGTTTAAGAGTGCAAAAATGTGCACTAGCTTGAGCAATATGGTGAGAGTTTGAAGTGAAATTGTACACTACCAAGAGCAACTGAATGTTTTAGAGTGCAAAAATATATACTAGCTTGAGTAATTGAGTGTTTAAGAGTGTAAAATGTATACTAGCTTGAGCAACTGAGTGTTTAAGAGTGTAAAAGTGTATATTTTTAGTTTGAGCAACTCGGTGAGTGTTTTATGTGAAATCGTGCACTACCATGAGCAACTGAGTGTTTAAGAGTGCAAAAATATGCACTAGCATGAGTAACACAGCAAGTGTTGGAGGGTGCAAAATCGTGCACTAGCATGAGCATCTAAGTAAATGAGAGTGCAAAAACGTGTACTAGCGTAAGCATCTAAGTAATTGAGAGTGCAAAAACGTGTACTAGCGTGAACAGCAGGGTAAATATCTGACAGTGAGAACTCGTGCGCTAGCATGAGAAAGCGAGTGACTGAAAGCTGCAAAAGAGGGAGAGGGTGGGTGAAAAACAAAGAGAAGAGCGGTCCAGTCATTTCCCCAGAGCCATGTTCCATTGCACTTGCCATCTTGGTATCAAGACGACATGACAGATCATTTGGGCGAGGCTGATGATATAGCCGACGCTACTGCAAAATAACACCAGGCTGGCTACGTTTTCTCCTTGAAAATATAACCTGTAATTGCAATATTAATCATTCTCTTGGTCATGTGACATTTTACCTTTTGAAAATTAAAACATATATTTATTTTCATTAATTGCCTTTTGCTTACTTGTGTTCCTCCAAGTAATGATAATTATTTTCTTTTCTTTCATAATTATTGAAGGAAATGCGTTCTGTTTAAATGGTAGATTTTCTTTTCCTCTTGTTAATGACTTCCAAAATGAATTGAGTTCCATTTCCACATGTAACAATCATCAGAGTTAAGTAATATAAAACATTGAAACATCTAATTATTTATAATCTGTCTTTTGTCAGTATTTTGGGCACAATTTACTTCTGTGTAAAAGATGTCATGGAAAAGAAATCGAGACAAATTGATATTTTAAAAAGAAATAGTGGATTGAAATGCAGCAGCTTAATGATGGAAGGTTTTCTAGAGTTAACGGCACAAACTGCTTGTACAACTTTTGATAACAAAACTATTATGCAATTTAAGGTCTTGAGACGCCAAAACCACCTAGTTAATGGTTTTGATATTTTTAATTAATTAATCATCCATAACTAATTGCAAGTGATGAGAATCTTAATTTATGTTATTAATAATTCTCCAGAAGACACCAATGGTGTTTCTCACTTGGCAGGTATGCGGCAGCTGCAAACATCTTCTCTCTTCCACAACATTAAAGACAAACATTTACCGTCAAACAATAGTTCCATAGGTGGAACACTTCTTGCCAAAGGAGAAGACAATCCGTCTTTATATTTAGCAAGCCCCCTTCTCCCCGATTTCTTCTCCAACATAAGATTATCAATATGTGAAAGAAGGTCAATAAATTTAATATTGATTCTCTCTTTATCGACCGTTTGGTGTCCAAAAAAAAGCGACTTCTATATAAAAACGAAATTCTGCGTATTGACTCTCTATTTATCAACCGTTAGATGACAGAAAGCAGCTTCTATACAATCACGAAGGTACGCAAATTGTCTCTCTCTCTTTATCAACCGTTAGGTGACAAAAAGCAACTTCTATACACGCCAAAGATTGTTTAAAAGGATGGCATGACAACGGATATTCTGTTGCGTTTGTTTAATAATAAATGTCTCGGTGACAACATTCGATGAAAACTAACGCATAAGGTACTTATTACTTAGAATTACTTTCCCGTTGCTATGGCTTAAAATAAAAATTCTAAATTTTGTATTCCACCCCTTCCCCTCCTCCCTACACCCGCCGAGGGAGGAAAAAATGACTGTCATGACTTTTCAATACGTATGTCGAAATCCGCCCATTCACAACGACAATATTCCCTGTTATTTCTGTCAAGTGTCAGTGCATCGCGTGTGCAAAGCAAGTGCATGACCGCCACACCGAGAAAACATACACCGGTGTTATGCACGTGACTTCAGTAGACCGGAAGTCATGGACGCCGCGCGGTAATAACCTGCCCGGGCGAGCTGTTTTCCTTCTGAAAGAAGCTTGAAATTACACACGCCGCTTAGTTTGGGCTTTTGCTTTGGCTGATTTTATCGCACGTGCTAGCAACGATATGGGGAGGGGGGGTGAGAAAGGAACACAACTGCTCGTACCTTTAAAAAAAATAAGCGATCGATGTTCAAGAATTATAGGAACGGGTTTATTTATTTATTTGCGGAGTGCTTCCTGGGATGACTCACTGATTTATTTTGTTTCGTTGAAAATTCATTCTTTTTTTTTAAAAGTAGAATTTTACTTTTATTTGTTATACTGGATGCAGTAATAACTTATTTTGTTAGTGTTAACTTTAATCGAAGAGAAGAAAAATAAAATGCAAAATAACGTAACGCCGCAATTTTAATTTATTTTCTGAGATTGCTGTTGTTGCTGCTAAATGAGGCCTCCTTGTTAACATCCCCTGCTCGTTGAAAATTAAACTGCTCATTTATTTGATATTTAAAATCACAGTGATCGCTAAAATAGACCGCTCTTCTAAATATAATCACCGTGAAATATTTAGTAAACATTCAAAAGTTAATTATCTTCGATCCAATTGCAATGTTAAAACTCAACTAATGAAACCTTGCATTGATAATGTGATCGGGGGTTGCCTCCCTTACTATAATGACAGAAGTTTCATTACCGAGTCTATTTATAGGTATTTGAATGTTATGCTCATGTATTACATTTTTTTAATTAGTTTAATGTTTTATTATTTTATTATTTAAGTGGTAGGTATGTAAATTTGTGTAAGTGTGCTCATTTCTACACATTTATACGGAATTCATTTATCGAGATTTCATTCATTGATTTAATTGCGCTATGTAGGTGTGTTCCTAAGCCTGTGATTATTTTATACAGTGTGCTGGTATAGGTTCTGAAAATGTGAGGCTTCATACAACGACACATTCTTATAATGTTGACTTTGTTATAGGTTCGTAAAATGTGAGGCTTCATACAACGACACATTCTTATAATGTTGACTTTGTATAGGTTCTTAAAATGTGAGGCTTCATACAACGACACATTCTTATAATGTTGACTTTGTTATAGGTTCGTAAAATGTGAGGCTTCATACAACGACACATTCTTATAATGTTGACTTTGTATAGGTTCGTAAAATGAAATGTTGTATCGGTTTTAAAATGTTGTGCTTTATAGGTTCTTAAAATGTTAGGTTTGTATAGGTTCTAAAATGTGGAGTTGTATATGATCTTAAAATGTGAGGTTATTTAGGTCTTAAAATGTGAGATTTTATAGGTTCTAAAATGTGGAGTTGTATATGATCTTAAAATGTGAGGTTATTTAGGTTCTTAAAACGTGAGGATTTGTAGGTTCTTAAAATGTGAGGATGTACAAATTCACCGAGTACTAAAGCTCTTTATATACTCTTATGCTCTGTCGATTTCTTCCCGCTAAGTGAATATCCATTTTCTCTTTTTTCTAAGTTGCTTCTCTCTTTCTTCTAATCTTTATCTATTTTCTTTTAAATACAGAGTTCAAAAGTGTACAGAAACTCGTGAGTTCATTATTTATCACTTTATGTGAAATAAAAAATATTATAGTCGACTCTTCCCAGTGGTTGAGGTTAAATTCTCTTTCGTTTCACGGCAGCTTTGGAATTTGTTGTGCGTCTCGCATGTGTTGCAGCAGACAAGACGCAGTATCCCACGGTCTAAGATACAACCGGTTCACAGACAAACAGTACTTGCGATGCGTTGTATGAAATAAAATGAGACCACTCTTCAAAGAACCCAGACATCGTGTGATTTGGTATCCCAATCGATCTACTGGTGACATTGGCCCTTCAGACTCAGCCATTCGTGATCCTGGTGTTTGTCTTGTCTAATTATTTTGGGCAATTTTGTTTTTAAAGAATTCAAGAGCAGACACATTTTAAGGACATTTGGCTCTACGCAATAAACCAGCATAAAAAGTACTGTTCTAAAGAACAAGTCATTTGGCTGTATGAAATAAACCAGTATACAAAATTGCTGTTTTAAATAAATTGTCAATGGGTTCTATGAAATAAACCTGTATACAAAAGTGCTGCTTTAAAGAACTTGTCAATGGGTTCTATGAAATAAACCTGTGACGCCAACGCCACCCAAATTAAACGTCATTATTATAATTATTATTTAATCACCCATAGCTAATTACAAGTGATACGAATCTTAATTTATATTATTAAAAATTCTCGAGAAGACACCATTCGTCCCTCTCAAGTGGCGGATAATGCAGGGTCTACAAATGTTTTCTCTCTTCCTCAACACTAAAGACAAACATTTACCGTCACACAATATTTCCGAAGGAGAAGACAAATCCGTCTTTTAATCTGTTTTTAGCGAGCCCCCATCCACCCATTTCTCCAATATATGGTCATCAATATGTGTAAGAAGGTCAATAAATTTAACAGTAAATTTATTAAATCAACAATAAAAATTACCACATATGAATATAATCAAAAGAGCATTGACATTTAGATCACTTCACAACAATATTCAATTAACGCTGGACAATCTTACAGTTTATCCTTGTACAGACATCAGCAGTCAAATGATTATATATATAATCAAATTCACGGGCATTGGGCATAATTTATCATAGACATAGAGTGGAGTTTGAAAGAAATAAGAAAAGTGAATGCACGTAACCTTTTCAAAGATGGTGGCTGTTGCCAGCACGTGTTCACAATCACACAGCAACAGGTCACTGTCTTGAAATTTAGACAATGGGGTCCAATGTACCTCTTCTAGGCACATTATACAACTGTTCCAAAATCTTTAATGCATTCACAAGAAACCATGGAGAATCATCCCGAACTTCACATGAACTATGAAAAGTATATCATATGGGGTGTTCTAGAATCTTCAAGAGTATTCACTCGAAACACCATGAGTAATGTTCAAAACAATGTTTGTGAATTCTCGAGACCAAACTAAAGCCTCAATTTTCGCCATATTGGCTCTTGAACGGAATTCACAGGAATCAACTTACAGCAAACGTTTAATGTTAAATTCGATGATAATACTGGATTCTCACATCAACGTAATCTGGTAGAGTACAGGAGTCATTGTTGCCTGAGGTGAAAAGCAAAAAAGCCTACTTCTCATCAAAAGTCAACTTAAGGTAGTACTAAATTTCAGGCATATTTCAATTATAAAATCTTTTTTCTCTTATAAACATTCTCAACTTACAAATCCTGCAACAATTTCGTTAGCCCTATACACATACAGCATAAGAAATATTGATCAAAATTAACAAGCATAATGTACAATGCAATCAGATTAGTGAACACAGAAATAATGTTTCAATTACTTAAAGCATTACATATTATATACAGATTAGAAATGTAAGAATTGGATGGAACACCGGCTGATTGACATCTTGACGTCAATAGTCAATGCGTAGATTACATACATATTTCTTGTTTATTTCTAAATTTAATACTCTTTTAAAAAAAATTCCCTGCCACTCCTCTCCCTTCAACGCACAAGTACTCTCTCTCTCTCTCTCTCTCTCTCTCTCTCTCTCTCTCTCTCTCTCTCTCACTCTCTCAGACATTATTTTGCGAATTCCATAACAATCCCTTTCTGCTTCTTCTTAACCCCACTGAACTTTTTCAATCGGTATACAAACGATATATATTAGCTGCCGCCATTACCACCAGGCAGTGCTGAACTATTGATATGACGTGTTTGTTAGCAAGAGGTCGTGCACGTTTCACACTCATAAGGACAGCTTTAGAGATATAATGTTCTCTTATTAACATTGATTTTGTGTTAAAAATTATCTATCTATCTATCTATCTATCTATCTATCTATCTATCTATCTATCTATCTATCTATCTATCTATCTATCTATCTATCTATCTATCTATCTATCTATCTATCTATCTATCTATCTATCTATCTATCTATCCATCCATCCATCCGTCTGTCTGTCTGTCTATCTATCTATCTGCCTACATATCTGTTTATCTATCTGTATGTCTGTCTATCTTTGTTGCATAGTTTTTCTGAATAACATTTCAGGGTATCTGGATCTTTTTAACTGAAAACTTTAAGATTTTAGAAGTTGCAGTTCTTGAAATTAGTTGTTGAAGAGAAAAGTGAAGAGAAACAGAATGCAAGATGGAAAGAATATGAATTTAAAAAAGAAAGAAAGAAAGAAAGAAAGAAAGAAAGAAAGAAAGAAAGAATGAAAGAAAGAAAGTTACAGAAAGAAAGATAGATAAAGGGGTTAAAAGAAGGTGTAGGTTAGACTACCGTAAACTACGACCTACTGACAGGTTGTTGAGGTATAGCGGTAAACAACGTGTTTTTCATCCTTTCTCCATCCACTGCACGCGTATGTAGTTAGTGTACGATGGTTCCCTTCAACTGTTGACTAATGAAAGACACATTTTTGTTTTCTGCAGGGAGTCGCTTAAGAAAGTATATGGCCAAACTCTTTTTCACAGATGAACATAGAAGTGAAAGCCAATAAAGATAAATTTACGAAGGTAGCCAGTCTGAGCAGTTTGGAATGAAAATAAAGAGGAGAGACAGAGGAGGGAAAATCAAATCGAAAACAATGGCAAAATGTCAGCAAAAATTGGTGGCATGGTGGGTGATGGAGGGGTGGAGTGAGGTCGAGTGTTTAACGAAAGCCAAGGGCGACTAGCATTAGATTGTTGCAGAGATATGCTTAGAATCAAACATTCATACACGCACACACACACGCTTATCCACAAATGCACACAAGAACGCGCGCGCGTACACTCGTACATCCACAAACAGACGCACATATGCATCCACAAATACACAAATATACACACATTCACATGTGCACATACACACACACACATCGACAAGATAGATAGATAGATAGATAGATAGATAGATAGATAGATAGATAGATAGATAGATAGATAGATAGATAGATAGATAGATAGATAGATAGATAGATAGATAGATAGGTAGGTAGGTAGGTAGGTAAGTAGGTAGGTAGATAGGTAAGTAGATAGATAGATAGATACACGTACACAAGAAAAGTGTAGATAATGAGGTAGTCTGTGTAGAACACGTAGTGCATATTTACTCTTCACAAGTCATTTTTGCTATACAAATATTTTGTAACAACACTTTTTATTTTTTCTTTACTTTTTGAAAATATGAAGCAGCATAAAAATGTTCACTGTCCGTTTTATTTAAGCTCCTGAAAAAGATCTTATGTGATTACTGATTCTAATACTCAAGGCGATTTACCGGTAAAGTAATTTCCCCTTGATAGAATGGAGCATATAGATTCTATTGATAAATATTGGAAAGAGCGATGGTGTCTCTGTCAAAGGCAATTGTTGATAATTCAAACTGTCGTCCCACTGGCTCACTCTCCTAAGAACAAATTCTCCATGCCAATCATTGAGCTATAGGATGTTATTGAACTACAGGATGTCATTGAATTACAGGATGTCATTGAATTACAGGATGTCATTGAATTACAGGATGTCATTGAACTACAGGATGTCATTGAATTACAGGTTCACTGAACTACAGGATGTCATTGAACTACAGGATGTCATTGAATTAAAGGATGTCACTGAACTACAGGATGTCATTGAACTACAGGATGTCACTAAGTTACAGGTTGTCATTGAGTGTTGGTCACCCGTAAACTAATTAAAAACTAGAACAACACAACGTTTTGAGAGGAACACCTCCTGGTTGCATAACGAGTCCCCAGTGAGTATTCCTCACAAAATATAGAACTAAACATAGACAATATACACATTACAAGATGAATTTTACATAAAATGAAGATGATATGGAATGACACAAAGATGGGCAAAAATTTAATAAAGAATTTATAAAAAGAAAATATAAAACAATAAAATCAAGATTTATATATGTTACAATCACTAATCTGACTAACTCAGAAGGATCTATCTTGCCCTAAAAGTCAGTCTTTCTTTTAGTTTTCCCTTAAATAAAGTTTATTGTTCTTTTACAGTTCTTCATTAAATCTCTCAACACACAACAGTCTTGTGAAATATTCAGCACAAATAGAGTACACACTCTGTGACTATAAAACTAATGGTGAACATTTATCTTAATGCAATGCCTGTTAACTTCCTTTACGTTGCACAGCGAACAATTGACATCATGATATTGATGATATTTTCAGCTTGTCTCTGGCAAGCAATTATACTGGCTAGATTCAGAAATGTCCCAAAACCACATAGCAAACAAAGGGGTTGAAAAACCACCACACAATTGAAATGAAGAATGGGAAAGCACTGAAAACAAAGACAACAACAACCCAGCAATTGACAATGCTGTAGTAAATACTCTGCCATAATTAATTGGCAGTGAACCTGTATTAGGGGTAAATCTCTCTGATTACAAAGTTCACTAACTGAAAAGAATAAAGATTAAAAATACATGATATTATGCTTAACATTATTACACACACACACACACACACACACACACAAAGGTTTTTATAAAATTATATCTCTCAAACATAATTCTAGAACAAACATCACACCTTCAGGGTAAAATATATTGTATTGATGATCCCTGAATTCCATTACAGGATCAATTGCTCTTTTTTCAGTCTTTTTAGACTTATTCATCAACACAGAATTTAATTATCTCTAATTTAGACTGGACTCTCTTCTTCTTGCCAAAATGTAGGGTGTCTCTAAGAGAAGTGATTCAAATTCGTCCAGTGATCAAATTTGACACATGATGTCTACAACATACTTTGACCCATGAGTCAAAATATTTTTCCATGCCCATTCATTCATGGATGAAAACATGCTACTGTTAATCCTCCCTGGGGTTTAAGACTTCTAACTTCCGACTTCCCAATGATACTTCTAGATTTTACTCACTGCTGTGGGTCAGGGTCAGATTTGTAAATTAAATGATTTATTTAACTTATTTCCATTTGCCCTACACTGGACTTCAACTGGAAAACATTCTAGTCTGTCTGTCATTGTAACTTAAAATGACTGGATTAAATGTGTATATACCTCTTTTTCTTTTATACCAGTACATCATGCACAGTTTGAATTAATATATTTTAATATTTATGAATTGTGACCAGGCTAAAATTAATTACCTTTTCTCGGGAGAGACTGACATTGAGCTATAGGATGTCAAAGAACTATAGGTTGTCACTAAGCAAAAGGCTGTTACTGAGCTATAGGTCATCATTAAGCTGTAGGCTTTTACTGAAGTAAAGGTGCTCACTGAGCTATAGGTCATCATTAAGCTGTAGGCTTTTACTGAAGTATAGGTGCTCACTGAGCTATAGGCACATTGAGCAATTGTCATTGAGCCATAGGCTCAATAGGCTTAATAGGCTTAAGGTTGCCATTCAGCCATAGGTTATCATTGAACTATAGACACTGAGCTTATAGGTCGTCATATAGACACTTTTACGGTGTCACAAAACGGGAGGCTCGTTACAAGCCGACCTCGAGCTGAAGTTAGAGATGCAAGGGGTGAAGTCTAATTTTGGCCTGCTCCGGTGCACCTCCAAGAAAAGCCCGGTGACGTATGCCAGTACTACGTCGCGTCAAGTTGTTACATAGACACACATGACATACTCCATTGATGTTTGGGTGGGGCCCACTTTATTAATGTCATGCCAAGGAACGTTTTATTGGCGGTGTGTGTTGTGAGTGTGTATCATAAATGTGAATAAATGGACGAACAGACGAACGGTGCAAAACAATAGTACAAATTCTTTCGTCCCTCTCAAAAACTATGAATAACAAGAGAGTTGAAAGATGTTTAAATCAGGTTATTTATTTCCCGATTTAAAAGGGGCACTACTCTTTCGCACAGTGATTAATCATTCATTCAACTTTCCAATGTCATACACTCTGTGGGAAATAAGGGGAGATGAAAATGATGAAATTCAAAATATAAAATAAAGATTAATTACACAATTCTTATGCGGCAAATGTGGCCGCTTTAACAATAGTTCACATGTAAAATAAGCATTACTTTTAACATTAAAGTTCTTATTTTGCAAACGATATAATAGTGTTCATTTTCTTAGAGTCCTAGAGTTAAGTATGTGCGCGTTAGCCGTGCTAATTATTACTCACTATTAATGTCAGAGTTCCAAGGAGATGACGTAATCTCACACGTCACTTATAAGAGGCACTTCAAAGTGAAGACAGGACGCAATTGTGGCGTCGCATTACAGGTGAAGATTCTGCAGAATCTAGGCACCACTTTCAGATTATCACTGGGGAGAAATCTGAAATTTAGCTGACTGTTGTCAGCCTCGATAATTGTCGTTGTATCGGTTGTCGTGGAAACGGACAGCCCAACGACGTTTAGCATTATCGGGTGGAGTCGTCCAGTGGGATGTGTCGTCGCATTACATTGAGTGTAGAAATCCGGATATCTGTAAGAAATCTCGGTGCTAGCCTTCTCAATTTGCGGAATAGACTGCCAAACGAACTCAGACAGGGGGGAAGAACAAATTGGTCCCTCGTGTCGTTAACTGCATACAACCAGCGTCGCATGCATCGGGTTTTTCTTGGCAGCGAACTTTCCACTTTGCCAACAATTATACTGAGTAATTTTGCCTCGTTACTCAATATATGGCATCAGACGGATGGAAAACGGATGGAAAGAGATTTTTGCAGCTTTCCTTTATGAAATCTCTGTACATGAGATAATTCATACGTGAAGTTAGACTGGCTTCAGACGAATCGACGTTTTCAACATTGAGAATAAAGTCTTCATTTTGCCTCTTATATAGTTTCACTGAATGTTTCCAAAACTTCCAGAAGCTATGTCCTGTGACATGATTTTTGCCTTGGATATATAGTGGTAATCGTGATGCACGCTTTTCTGTGGTCAATTCTAATGCGCACTGGCCATTTCTCTCGTCAACAACATGTGACTGTAGTGCGCAGTTGTCCCAATTTTTTTTAATATACATATCTTTCACAAACTAATATATATATTCAATATGATATATTAACACACACTGCGTCACGAACGTCCGTCTACTAAAGAGATCTTAGGTGACCGTTACTGGAAGTTACATGCTACATATGAAAAATAACAAAACTCGGGTTACTTCAACTAGTTTTGTTAGCGGTTTTTTAAAATGAAATAAAATATAATTTCTGTCCCTCATTTCCTGTGACATACGGCAATTAATTAATTTGTCAGCACTAACCGGCAACAAGAAAGGAAATTATTAATAAACTAATTCCATTAACCTACATTGAATAGAAATAATTAATATAAAATAAAATATGTGCAAAGTTGTTCAATTACAAACAATGCTTTCTTTATCTACTAAATGAAATATATATATATATATATATATATATATATATACATTTCTTAAAAACTAAAAAAAAAAAAAGACAAACTATAATCATTCGCATAACAATAACATTTATTACTTAAACGAAACGTGTTTGCATCTTGTCGAAAAGGAGCATGTATTTTCAAAAGATGATTTTTTATTTAATTTAAAAAATTAGTATGTTAATTAACTATTAATATCAGAGAATGTGTCTCAATTCATCTTAGGACTGCCCACAGATAGATATACAAGCATGAGTAGATTCTCCCATAATTGAGTATGAAACAAGCAAGCAAAATTAATAATTCAGGTTCCGTGTTAGCTTTCACACAAACTGAAAGGCCACGGCTACTTTTGCCGAGCACTTCAGCGAATCAATAACTCATTCACCGCGGAAAAGCATTTCGGAAAGAATCATCTGAACATCTCTGTGTTTGGTCTTGAGTGCGATGGAAGTAAGAGGGTTACAAACGTCTCCTATCATTCGCGGGGAGTGCAGTGAATGACAATGACCTGGACAAGGGAGTTAAAGTGTTCATCCCAGTAATGTTGAACGGAGTTGCCTGGCGTGCCTGACGTCAAACGAACTGTCTGAGGTCTGATGCGTGAGAAGGTGGCTGGTTGAGTGGATTATAATGGAGGAATAGTTTCGTAAGGTTATAAAACATCATTTAAAATGGTCTAAGTGTGCTAAATAAAATTCTGGAAGTAGCTGAAATTCAAATCACAGGCATAGGCACGGCCTACATGCACGCTGACATGCGCATATATTAAATTATTTATGCATGCAAATGCAGACTCGGATTGCACTGACGTAGAACACAACATTTCAACTTCGACAATATGGCCGTATTCATCAAGTATACGCTCCATCTACACGGACGAGACTTGACAGTTTATGCCAGGCCTAAATATGCATCAGACGGTGAAAGATTAACGGAGTTAATATAATGTAAATGTACTTGAATTTTTAAATATTATTTGAATTAATAGTAGTAGTACTTCAAGACGTTCTGAAAGCCTACAGTATAATGTGCATGATCAATAATGGACGCATTTAGAGAAATCACACAAGCGATGATTCTGGGTCACACATTTCATATGTGATTAGTAACGTGAACTTTGAACAAGGCATGAAGAACCTAAATAAGTCTGTTGCAGACTGAGAGCGATTGCAAAGCTTGACGATCATAATTGGAATCAAGTGTAAAGTTTTCGCTATTATAAATTTGCTGTTTTAGTGACTATAAATAAATAAATAAATAAATAAATAAACCTTTTGTATACTGAGTGCATAATTAGTAGTACAGGAAGAGGAAAAGATTAAATCTTTCATGGACATTATATTAATTATCGAATTTCGCACACAACAGACTATCGAAAGTATAATGCATTTCGTTCAGATCAAAGCTCTTTACAAAAAATTAAATAAATAAATAAACACTTTCAATTAAAAGAAGATACTCACGCATGCGTAAAACTCAAAACAAACAACAACATTAGTGGCTTTTCTAAATGTCGTTACATCAAAGTCAGCGGAACTTAATTAAAGCTTTTTCAGTGACGATGCCTCAAAAGGTAGCAGAACTTTATTCAAAGCCGATTGTGTGTGTGTGCGTGTGTGTGTGTGTGTGCGTGTGTGTGTGTGTGTGTGTGTGTGTGCGTGTGTGTGTGTGTGTGTGAGTGTGTGTGTGTGTTTGTGTGTTTGTGTGTATGTGTGTGTGTGTTTTTGTGTGTGTGTGTGTGTGTGTGTGTGTGTGTGTGTGTGTGTGGTTTATTTAATTTTTGTTGTTGTAGTGTCAATCAATACCTTGAAACTAGCGGAACATTTTCAAGAGTTTTTCAATATCGGTAATTCAAAGATCAGAACTTCGATTATAGTAACATCTTCACATATCAGCACTTCACAAACTTTCAAATTCACACTAGATTCTTTCACATGTCAGCATCTCAGAGTTCACATAATTCGTTTTCTAATAGCTGCCTCTTATGTTGGTGACTCAAAACTCATAGAACTTCATTTTAATAGCTTCTTTCTATGTCAATACCTCAAAGATTAAAATTTTCTATATTAATAGCTTCTTTCGGAACTGGTGCCTCAGACCGTAGCATTTCTGTTGTAACAGCTTATTTCTATTATTTCTTATTAATATTATCTAAATGTTCACAGAGTTTCAGCTCTCAGAATATACTTTTAATAGCTTCTCTCAAAGCAGACTCTCAGTGCTCGAATAAATCGTTTATTATTAGTTCTTTAACATACCATTACCTCGATGGTAGAGGACCTTCGTTTTATAATAGCTTCTTTCTGCGCCAATACCTCAGAACTCGCACAACTTCGTTTTATAATAGCTTCTTTCTGCGCCAATACCTCAGAACTCGCACAACTTCGTTTTATATTTTCTTTCTGTCAATATCTTAAAGCTCTCAGAACTTCGTTTTAATAGTCTCTTTGTATGTCATTACCTCAAAACTCTTAGTACTTCGCTTTAATAGCTTCTTTGTTTGTCAGCACCTCAAAACTCTTAGTACTTCGCTTTAATAGCTTCTTTGTTTGTCAGCACCTCAAAACTCTTAGTACTTCGCTTTAATAGCTTCTTTGTTTGTCAGCACCTCAGAACTCTCAGAACTTCATTTTATAAGATTCTTTGTCACAAACATCTTTTTTGTTATCTTCTCTCTGTGTCAGTACTTCGGAAGTCAAATCCTTTATTTTTCAATAGCTTCTTACTCATCTGAAAACTTCAAAGCTCGCAGAATGTTTCTTTATAATATGGTACTTTCTTTCAAAATGTAAGTCTCGTAGTTTCTTTATAATATGGTACTTTCTTTCAAAATGTAAGTCTCGTAGTTTCTTTCAAAATGTAAGTCTTTCAAAGATCGCAAACTTTGCTTTAATACTTTCTTTTCATTTGAAACCTCACAGATCGATAATGTCGTTGTAATAATTTCTTTCAATATCAGTACTCTCGCAATCTTCTCTGATTCTTCGTAACTTCTTTCATTAGCTCGCCCAAACTTCGTTCCAATAGTTTTTCTCACTTTTGATGCCTCGAATCTCATAGAACTTCATTTTAAATTATCCTCTTGCAATATGAGTGGATCAGTTCTCGTACGACTTCGTTTTAAAAGTAATCTTGCAATATTGGTGCTTCGGATCTCATAGAACTTTGCTTTATATGTCTTCTTGCTCTTGAAATATTAGTGCCTCAAAGCGCACAAACTTCATTTTATTAACTTCTTTCACTGTTGCTACATTCAGTGCGCTTGTTCAGGTACATCAGTGCAAATAACGTTTTCAAAATAGCTGAGGACTGTACTCTTTTCTTGCCTGGCTTCTGCAATTCTGCAACTAAACCGAAATGTAAAACTATTCTTGTCGTGCTTCTTCTGCAACTAATGTCCGCAAGTTTCTTGAATAGCATTTTTTTTTTTTGCAACTGAAACAATTTCCCAAACGTTTCTTGGTCTTTCTTCTTCAGCACCCAACACATAATCCACAAACGTTTATTACTTTGCTTCAGCAATGATAATAATGTCACAAACGTTTCTTGCCATGTCCTTCTGCAATGATAATAATGTCATAAACATTTCTTGCCATGTCCTTCTGCAATGATAATAATGTCACGAACGTTTCTTGCCATGTTCTTCTGCAATGATAATAATGTCACAAACGTTTCTTGCCATGTCCTTCTGCAACGATAATAATGTCATAAACGTTTCTTGCCATGTCCTTCTGCAATGATAATAATGTCACAAACGTTTCTTGCCATGTTCTTCTGC
>CM054181.1:112339359-112506859 GCA_028829895.1 Sinotaia quadrata | reverse complement strand
CTTGTGCTCTATTATGCAGGTAACTGTGGCGGTACGAGGGGTGGCGACCAAACTTTCATTTTTCTTTCTAACTCCCAAGGCCACAATCTGCTGTCAGACTTTTGCTGGAGCAGACTACATTTTAGAACTAAATGTTAGCTCCCCTCTTGACATACTGGTGATTTCTGGCGATATTATTCAGTCTTGGCCGGTATAGTAGGTCAAGTTGCAATAATTCGCCAGACATTTAGCCTGACTGACCACTTGACCAGCTCAGTCTGTCTCTCTTCACACCGAAATCAGCCTTAAAAAAAGCAGTCAGCCCTGCTGCCACCAGCGTGGCATTGCTAAGAAAAGCTCTCCCAGTAACCACTGGTAAAAAAGGTCTGTTTTGCCGAGAAAGGTCAGTCAGACGGAACTTATGATTGAGTTATGTATAGTAGTTATTGTTATGCTTATTATGCTTGTAAGGGTTCACCGACAAATGCGCGCCGACAAAAACGCGATGGACAAAAGCGCGACGACGCGTTCTGTCCCTAACTCTAACCCTAACTCTAACTCTAACCCTAACCCCTAATCCTAACCCTAATCCTAACCCTAATCCTAACCCTAATCCTAACCCTAATCCTAACCCTATTGCGCATTTGTCGGTGCGCGCGACTGTCGTTCCCGCATTTGACGGGTCACTGCTTGTATTATGCGTGTTCATTTTGTATATATTTATCACTTTAATTCAATCTATTCTATTTCATTCACCATTTACTGTTTCCTATTTTCTATATTTCAATGACGTCACTCCAGTGTTCACTAGAAATTTAGGACTTGATTTTATATGTTGTAGAATCGGCACTGAACCTACCATATCTACTTTGTCTACCCCAGTCTTCACTATTGGCACTGTACCTACCATATCTATTAAGTCTACCCCGGTCTTCATTTGTGGCACTGTACCTACCATATCTACTTTGTCTACCCCAGTCTTCACTATTGGCACTGTACCTACCATATCTACTTTGTCTACCCCAGTCTTCACTATTGGCACTGTACCTACCATATCTATTAAGTCTACCCCGGTCTTCATTTGTGGCACTGTACCTACCATATCTACTTTGTCTACCCCCGGTCTTCACTAGTGGCAAGCAATTACTATTAACATTCCAGTATCTGCCCCGTCTTCCGCTTCAACTAGCAACTGAACAGAGCAGGTCCTGGCAGCCAACCGTACCTCGACAATTCAATTGCAAATATGTCTTACTAATCAGGTCAACGCGACACCACCAGTCTACGTAGTCTCAGCACGGCAAGTTTAAAAAAAATAAAATATACAAAAAGTCTTACTCTAGTACAGTGGACACTGATCAAATATATTGAACAGTCAAGAAGCACTCGCGTCATCGTGATTTAAGTATACAATTCTTTCTGCCACCGTTACCCCTTTTCTATAATGTCTTCATCATCTCTATGACTAAAAGTATTTGCGTGTTTCCTTTTAACTTTTTTCTTCATCTATATGTTAGGCCGGGATTCTGGGTTCTCGTGGCCGATTTTTTGTGATCGTTAATATTCAAAACATCATTTAAATGGTCAAATATTTGTAACGACAGGCACCGATGATGTGTGAGTGGACGTGTGGTCGGCCATGTTAGGGCCTTAAATCTTTTTATAACATCTAATAACAAAACCCACGCCTCATCGCCGTAATGCATATCGTACAATCATAAATACTAGCGCACATAAATGTCAAATGCACAATCACACACATACACAAACACACACGTGCACAAACAACACGTATACAAACTACACATACATAAATACACTTAAACAAAAAAAAACATACACACACAAATGTACGAACAGTACCTTTACATACACGCACAGACGACAGAAATACACAAGCACACACATATACACAACACACATAAACACAAAAGCAATTATATACAGGCACACACATACATAAACAACACAAATACACAAACACATACGTATACACCGCTTCCTAGTTTGGTACTGACTGTGGAAAGATAAAGTCCTTGCTCTCTTGCCTTTCGTTCGAAATGCTAAGAAAAGAAATGTTGAAGCGAACCAGCAGATACATCAGGTCCTAAAGAAACCGACTGTACAGAATTGGTACCGAAGCATTATACACAGACAGCCGTGATCTTACCCACACCCAGACATATAAAAATCGAAGGCGATTTCTAACTGTCTCATTTGACTGAATGCAACTTATCAAAGCTGTTGAAGCAAACTGATGAAATGTGCAGGCAATATTACCTTTTTTAGTGGATATCGCGTTTCGTCTATACTTTTAAAAGCTAGCAATATAAAAAATATTTAATACGCTATTCGCGATACGAAATATAAAAATGCATAGGCCTATGTACAATCCTTATGCCAAATGAAATGATTATGTTATATTTTAACATTTTACTATTATATGTGATTTGCTATAATATTTTATGTTGTTATTATATGATCTATATAATAAACTTAACGTCGCCAAAAGGAAAGCTTCGCTGTTTTTTCGTTTATTCTCCTACAGGATCACAGTTTATATACTGTTTATTGTCCTAAATGTTCAATGTTTATTTACATACTGTTTAATGTCCTACATGTTCATTATTTACATACACACTGTTTATTGTCCTAAATGTTCAATGTTTATTTCATTGACTGATTACTATCCTACATGCTCACTGTTTATATACATACTATTTATTGTCCTACATATTAACTGTTTATTTACAAAATGTTTAATGACCTATATTGTTACGTTCCAGTTAATATTTAAAGACCGTGTCTCAACATGAGGCTTTAGAGTTATTAATTTTAATATCACACCTATATTGACCCTGTCTCAACATGAGGCTTTAGAGTTATTAATTTTAATATCACACCTATATTGACCCTGTCTCAACATGAGGCTTTAGAGTTATTAATTTTAATATCACACCTATACTGACGACTATTCAAATAAAATAAAATAAAATTCGAATAAAATCATGAAAAGGTGGGCGCAAAACGTCACAATAATGTTAACGCGCGTTCACAATAGTCAAAGCAGTTGACCACTTAATGAGCACTGCAGTCTATTCTAGGGTTGGATCTCTGCATGGGACATGACTAACAGCCGGTAATTACTCTTAGCCAGTAAATATTCGTAATGAGCGCCATTTCTCTTTCTTTCTAAGCAAAGCTACCACTTGGTCACATCAAAGATTCTCCCCACCACTACCACCACCAACAGGCTATCAGGATGAAATATTACACCAGAAAGACCAATTACAGCCAACTGGAAGTTGACGCTAGTCAAATACATTAGAACACACACCTCTTGGCCTCATTAGAATTGGTCCATATGCCAGGCCGACTGCTACGTCTTCTCTCCAAGTTATCAAGTGATGGAAGGAAATGCGAGGCGAGAGAAAATTGTGAATAGTGTTTCTTTGGTCTAGTATATTTATCTGCTTGTTTGTTTAGTATTTAACAAATTAAAATTTCTTGTTTGCAATATGTAACTAATACTTTTTAAAAATTTAATTCGTGTGCATGTCGATGTATATTCCCGTATAACTAGTCTTGAAGTTATGAAGAAGTGTATGACCACTTGTTGTTGCATGTTTTCACTTTAAACAATGTGTTTAAGAGATTTAAAGTAGCGGCGGACAGTCGGCTTTGTGTTCAGGGGAGACAAATGATAATATACATATGGATGTTGGTTGGAGGCTTTTTGTTCAGGGGAGACAAATAATAATATACATATGGATGCTGGTTGGAGGCTAACAAGGGATACTTAGCGACGAACCATTAGTTTTTCTTGCCTCTCCCCCCCCCCTCCCATTCTCTGTCTTTTTATCTCTGTCTCAAACACACACACGTACACACTAGTAGATAAATACTTAATCGTGAATGAGTGTGTGCATGTTATTGTGCTTGTCCGTATGTGTGTGCGTGCGCGTGTGGTCGTCTCCAGTGAGCTGCTATAATCATGACTTTCCTGTGTTAACCTTGACCCCTTCCAACCACGACCCCCTCCCCACCCCCTGAAATTTCGCATCTGCTCAATGTGAGAACCCAATAACGATAATAATAATAAAAAAAATACTAATCGCTAGGCCATCATCCGGGTTCTGCGTGACTCAGTGTGTGGCTACGATTACTGGTTCTAAATTTAGATTTGATGCCGGCGAAAATTCTGAAGACCCAGCATTTCTGATTACCGTATTACTCTGATTTGGAGCTAACGGCTGGCGCCCAGGTCTGTCGAGCATTGTTACTGGGAGTGCAAGCACCAGCGGGGTTTATTTTCGGTGTCCTAAGAGACGCGTTTGCTTTAAGGTCAAGTATTTATCGGACAGTATATAAATATATTTATAGGCAGTCTCTATGTTTATCATTGCTTATGTATTTACCTGTCTTTCCTGAAATATGTGCTGGGCGTTTATAGCACACAAGTTATCGATGAACTGAGGAAGGAAGGACAGAATAAAAGATGGAAGGAAGGAAGACAGAGGAAAGATGGAAGGAAGGAAGGACAAAATAAAAGATGGAAGGAAGGACAAAAGAAAGATGAAAGGAAGGAAGGAAGGAAAGGAGGGAGGAAGGAAAGAAAGATAAATGTTGGCATGATCAAGAGAATAGGGTAGTAAGAATAAGAAAGGGTGTGTGTGTTTGTTTGGTGTGGGGTGGTAGTTAGGGATGTGGGAGTGGTCAGGCTATAAGGTCGCATTAATGCTAATGTGCTCAGGAAACGGAGTCTCTTCTTTTCCGCATTAGTATCATTGTTTAATATTTTTTTTCACAGAAGAAGACAGCTGTGTCGTTTGAGGCAAAAGAAATATGTTAAAAGATACATTAGCGCCAAAGCAAACGTTGATTGTAAGGACTGTAAAAGCCGCGACTCAAAATGTTTTGGAAAGTACACACACACACACACACACACACACACACACACGTGCGCGCGCGCGCACATATCAAATAATTGGTGAATATCAAACTTTTCGTTTAACAAATCATCAAGAAGAAATAAAAGTACTAAGAGCCGCAGAAAAATAGCACGGATTACGAGACAGACAATGTCACTACAGTTGAAAAGTTTTATATTAATTAAAAATGGTGTTTCACTTGTGAAGATACATAATTACCTTTAATTTGTATCAGCAAAACCCCATCAAATGCAAATATAATTTTATAAAGTTTAGAAACAAATTTGACAAAATGATACGAGATTGGTGTATGTAGACAGAGAAGTGTGCATGTCGGCAGAGATTGTATTCACTAACAGTGCTTATCTTTAACCTGTGTAATAGAGCTGTTTATTATAGCTTAAATAATCGTGTATATATGTATTTAGTATCAATCTGTGCATTAATTATTAACCTACACTCTCTTGAGTTGTGGAAGCAATCTGTACTATTGGTACGAAACACATTTGCACAAAAACTTGTACATCTTAATAAAGTGGTATGATCGATTCCACAATACTTTGTCGAAATTTCTGAGTAGACTCCCCTGATATAAATTATAACTGCGTGCAAAACTCAAATTACTCCTTGCATAAGGGACACGCACAAAAGAAATCTCATGTAAGTGAGACTTTGTATAAAAAGACATCTTTAACAAGAAGGAAAGAACCATAATATGTATTTATTGAAAATATGTAAAAATATTCCTGCAGGGTAGCTCTTTTTTAACCTTAGAGTGGCTACTAAACATGGGGTAAACTCTCTAGCTTATCATTCTTTTTAAGATTCAGCTACTGTCTAGAAGACAACCTTGCTTATAAGGTCATCTGGGAAGCTTCTAGAGTTTAGACTGGGTAAGTGACCCATACACGAGTTTATTCCTGGGAGTGCAGATAAGATGCTTGCAGCATAAACACCCACAGAACCACACTTACTGCGCACAAAGCTCATCGAAGGCTACGCACACACGCACGTACACACACACACGTACACACACACATACACACAATGTGTATGCTTGTGCATATATTTATGCAAACACATACACACAAACACACCATCAAAAATATTTTTAATGTCTAGTACATTGCAACTATTTATATAACATATCCTTAATAAAAACGATAATATTGATGGAGTTCCATACAGCCTTCATTATCTGATGTTGGCTGGGTATCGCCAGAACATTAATGTGATTACTTTTGATATTTCACAATTTTAACTATGTCTGATAGAGTGCATAGGACAAGAAGTGGGGGTGGGGATGGGAACAAGCCACTGTTGTACTTGTAGGGTCAAATTAGGTGATGTCCAATCGCGCCCCCATTCTGGCTTTGCTTCGCCCCAGTTGCGGAGTGTGAGAGGGGTCATTGTGTCGGCTAATCTCTCAAGCTGCATTCGCTCTGCCTAAACGCCAGAGATGCAAAAACAGATAGGTGATAGTTATGTTTGTATAGAGTTAGAAATGTATACGAGATTCCACATGCAAAAAAAAAAAAAAGCGTATGTGAGATAGCTGGTTGGTGGAGATGCCAGGTCAGAAATGAAATACCTTTCTATCAGTATCTAACGACATTCTGTGTCCAAGTACGCAGAAGTATACACATGGATAAAGGATGTGAAGCATTCTCTGTACGCAGAGGTATACACATGGATAAAGGATATGAAACATTCTTTGTGGGTAGTGGAACACACGTGGATAGAGGATGTAAAACATTCTCTGTAGGTAGAAGAACACACGTGGATAGAGGATGTAAAATATTCTCTGTGGGTAGAGGAACACACGTGGATAGAGGATATAAAATATTCTCTGTATGCAGAAGTACACACATTCACGCGAAAGCGGCGGAAGCCGGAAGCGCCCCCTACACTCCATCCATCCATCCAAGTACACACATGGAAACAAAGTATGACTGGCGGTTAAGAGAGGTTACTACTTTAATCATATTAGTGTAATTGCGGTAGATTCTTGTAACATAAATAATAATTCTGAATACCATTTTATGAATGGAGGGGCATATTTTTTTCTTGGGGAAAATAATTAACTATAACTCTTCCATGGATGTGGTTATTCATAGTTTCGAAGAGATGAGGCGACAGTGACTAGATAGATATGTGTAAATATAGTTTGGTAGAGATGCAGGTGACAGTGACTAGATAGATATGTGTAAATATAGTTTGGTAGAGATGAGGTGACACATAACTGGATAGATATGTGTAAATATAGTTTGGTAGAGATGGAGGCGACACATAACTGGATAGATATGTGTAAATATAGTTTGCAGAAGATGCAGGAGACCATGACTGGATAGATATGTGTAAATATAGTTTGGTAGAGATGCAGAAAACATTGACTGGATAGATATGTGTAAATATAGTTTGGTAGAGATGAGGTGACAGTGACTAAATAGATATGTGTAAATATAGTTTGGTAGAGATGCAGGAGACAGTAACTGGATAGATATATATAAATATAGTTTGGTAGAGATGTAGGAGACAGTAACTGGATAGATATGTGTAAATATAGTTTGGTAGAGATGGAGCGACACATAACTGGATAGATATGTGTAAATATAGTTTGGTAGAGATGTAGGAGACAGTAACTGGATATATATGTGTAAATATAGTTTGGTAGAGATGTAGGAGACAGTAACTGGATAGATATGTGTAAATATAGTTTGGTAGAGATGTAGGAGACAGTAACTGGATAGATAGACAAGTCATAACTCTCTCTCTCTCTCTCTCTCTCTCTCTCTCTCTCTCTCTCTCTCTCTCTCTCTGTATATATATGTGTGTGTGTGCCCTCTGCAGCGGTTAGATGATGTAGACGTCACCAACAGAAACAAATTCACATCATCAATAAGATTTTGGGCTTTGGTCCTAAGCGACATCATTACAAGGAACAGTAATTCTTTTATTTTCAAAATAAGTGTTACGAGTATTAAACCAGCTAACGTCTGATGAATAAGAGGTGGCAGAAAGAAACCTAAGAATTAAGTTGATTTGTATAATCGCAACGGAATAGTCATTCCAGGACCACAAGACAATCAAAAAGTAAACTGATCAATGACAACTATTGCAAATGCACACATATTTAAGCATATGCGGCTTTGAGCATTTTTAACGATGAAATTTAGTATATTTTTTTGTAAATCATGAACAGATTTCTACAAAACGAAAGTAAATAAAAGTGTGGATCTACATATATGGTTTCTGTGGTTTGTGAGGTAACTGTTAATCTACACGAACTATTCCTGGAACATAGGGACTTTATAGTTTTTATGAAAGTATGATTCCAAGAGAGGGACATTCTCCAGGGATAGAAGGTTTCAAGAGTGATAAGTATGAATTGTGTTTATGTATCATTTAGAGTTACAGTTTTAAGTTTATATTCTTGATTGTATGTAAGCAATTAAATTGGACGTGAATGGTTGAAAATTATTAAAATTAATTTTCTGTGTTCACTTGTTACAACAATGACAGATTTGTTACATTCTTTTTATGCTTGCAGTATACGTGACTGTTGACGTTTGATTGCGTGTGATGTCAGACAAAGCGAGAGTATAAATAGGAAAAGAGGATTGTTGAGTTCCAGTAGAAAATTATATTTAAATATATAATTCCGTAAAAAAAAATAATAATTCTGTATTTTACTTATTTAAGTCTTTTATATTTTCGTCGTTAGTGACAAAAACGACAAAGGGTAAAGTGACTTACCTCCTAGGATTCCCCATGGAACAAAGGACCTCAATAACGGCTCTCTATCGCAGCCTATTCTGGGCAGCCTTTTTCAGTTCATCCCACGACAGGTTGCAGCTCTTCATTTCCTCTTCGCAGGATTGTCTAAGGTGGTCTTAGGGCGACCAACCCGTCGCTTTCCCTGGGGGTTCCACTGCAAAGCCTGTCGGGTGATGTCCTGTGGGGCTTTCCGAAGGGTGTGTCCTTTCGATCATTTACGCCTGGCAATCTTCTGATTGATGAGATCTTGGTTTGTCCGCTTCCACAAATCAGTGTTCTTTAGTTTCTCTGTCCACCTGATCTTCAGTATGTTGCGAAGGCAGCCGTTGATGAATACTTGGAGTTTGTTGGTTACGGTGTTGGTGACTCTCCAGGTCTCTGAGCCATAGAGGAGGACAGACAACGTTGCTGTTGAAAATTCGTATTTTGTTGTGGACAGATATGGATATTGACCCCCAGACTGGTCTCAGGATAATAAAGGCGTATCTAGCTTTCCCGATTCTGGCTTTGATATCCTCGTCAGAACCACCTGTTGCTGATACAATGCTGCCCAAAGAGCGAAAGAGGTGACTTCTTTCAGCTCGTTGTCTCCAAGGCTTGTTCCACGGTAAAGTGACTTCGCCTATTTGTCTCAGAGACTATCTACAACGGAAGTGACGATTTTGTCACTAACCCTCCGAAGAAACCAAAAGCTTAAAGCACCGTAGAATAAATCAAAACAAAAATAAAATAAAATATAAAACAAAACCAAAAGAAAAATAAAATAAAGAAAATACAATAAAATAAAATACAAAACATACAATTAAATTAAATTAAATTAAAATTAAATTAAATTAAACTAAACTAAACTAAACAAATTAAATTAAATTAAATTAAATTAAATTAAATCAAATCCACACTTGAGACCCTCAACGGTCCGTCCACACTAAGAAACCAAATTACACTCTACTGTTCACTACAAACACTGCTATTCGCACCTGAACAATACGTAACCACAATACACAAAACACTAATACAGTTCTTACATACTATAATCACAGCTGACAATATCTAAACCATACACATGATCCCAACTACTAATTGTTACATATATTTATACAGACAAAAACAAAGAAATTCCCCACCCCCTACACTCCCTCTCCATTGCCCTACACCTCATCAGCTGAGAGCTTCTTCAAGAAGAAAAATGAAATATTGTCAAGACAGCACGAAACCAAGCTGATATATTTCAAATGGATTTTTTTACAGGACTTTTCCACAAGGCGTATTGAAAGAACGTCTATTTAAAGATCTGATTAGACTTCACTTTGCGTTTCATTAACTTCTGGTTAAAGATTTGACACACGATAAGGCAACTCACTTTGCGCTTCATTAACTTCTGGTTAAAGATTTGACACACGATAAGGCAACTCAGCGTTCGCCTGAGTGCCTCATGATAAATAAATATTATTTATTGCTATTAACTCTTCACCTCTTAAGCTCTCTAACAGTTTTATAAAGTAGTTGTTGAGCTCAACAATCTAAAGCTAACTAAATGTGTATCGATCGGAAAAATCAAATCGACTTTGTTGTGTCTCGAACCTGTGGCCCAGGGTTTTCCGCACCAACCCCAGCGCATACATCTCTCGACCATCCAGCTACCTATGCATTCAGTATGGACTTGACTAAATTTTGAAGACTTTAGACACCTTGACCTCACAAGGTATGCAGTTATTTGATTCAAAGAAAAGAAAATTTTAAGAATTTTTTTAAAAAGTAATAGTTTCCATCATTTGCACACTCTACTATCATTCTAGAAAGCTGAACAGGAGTCATAATTACTGTCGAGTGGTACCTATTAAAAGTCACATATCTGTCCAATTATAATTTTAATCTATTTATTTATCTATCTATCTATCTATCTATCTATTTATCTATCTATCTAACAATAATCTATATGTCCGTCTATCTATCTATCTATCTATATCTATCTATCTTTCTGTCTGTCTATCTATCTATTTATCTATCAATCTCATTACCTAACTACGGATCTATCTATCTGACACTAATAATAATAAAAATAATAATAATACAATTTGCAACTCTTTAATAATACTATATATATTAAACTTTGACATGCAAGTAGTGAGAGGATGCCAAGAAATCTGGCTAATATAAAAACAAAGACAATGGATATAAAATTATCTATGCAGAATGCACAACAGCTGGTGTAGAAGCTACAACAAGTACAGCTCAGACGGGCACTGATTGGCTACTGCATCATAACATCATTCGATATTTGTTTACAGCTCACTACATCCTCCTGTAAAAAGTAGCCCGACCTATCTTCCATTGCATAAGCTATGATTTTGGGTCAGGATTTGAGTTTAACTCATTTTAGCAGCCTATTAAGTTCTCCGTAATTCGTGTCTATTCTTGAACTAATGAGATGAATGCAAAGATAAACATTTAACTAAAAGATATTTTAATTTGCATAGTCTTTATTTAGAAGGCACAATATACAAAATAATATTGTTATCCAAGAAGAAGAGGAGATTTTAAAGACAAAACTTTTGGTATGGCAAGAAGTCTGGTCATGAAATTATGGTCACATTACATTGTACATATCTGGTAAATAAACCGATTTTCAAATATACATACGACTCACCCATTTTGGATGTGATAAGTGGCTTCGATTTGCATGTTCCTATTGCACAGATGATAATAAATTACAATTAAACACCATCTGCTGACGTCACAGAATAAATAAATATGATTGGTCTAATATTTTGTACTAACTTTCCGTGTAAGCGCGTATGTAAGTGCTGCTATACAAAGTAATTTCTGAAAATTAGTTTCTAAAAGGTGTAAACACATGCAGATCTTTATAAATTTTTAAAACTTACATTTTTTAGAATACAATTTGTGAGTTAATAAATATATTAAATACTAAATATGGATCAGTTGGCATACATGAATTGATGCTTTGTAAACCTGTAAACTTTGAAAGCCATTTCCTGCATCCTTGCACAGGGATTTGTGAAAAATGCGTGATTTTATGCAATATTGTTGTTCAAATAGATATTATTATTATGTGTAAATTGTTTCTAAAAATTATTTCAATATAGAAGCGAATTATTATTTAGATGTGAAAATTATCAATATTTTATTAATCGTTTTAAATCATATTTTGTTTTAAATCTGTTTTTCTTTGCCACATTAAAAATAATGTTTGTTTTCACTCTGAATTATTCAACGCCCATTATTTAAATTCATGTAGGTCAATTTATTTTTTTAAAATTATTAAGTGATTACCCAAAATGCAGGCTAAACAAAAAATCCTAGTTACTCAATTATAAAGGCTTGGCACAAAATGCTAACAATTGTTTAATTGCACTTTCACTGATTGAACAAAATCATCAGTCAAAATACAGACGTAGTTAATCAATGTCCCCTTATCAAATATCAATGATATTTGTTTGGTTGGTTCTTTTTTTTTAAAGTATTGTTGTGGAATAACCAGGCTCCCATTAAATGCTGCAGCAGAAACAGTCTCCTTAAAACTGGAAACAATAATAACCGAATAGGGATTAGAATTATAGATATGCAAATAATCTGAGTATAGGAAAACTTTTTTAGTCTTCAAACTGATTTTTTTATTTTTCATGTTCATTCTATTCTAACTTTTCATCACTCTGTTGGTGGTCAGTAGTTTAATCCTTCATGTTAACTATTTGCTACATAAGTAACGAAAGCATCACTATTAAATGGCAAGTATAAATGTTGTTCTAAATTAATTATATAATCATCGTTTACATTCATTAACAGTTTCTTGTTTTGCGATGATAAATGTGCTTTCAATAATAAAAAAAATACGATTTTCCCTTTAAATAACTATTTTTAGGATTAAATTTGACTGCAGTTACTGTATACGGCAGGAATAATTTTTGCTGTTAGACCGTCCAATTCGCTCACACTGCTACTCCATATAATTATTTATAACTCAGCATTAGTACACGGTTAACTGCTAGGCGGGGGGGGGGGGGCGGAAGGGTGGTGCTTTAGGGTGACACTTACATCAATGCGTTCCTACAACGGTTTCGATCAAAGGAAACATTACTACTCAGCTAATCATTGTTGTGGATGTTGTCATGGCGTTCTCCAGTAACATCACGTGCTTGGTGAAGTGTTCTCTAAAGGCAATGGATCCGCGTCTAAGTTCGACAACACCTGCACAAATCACCAAACGCCTGGCCGGTGTTTGATTAATTCACGCCATAACTGAGAAAGCCAGCTTAGCATCTCGCGTCCAACGCTGTCTTTTCCACATGATGTTCGTTTTAAGACCTCATGCTATTAGTAATGACATGATTAACTCCCTTTATAAACGAGATGACCACACTTGGAATTCCCTGATAGATATAAGCATTCTGCATTCATTTTAAAGCAAGCATTTAGGGAGTGCACAGATACTTGAAGGTTGAACTCCGAAACTAAGCGAATAGAACTTCAGTTCCAAAAATAACCACACACACTGCTAAATCGAGCTAAATGCATTCGGCTCGCGTTTTCCTGACTCTCATATTTTAAACGTAATGAAAAGAAACTACTAAAAGAAAATCTGGAAAACAAATCCACAATGCATTTTGTTCTAAAAATAGTTTCCAACGCGCCTCACTACGTCAGAGTACATCGTGAAATTAATGATTTATTGACTGCAAGGTCACAACGCATGTCATCATGCATGTCTTGGGAAGTGAGAGATGAGGAAGAAAGCGAAGGAAAGTAAAATGCGCAATGCTACTCTTTTCCTCTCTAAAGAACAATTCACACAAGCCAATTTAGAAACTAACGTCACGAAGCCACCAGATGAAAAATAATACAAACAAACCCATCTATATGTCGAGAGAACGCGAAGAAAAAAGGACCATTTGAAAAGTTAGGTTGCAGCAGTCGAAGGCCCACAACTCATGCAAAAGTATGGCCACCCCTGGCGAAGAAAATAGCATACAAGTGGAGAGAGTAATGTAAAATTACTTACGCTGACTCGCGAAGTCGAAATGCAGAAAAACTTAACTGAGTTGAAAGACAAGTGTTGGTATCTTTCTTCTTCTTCTTTTCTTTCCCCCCCAAAAAAAAAAAAAAAATAAAAAAAAAAACGGATATAAAAGTATTTTCTGCTATAAATAGAAAAAAACATGTATTCAGAAATAGCTGAAATACCAATGTTAGTCTATTTATAAAGCTGGAAGACCAATCATCTGTTTATAAGTGGTAAAATAACTATTTAACGTCTATTTTTTACTAAAATGCTAAAAAACAAATTATAAAGTATATTTAGATGGCAAACAGAGTTTTCAAGAACCGATACAATAAAATCCATTACTAGAAATAAAAGGCTTTTACAAGAAATGACAGAAAACGTACAGTTTTGTTTTTAATGTGAAAGATCTCTGGACAAAAAAATATTTCTAAAAAGAATTTAAAGAAAAATGCATCAACCGTCTATTTAAAGGACATTAGAGAGATTAACAGGCTTGGAGGAAGATAAAAGAAAGCTCTTAAAAGACACTAGAAAGATTAACAGACCCGAAGAAAGACGGTATTTAAGGGACACTTGAAAAGCCAATAGGCTTGAAGTTAAAAATAAAAGACAGTATTTAAGATATGCTGGGAGGTAACATTCTATTCAGATCTAAACCAACAGCCATGTATTGATATTCTTGAAACCATTATTGTATTCAGATTTTACAAGAAATCCCCTGCAAGAAAACCAATTTATTGATGAAATCTAAATTTGTAATGCCAAACAATAGAAAAACCAATATTGTACTAAAGAAATGCGAGAAAGTCAGCAGAATTCAAGACCACTCGTAAGCCGTAGAGTTTTCACAAATTCCACAAAACCAATAATCAATTAAAGATATGCCATAAAACCAATAATCAGTTAAAGATATGCCATAAAACCAATAGTCTATTAAAGAAATGCTACACCATCAGTAATCAATTCATGAAATGCTACACTGCCTGTGATCTGTTCAAGAAATGTTACACTGCCATTAATCTATTCAGAAGATGTTATACTATCAGTAAGCGATTCAAGAAATGCTACACTACCAATAATCTATTCAAGAAATCTAATACAACCAATAATCTATTTATGAAATGCTTCGTTTCCAGTGATTCACACTTCTAATAATCTATTTTTTTTAAAAATGCTACACTATCAGCAAAATTTTTTTTAAAAGCAAAGACTGGAGAATTAAAGTGCAATGAATGTATGTAGTGTGTGTGTGTGTGTGTGTGTGTGTGTGTGTGTGTGTGTGTGTGTGTGTGTGTGTGTGTGTGCATGTGCGTAAGTGCGTGCTGGTGTGAGTGTGTGTGGTGAAAGAAAGAAACAATATTTTGTTCAGATGCTACAAGATCAGGTTCTGTAGACTTTCGTCTTCTCAAAAAGCACTTCAAAACCAAGAGTCTACTCAACTAAAGCAACACAATCAATAAACACTCCACTGGAAGAAATCCTACATTATCAATGTTCTCTTGGAATCAAGAATGCTTTTTGTTTCACTCAAAACAAGTGACACTATCAATCAAAGAATGAAGTACATTCATTTGTGTGGTGGAGTAAATTTACCTCTTCCTATTAAAAAATTTAATTGTTATATAAATTGTTAAATTGTCAGAGTAACACGACCTTGGGCACTCCTTGTGACGTCATTTTTTGAAAGTGTCTGAGTTGAAGCAAACGCTCGAGGCAAGAATATTCTAGATTTGCTGACGTAATGCAAACTAGTGAGTAGTTTTTATTATCCAATGGTTATCATTTACAAGATCGAGACCAGCCAATGGGGCTGAGATTAAAAAGTTTACCTGCTTTAGATAAATCTACTGTCTAATCACTTAGAATGTGAAGTGGCAAAGAAGAAGTCTGGTTTTGAAAGGCAGCCGTTAGCTTGGTGGTGAGTTAAACTGACTGGTTGAGAGAGAATGGACTTAGAAATATTTCATGCATTTTCACTATTGATATGTTACACTCGTGTTTTTTGTAGAGATGTACTATGTGAGCTGACTTTTATTTCTACAAGTGTTTAAACTAGGATGTCAACATGCAGTTTACAAACACTTGACATTGTTTCATGTGCTGTATTTATTTTGCCATGTGTGTGTATCTGGCTAATAATACTGTCGCAGGAAACTGTAAGTTGAGACTGGAATGTAAGAAAGAATGGAGTTATACAGCAATAAACTGGAAGCTTAGCATTGGTGGTTTTCTGCTTATATTGCTTATATTTTGCAGAGACAAGTAGCACTTTCTGCCTTCATTTCAACATTTGTTTTGAACCTCCTGGTTTACTGGTTGTAAACTGCTACAACCGACTACAGTAAAAGTGGGAATGGTGTGTAAGTGTAAGAACACACTACACTCTTCTGATGTGTGGCACCAAGATAATTTGACTACCTGAACAATTTCAGGTGTAGAGAAGTTGTTGGACACTGCTACATTTATTGTTCTGTTTGAAGACATTGACAAGGCAGAAAGAAGCTTCAAGGTTAACTCTAAGTAATGGAAAGGTGTTTTTAATGTGTGAGTGAGGCACATGGAGCTGGCCTAATAACTGCTGACAGTAACTTGTGTCTTTGTTGCAAAAGTGCCCGAAAGACTATTGAGGCAGCAGTTAAACAAGGTATGTAAACTATTATCAATTATCTCTAATAACTCCTTTTTTGTTCTCTGATAAGACTATTCTGAGATTTTTATTGACTCTCTTACTGAATTGTATTTTTAAGATATATATTGTGTAAACAAAAATATCCGAATGTGGGTTCATTGAAATATCGATGTCAAGTAATCTATATCATTGAATTTGTCATATGTACTTTTGATTGTTGATTTAATAACTGTATTGTTAAATTTATTGACCTTCTTACGCATATTGATAGCCTTATTTTTAGAGAAGAAAGTGGGTGGATGGGGGCTCACTAAAATATAGACTACAGACGGATTTGTCTTCTTTAGTAAGAAGTTTTCCACTCACGGAAACATTGTGTGACCGTAAATGTTGTTTTATGTTGTGGAAGATTTACAGTGTCCATATATCCACCAAGTGAAAGAGACGACTGGTGTCTGCTGGAGGATAAATAAAAATTCTCATCACGTGGAAATAATTTTGGATGGTTAATTAATTATTATTAATAATAATAATATCCATTGACTAACTAACTTTAGCGTCACAAGTTGGTGTAGCGTTCAAATAGCAGAACTGTAGCTTGTGACAGAAAGAAGAGAATTAGCTTCAGATGCCTGGAGATTGTCACCTAAGAGGAAAAACAAATTTGACTTTTTTTCTAAACAAATATTTTGATTTTGAAAAAACCTTATCCGTATCTACATATATTTATTTGTCTTCTTCGTACGTGACATAATGCAGCCAATACTGAAGGAAGAAAAAGTAGTAATAAAAATAGTTTAAAACACGGGTATACAGAAGCCGAGAGAAAGCAACATTTTAGCAAGTTTTGTTGAGGTTTTTCTTCAACATTATTCATTTCATCAGTAGAACGCATCCTACCTCTTCTACCCTCACCTCCACGTTTAAAGGTCAATGACCTCAAGCCAACTGTCAACTGCTCAGGATGTGTTTTCTTCAAGTCTGGCCTAGATGACGATCAAATTTTGTTACAATTTGTGCTTATGATTTCATTCTTCTTCTTTTTTATTATAATAAAATAGAATATTCTAGTTTGTACTCCCATTTTTACCATTCTCTGGAAATATGTGAGCCCACAGGTTTCCTATATAATTCCAGTTCTCATTAAACCTGCCATGTTATCGTATGAAGGAAGACCTGGATAGATTAGTTATCAGACAAGCTATTGCTCTGCTACTTGATAAAGAATATATTATCTTTGGTTTTAGTTCAGAAATCTCTTAACATCACCACAAAATGATAAATGAGGGATCTTTCTAGATAATCCAATATATATCCCCAGTAAATCACTTAACTTTAAATGTGTAAGACTTGGGGCGATCCACAAGCGCCGAGCAGGTGCTTGTAGAGGAGAAGACAGACTTTTCTATTAGAGACCAATTCCTGTGTCCTGGGACCAATCGACTTCTGCGGGGACACTGACATCTGCGACATGACATTACGTCTGGAGCATTGGCGTATGTCGTTAAAGCAGAGGAACTAACAACGCTTGCATCATTTAAAGTGCAGGTGTACCAATGTATTGCTTGTGCTAGATTATTGACCATAACCAGGAAGAACGAAAAATAGCTTGGAACCGTCTCTGCTAGTTTCTCCGAATTCTTTAAGAATTCTCGTGCAACTCACACACACATTTTTAGAGGCCTAGAATTTACTATTATATCAAAAGCTGCTTTTATATTAGTTCTTGAAAACGATTTGTGTTTTTGAATAAAGGTTTATATTCAATGTTTTTTTTTAAAATACAGAAACCAACAAAAATTGAAAAACAAAAACAAAAGAGAAATAAATGTGTGTGTGGGGGAAATAATTCGTCAAAGATCGTGCACAACGGATTAAAACATTTAATTTGCAACAGAAATTCTAAATGTCTGAAAACAATTCACATTGATGATATTTTCCGATAAAAAGTGAACAAAGAAACAAAATGGATCCATTTAAAACAAAATCGTCCACACACCAACTCCCCCTTTCGAAAGAACTTTAATTTTTTTTACACATTTTATCAACTCGTGGTGAAACCTGACCAAACTGAATACTACCTTAGATATTGCTCCCCGTACGATTCCAGACAAAGAGAACTATTTTTAGCATCAGAAATGAGAGATATGACGGTCGTGGCTGCCGCCGTGATAGATGGGCGTTCTGTGCGATACGGTAGTGCTTGTCCCTGAAGTAATCTAATTGGACTTTTAGTCGTCGCTAGAAGAGTGCTAACGTTTTTGGTCGCGCATGACTAATCGGTACCACTAGCAAGCAGAGAGCACACTGACAAAATTGATTCCTTCTGTAAAAAAAAAAAAAAAAAAAACCACACACAAACACTTTGCTTGCTTACTGCTTTTCTTGGAGATGTTCGCATCTTTTTTGCTACGACGATTCGAAAAATTTTGTTTCGATATGTTTATTTATTTCATTGATTGTTCAGTATTTGTTTCTTTCATTTATAGTTTGGTCATACGAATGAACCAAATAAATACTAGAGTGCCACAGAACTCAAAACGAACATTCTCTTACCACACAACCCATGGCCGTGATTAGGAACTATAACTATATACATAAAGTCTAATTGTAACTGTTGAACTATTCGCTCTATGTAACCAGGCTGTCATTTGTTATTTCTTGTTGAATACAATTATTGTTGATATATAGACCACTCATGTTAATGCGACTCCCATATATGTTATATGTTGTGTATGTTATAGTCTGTCATCTGTATTTACTTACTAACCTGGATGTATATATCAAGGGGCTTGACCTATCTTCTAGAGCTATCATTGTTTATTCTAAATTATTTATCATTCATCTTTCTAAAACGTGTGGCCAACCAAGAGTGTTTTGGAGAGTAGCCTAAGCTTGGGGGGGGGGTGGCAGCTAGGGATGGTGGAGAATTAATCTTGCCCATCTCTCAGCAAAACGTTATGGATGATTAATAATAATATTCATCATAATCAGTAACAAAGGGGTGCTTGTCACACAGTGGTTATAATTTTGCCTGCAATATATTTTCTGCTGAACAGTAGTTATCATAAATTTTGCATGCAATACGTCGTGTGTTAAGCAATAGTTACTTATTAAGAAATATGTATTATGCTAAGCGGTAGGTTCCTTTAATAAAACAAAAGACAAAACAGACAAGAAAAACAAACATCCGCATTCCAATAAACAGTGATTCTTTAACAAGAAGTCCCATGCCTGCTATACATAAGTTGTTTGTTAAGAAATCCGTATTACTTTAAGCAAAATATGTTTCTTATGAAATCCCTATTAATTTAAGCAGAATATGTTTCTTATGAAATCCCTATTAATTTAAGCAGAATATGTTTCTTATGAAATCCCTATTAATTTAAGCAGAATATGTTTCTTAATAAATCTGCATTACGTTAAGCAGTAAATGTTTGTTGAAAATCCTCTCATTAGGTTGTCCGCCAATATGTAAACTTGTTTATCGCTGATTTTAACAAATTGTAACAATGGCACTTAGGCAAAAAAAGATAAACACCATCAAAAACAGCAAGAATTATTTCTATCTATCTATCTATCTATCGATCGATCGATCCATCCATCCATCTATCTATCTATTTATCTATCTATCATTCTATTTATGTCTGCGTGTGTCTGTATGTGCCTGAATTTGTTTGAGTATGCACGTGTCAAATCTGAAAATTGCTAAAAGACGGGCTTAAGAAAAATATAAGTTATTAAAATTGGACCATGTTTGCTCTAGAATAAAACTAAAATGCGCCTAATAATGAAAACGCTCTTAGGGAAAGCATCCTTGAGAGTAAATTTGTCCGAGAAAGAAAAATAAGGGTTTTGTTGCTTTTGTTGTTGTTGTTGCTTGTTAGACAATTTGACAAATATGTGTATGTGCGCGTCTGTTCGTGCGTGCATATAAGAGAGAGAGAGAGAGAGAGAGAGAGAGAGAGCTAACTATATATGTTTATATTCTTGTTTACATGTCTGTGTCATTCCTGTATTTATAACCCTGTCTTACCAAATGTCACTAGAGCGTTGAAGAAGGGGGAAAAAAATTTCAGTGTGCCGCCCATTTTAATTGATCTACGATTGTGGGCGCTCACTGGACGACTAATCAACCGAACATTAAGTATTTTTTTCCAGAGAAAGTCAGCTATACATTTGTTTGCTCGATTGCGCAACAAACACAAAAGTCACATAAACTGCGTCTTTCTTCTCGGTTGGAGGAAAACTATTTTGGAAAACTAATCTCTGGTTGACAGTTGTCATTGACAAGCAAACATGCAGACTAGAGCTCCATGTGGCTGTACAGGGACATAGATTTCCAACGCACAGAGACGTCAGTGGTTTACGAGCATATTACAAATTAACATTATGGATCAGTGAGTCCTTTATTGCTCGCTGGCAAAGTACGAATGAAACCCGTCCACGAAATCAACTCACGATGGAAATGGATGTTATTTAGCAGAAATAAATTAATCAAACTGTGTGAAACAGCGATGTGTCTATAGACTCATTCTCTCTCTGCACACGCATCCACTTTAAAATCAAAGGTCAAAGTTCAGGATGTGAGATGACAAACGATGCAGTTTGAGTTACTTTGTCTATATAAAATTTCAACCTTTTGGTCAAGCAATACCTCGAATAGCATACTTCATCGCCTGTGTGTGTGTAGGTGAATGTGCGTGTGTGGGTGTGTGAGAATGCGAGCGCATTTGTATATGTGAGTGTGTATGTGTGTGTGTGTGTATTTGCAAGAAAAGAAACTTTCAGTACTCACATAAACATATCTTTGCAGTATCCGTAGCGATTAATGTAAAACCAAGAGAAATATCTGTCGGACGGCTTCGGGGGTCGAGGAAGGGGGGGGGTGCAATGTGAAGATAAAGAATCGAAGAACATTCGTGATTGATTAAAAGTACTGAAGTGCTTTTTTCGGTTGGCTAACTTTTCCCGAGACATCGACAACGGTATCCAACAGCAGTTTAAGGTCGGAGACGCTGTTTTGATCGTCCATGAGAAATATTATCACCGGGCTTGGGATTTTTTTTTTTTATTATTATGGGAACTGCTCTCCATTTGGAAAATGAGATCAGAAGTAACAATTTATTACTGTTCAGCATTCGACTGGTCGGGGTTTTATGTGTGTGTTTGTTGTTTGTTTATTTGCTGTGTTTAAAAATATCATTTTGGTGTGTTTTTCTTAATATATATAATAAATGTGACAGGCTATTTTTAGCAGAATGTAGCGGATACGTGCTGACGTATCACTGCAAGATTCTGTGCCTTCTAATGAAGAGCTGTGAGGAAAGTTGCACAATATTAATTTCTCTCTTTTCTTTTACTGTTCGGTTTTCCTTTCTGTATCTTTGTTCCCCCCCCCCCCAGTAACTGAACTTTTCTACTAGTAGATATCATATTTACATTGCGAGCGAGAGAGTGTGTGTGTCTTTGTGTATTTCTTACTGTCTTATTTTGGCTCTAGCTCTTGGTTTCCTTTAATCTTGATTGTAATTTTTCTTTTCTTACCATTTTCAAGGTCATTTCTAGATAGCATAATCAAAATCCGGAATATATTTTCTAAAACATGTCACTGTGGCGTTACGGACCAATGAAATGAGGAAGCTCTAACATAAATATGCATGCACGCACACACACAGCACGTGCGTCACACACACACACATTCAGCACATACACATGCACTGTTTTACTTGTAATTTCATGCTGACAAAAGAAACACTCGTACATACGATAGGTAGAACGATAGATAGATAGATAGATAAATAGATAAATAGATAGATAGATAGATAGATAGATAGATAGATAGATAGATAGATAGATAGATAGATAGATAGATAGATAGATAGATAGATAGTTAGATAGATAGGCGTGTTTTCTTTGTTGGTTTGCATGAAATATTGGTATTAAAAAAGTATTTTTCAACAAATGGTTTAACATAAACATTTACTTTGGGGGATAAATGGGGCAGTGGGTATAAGATGTGCAAAGAACTGATCAAAGAATAAAACCATTTTGGACACTGGATCAAAACTGTACACACACTAGAAAGAACAGGTCAAAGAATAAAGCATTGTTGGAGAATGGATGAAAAGAATTGGACAAAGAATAAAGCCCTTTGGGACACAGGATTAAAAAAAAGAACTGGTCAAAGAATGAAGCCCTTTGGGACACGGATTAAAAAAATAATTGGTCAAAGAATGAAGCCCTTTGGGACACTGGATTAAAAAAAGAACTAGTCAAAGAATATGTGACACTGGATAAAGGTTGTGCATCTCTAAAAAGAACTGATCAAAGAATAAAACCCTGTAGGACACCATAACAAAGGTTGTCTGGCTGAAATGTCTAACCATTACTGACATAATTTGCTTTCTCGCAGACAGACATGATTGGCAGCAAGATAGTACCATGAATGCCTAAACATCCTGGAGATGATGGGACAATAAATTATAGCCAGTAGTGTCTAAGGCTGCAGATAAAACAAACTTTACGAGAATTGAAATCTTTCCATTACCAAAAGCAGAAAAACAATCGTGATAAGAGCTGTTTTAGTGCAGTGTTAGGGGCAATAAGCTGACTAAAATTCACCGTAAAGATTATTTTGAGTGACCAAAAAAGTCTTTTCCCAGGACTTTTAAAATAAATAGTGTATTGGAGATTGGGCAGTACTGTATCCAATCATCGGGTCAAGGGGATTTTTTTTTAAAAGCAGCCCCGGTGTTGGTGAAACACAGATGCTAGCTATTCATAGATGGTCTACAGGTAAAGAGACCATTTAAATTCTTATCCCTCCCGACACAGTAGGGTTGACATTTTTTAACTGTGCACACATTTTAATGACGAAGCCAATGCATAATAATCCAAGTTGTTCGAGCCTTTAGCTCATTCGCTGATGGAAGAGTAAAGTGGAAGTTATTTATGACACAAGCCTGTCACCATAGTAGAGATATAATACACTGGCATGCGTGCCACTGTAAAGACACAGGACACTGGCATGCATGTTGTAAGTCTTTCTATGTCTTTCAGCCGTACTGTGTCTGTCTATGGCTTTAGCTGTGTTAGAAGGCTGCCTATGGCTTTTTGCCGGGTTGTAAATCTGCTTATGGCTTTCAACTGTGTTGTAAGTCTGCCTTTGGTTTTCTGCCGTGCTACGGCTTATAGATGTCTGCAATCTGTCTATTGCTTTCAGTCGTGTTATAAGTCTTGCCTATGGTTTTCAGTCATAAGTCTGTCTATGGCTTGCAGTCGTGTTATAAGTATTTGTATGACTTAGTCGTGTTAGAAATCTGCCTATGGCGTTCAGTCGTGTTCTAAGTCTGTCTATGGCTTTCAATCGTCTGTAATCTATCTATGGCTTTCAGCCGTCTGTAATCTGTCTAAGGCTTTCAGTTGTGTTGTAAGTCTGCCTATGGCTTTTAGTCATGTTGAACGTCTGACTATGGCTTTTAGTTATGTTGTAAGTCAGTCTATGGCTTTTAGTCATGTTGTAAGTCTGTCTATGGCTTTTAGTCAGTTTGTAAGTATGGTTTTCAGTCGTCTGTAATCTGTCTATGGCTTTCAGTCGTAATGTAAGTCTGTATATGGCTTTCAGTCGTGTTGTAAGTCTCTCTATGACTTTCACTTGTGTTGTAAATTTGTCTATGACTTTCAGTTGTTTGTAATATGTCCATGGCCTTCAATCGTCTGTAATCTATCTTTGGCTCAGTCGTCTGTAATCTATCCATGGCTTCCAGTCGTCTGTTAGCTATCTATGGCTTCCAGTGTGTAGTAATCTACATATGGCTTTCAGTCGTGCTTTAAATATATCTGTACTTTTCAACGATGTCTTAAGTCTATGGCTTTCAATCGTCTGTAATCTGTCTAAGGCTTTCAGTCGTATGCAATCTACATACGGTTTTTAATCATGCTGTAAATCTGTCCATGTCTACATACATCTGAGCATTCAAACTTCGAGCTGCTGCTGAACTGTTTCGTTAAAAAATATCCTACAATTAATATTTTAGCATTCAATGTAGTAATTATAAAATAATTATGCTGATACGTTTGTGATTGCGTGTTTGTGTGCGTGATTGTGAGTGTTCGTGTATTTGTGATTGTGTTTTGTGTGTGCGCCTGTGTGACTGTTAGTGCGTGTTGCTGCTTGCATGTGTGGAGTGTTAGTGTGTGCGTTTGTGTATGCGCTTATATGTGTTAGTTAGTGTGTGTTTGTGCGTGCGTGTGGGTGTGATATAAAGATTTTTTAAAATATTTTATGCAAGAAAGAAACAGCCTACAACTGCTTCCTGCACGTAAAAATGGCACTGCTTCATACTTTGCTGATTTTCATAACAAACGAAACACTAGCAATTTATAAATTACCTGCCAGTCTGAACATTTAGGTCTCGTTGCAAAGAAGGAAGGGGCGCAGAGTGCACGTGGGATACTCGCTGTGAATTTTTTTTATTTTTTTTCCTTTTAGCAAGGAAAAGACAGACCCCTTTCCGATAAACAAATGAATGATGCCACAACTTAAAAGCTAAGGGGAGACAATTACAGCGCCAGTTACAATCAAAGGTTTCTTTTGACACTGATGGGGATTTTCGGGCAGCACTGAATCCACGCAAAAGAAGAGTTAATGCCGGCACCACACCTTTCTTTCGTGTTTTCTCGACATTCATTTCTTCAAACACATATATAAAACTTGCCACTAACTCTGCACGGAAGCTGTCCAACAATTCCATTGATTATGAAACACATTTTTGTGATTACATTTACTTTTATTTGTCTTATACACGTACGAGGTGCGTGTGCACTTATGCGTGTTTATGTGGGAGAGTAAGTGGTAGATCTAGGAGGGGGGAGATGAATTGGGGTAATTATCCGGTAAGAAGTGTCGTCTGTGTAGGGTTTTTGTAAATATATAACAAAAGCAAGAAATTAACAAAAATAATACTAACACCTCTTTCCTATACATGTGATCTGAATCAGTCAGTGAGTGCTTATTCATGTGTGTGTTAAGAATTTCTTTACTACGCATTTCATCGCATCAAAACTGTAATAATGTCTCCTTATTTTCGCAGTTACTTCCTTTACAATTTATTTTCTGCAATCCGTGCAGTCGTGTTCATTCGTGCATTCATGCTATTAATTAAAGTAGTTTAAGAACCAAACTGAGCAAAATTGACTGCTCGAAACAGCTCCCCTTTCAAATTCCTTTTATATCCCGATGGGGAGGATTGAACGAATGATGGAAAGGTCTCTGTGAGTTTATGTGTATGTGGAAAGGGGACATTTTTTTTTTTAAAGTCCTGGCTGTTACAGCAATATGTCTATTGTCTGACTGCAGATTCGTTTCTCCTCAACTGATGTTTACTTGAAGAAATACGTTTATGCCAAGACTCTATAAGGTACTTGCTCACATTTGTTTCCCCCTGCCTGCGGATTGTTAATGTTATGCCAGAGGACACGACAGTCTACCGGGCAATTACAAATTCATTTTTTCAAAGAAGACGTACGTTATTTACGTCACTGAACTAGAAACGAGCAAGCTCCATCTGGGGTGACGTGCGAAGAGCTCACGGTGAGTTATCTCTCCACAGCGCACGTTTGTAAGGGAACAGAAGTCAATACCCTGGCTGACAATAGATCAAACTGGTAATGGGGAGGGAGAAGTATAGACCAGTGTGCGCATGTGTGTGTGTAAAAGAGAGGGGGAGTTAGTGGGAGGGAGTTCCTGTGAGAGACTAGTAAAGCCGTTTTGGGTGTGAAAGAGAGGAGTTAGTGGGAGGAAATACATGTGAGGGACTAATAAAGCCGTTATGTGTGAAAGAGATGGCGAGTTAGTGGGAGGGAGTACCTGTGAGAGACCAGTAAAGTTATAACAATAAAGAGCCAGAGTGGGAAAGGAAGCGCCAGCGGTACAAGATAAAGTCACTAAAAAAAATATTTTAAAAAAAAAAGGGGGGGGGGACGAGCTATGGAACGAAAGAAAGCCAGAAAAAGAATGCCAGAAAGGGAGCCAGAAAAAGAACGCCAGAAAGGGAGTCAGAAAGAGAGCCAGAAAGTAGTGCCAGAGTAAGATAGGGTGACCCAGAGACAGAAAAACAGCCGTAGAGAAAGAGATCAAACCAGAGAAATAAAGAGAGAACCAGTGAGAAAAGGAGGGAGCCAGAAAGAGAAAATGAAAAACAGAGGAAGAAAATCAGAGCCACAGAGAAAAAATCAGACTCATAGAGAGGAAATAAAGATCAGGAAAAATTAGAAAAAGTGAGAGGAATGGGGAGAGAGTCAGTTCAAAAATAAAACGAAATAAGACGAATAAGAAATTCGAGAGAGGAGGGGGGGGGAAGAGCGCAATAAATGATTCAAGAAATAGACTGAAGCCTTTATTGCTTTTATTCATGATCCCAAGAGCTGTGAACACAAAGCAGTTTATAGAAAACATTTACTCTCGACTTGTACAAAGCAGTTTAATTATTAATAACTTAAATTAAGATTCTCATCACTTGTAATTAATTATGGGTGATTAATTAACAATAATAATCATAACTATTAACTATGTGGCCTAAGCTTCATAGAGATCTGTAAATATTGATGTACACGCGAACCCTCTCATATCCACCACACACACTCGGTACATGCTTGTATGTATATATTGGCACGTGCGCGTGTTCTCACACGCAAGCACACGTGACCATTCACAAACAAGGAGCGTTTTATCCGGTCTGTTTGTTAGTATTAACTCGGCTCTGTTTGGAACGAAATTCAAGGGATGTTATTTGCACCAGTTAGGCTCAGGCTAAGTAAATAAATGGAGATTCTATCTACTTCAGTGTGTTACTATAACATTACAGAAAGAAAGGCAAGAAAGAGTTAGTCGGACAAACAAGTAAATAGTGAGAAGATGAAAAGAGCGAGACAAACGGAGAGAGAAATAAATGGGGGAAAGAAAGAAAGAATCATCAACCGGTGAAACACAGGGCATTAAGAAATGTGCAAGCCGGAGGCCGGCATAAAGTAACTCCCTGTCTTTGTCGTGATTTCACGTATTAAATGGAGAGAAACCCAAGCTGGAAATCTCTCAAATAAAATAATTAGACTAAAGCGGTCCACCCGATTAATACATCATGCATGGCCGATATGTGAGAAGATTCTTTCGGCACAAATAAAACAACACAAAGACAACAGTTACCTGAAGATCGACTTCCTGGGCGCCTGCATCCATGTTAATTTTTGTTTGATTTCGGTATCTCCTTCCATCTTTCACTTATTTCGCTGACGGGCGCAAAGACCCAGGGAGATCTTTTCTCTCAGAAAATTAGTATCGTGGTTAAATTAGTAGAGCAAGAAAGTTAAATCTTGTGTGTATGAGAGAGTGCATGAAAGTGGCATTTAAAACATAAACGCCAGTTTTAAAAATTTTGCTTTTGTAATAAATTTTCAACAATTGTTCTCTCTCTCTAAGTTTTGTTTATTAAATTTTCTTGCATATGGCGTGTATTTTGTCTGGGGATGAAAGATGAGCTGGGCAAAAATAATCTTACAAAAATTATTCCAGTTAGCAGGGATTTTCTGTTACAAATAATCAAGCACATAATTTTAAAAATAAAAATAGCCTGTCACAGAAACAGGTGTCGTAGACCTTGACATAGATACTGTTGTTTCTTGCAGTGCTAACTAAATATAAATAAATAAACAAAAGCCATAATGTAGTATAATAATGTATTCCATTGAAAGTCTGTAGGAGCGTTTCTTTGCTACTCTCTGTGGAAAATGTGACGGTTCTAGGGGTGTGGCCTCTTAACATTGACTTCATCTTTTAGATTCACAGACGTCAATCTATTGTTAGACTCGTGAGAGCGGGCCTAGGTTTAGAACTTTAGTATGGCAAACCTTCTATGCATAGACTTTCTGTCAACATTACATGTATCACTTTAACAAATGCTGTACATCATATCTCACATTAGAAATGTTACTATATAAAATATTTATCAAAATGGTTTACTATTTCAACAAACCAGTAATTACAGTAATTGTTAGCATATTAATTGTCTGTTAAGGAATTACTTAGAAAAAAACAGAAGAAAAAAATTTTAAGCGATATTTTGGAGTAATTAAATAAATCATTTCTTGAAAATATATTATTTTTATTTATTTGAAATGTATCAATACTGTAATTTATGTATTTAAAAAAAAATAATCATTTAACTTTCTTATATTTTATTAATATTTTTTAAAATAAGTTTTGCTGCTGTTCATAAAAGAAAAATTCTGGAAATTATATTGATACAATTATTTGCTTTATTGCGCACTTATCCATGTTATTATAGTGAGAATATTTAATGCGAAAAGTTTGATGCTAATTACAGTGATGAAAAGGCAGCTTTGTAAAGGAATATTTCCTTTAGTTAAAATAGATCATATACTTTCATTAAGATGATTCCATTAGTAAAGGAGGTCACACATTTCCAGCAAGGATAACTCCATTATCTAAGGAGGTCACACATTTCTAGTAAGGATAACTCCATTAGTAAAGGAGGTCACACATTTCCAGGAAGGATAACTCCATTAATTAAAAGAGATCACATCATAACTCTCTTGGTTAAAATAGATCAACATCCTCCCAAACTGGATAATTCTGCTGCTAAAACACATAGTTCACCAGACCTTCATTTAAGGATAATTCTTTTAGTGAAAACAAATCACATACGTTCAATATTGATAACTAACAGATCATGTACTTTGAATAAGATAAGATGAACTGTTTGTTAAAACAGCACATAATTTCAGTAAGGATAGCTCTATTCGTTAGGAGATCACACACTTTCACTAGCAACAATGCCTTGAGTGAAAACAGTTCACAGTTTTTCAGTAAGGATAAACACTGTTGAAAAGCTCACGTATGTTCATCATAGGTAAATCTACTCGTTAAAGCAGATAATATATTATCATTAAGAATAACTGTCAGTTAACATGTTTCAATAATCTCTCTATAGAAGAATGTCACTTAGAACTAACAGAGATATCCTTATTGAAATATGTTATAAAGGTTAACTGACAGTTATCAATATTGAAATTATGTGATTTACATTTTGTATGCAATTGGCAGTCCACTGGATGTCTAGATCAATTGTAATTGGAACCTTATTCCAGCGCATCTTTCTTTCTGGACTTCGTACAAGATTGTCTCAAGAACACTTTTTTTTTTTTAAAGGAAAAAAAAAGAAAAATAGAACAAGAAACACAATGTTTTCACTGCTTACTCACCATGCATAATGTACAAAACTGCATCCTTCAACCTTAATCTACGTCAAGTTACTTTATTACTTTAAACCACGTTGCCAATTTAACCCATCAGTATTATTGAATCAGCAATTACGTAAGACCTGATTTTTCGATAACCATACATTTACGGTCGTCTGAACGTAGAATCAGTGTCTTTCCCATGACACCCACTTCCGTCGTCTGTGCAGAAGCGCTACCGAGGATGTGCACTAATTTCATCAGTTCCGCTTTCACCAATATTTAGGTCACGTCTGTCAAGCTCTCTATTTCCGCCCTATCTGTTTTAGCAGTACTTATGCACAGCTCTCTTCCTTCGGCTCGGCTGCAGACACGACATGCACTGTTATATAGTACAATGACTGTCAAATGGTGTTTTATCTAACCAATAGGCAATTGTTCGTTCAACAATTCCAATGAAGTTATGCATATATGTGTGTCTGATTGTATGTGTATGCTTCCATGAAAATGTGCATATAGGCATAGTGCAAAGGTCAACTGCTTAATTTTATTTTCCTAATATAAATTGAATATGACCGAACTCTGAACATTTGCCATTCATAGCAAACTTTCAATAGAAGAATTAGCAATAGATAGATAAACATAGAGTGTAGCAAATTTACCTCTCCCTAATTTAAATATAATTGTTATATAAATTGTTAAATTGTCAGTGACTCGACCTTGGGCACTCCCTGTGATGGTATTTTGTAAGTGTCAGAGTTAACATCCGAGTTGAGAATATGCTAGAAATTGCTGATATAATGCAAACCACTTCAATTGGGTGAGTAGTTTTTATTATCCAATGGTAATGATTTACGAGAACGAGACCAGCCAATGGGCTGAGATCTAAAAGTTTACTTCTGTAGAGAAATGTGTTGTCTGATCACTCAAATTTGAAATGGCAAAGAAGTCCAGTCTTCAAAGACGGCCGTTAGCTTGATGGTGAGTTAACTGACTGGTTGAGAGAGAATGGACCTAGAAATATTTCGTATATTTTGCTATTAATATTGTGACACCAACGCTACTTAGTTAATTATTATTATTATTTATTAATTAACCATCCAAAACTGATTACAAGTGATGACAATCTTAATTTATTCTATTAATGATCCTCCAGCAGACGCCACTAGTCTCTCTCACTTGGCAGATATACTGGTGCTGTAAACGTTTTCTCTCTTCCATAAAACAACATTTACAGTCACACAATGTTTTCTAAAGTGGGAAACGTCTCACTAATGGAGAAGACAAACCCGTCTTTAATCTATAGTTAGTGATAGCCCTCATCCACCCACTTTCTTCTCCAACATAAAGTTATCAATATGCATAAGAAGGTCAATAAATTTAACAATAAATTTATTAAATCAACAATCAAATAATCATATAGCAAATACAATGAAATAGATTACTTGACATCAATATTTCCATTTAACCCATGTTCAGATAATTTTATGTTTACACAGTCTATATCTGTAATGGGCATGCCACTTAATGAAAAGGATTATTATTATTAATTAATCTTTCATAACTAACTGCAAATGATGAGAATCCTAATTTATTTTATTAATGATCCACCAGCAAAATCTACTAGTCTCTATCTCTCTTGGCAAATATTTTAACATTGTAAACATTTTCTCTCTTCCACAACATAAAACAACATTTACAGTCATATAATGTTTCTGTAAGTGGAAAACTCACAGTGGGATAATTTTATTTCTACAAAGTATCTCTCTTTACAATTCAACAATAGAGTCAATACAAATCACAGGTTAGTCCTTTCAGAGCATAGAAATGGAGTTATTAGAGGTAGGTTATTGTAATCTTTATTTGATCTGGATTAAACGTTGCTTTAACAGTCTTCATTTGCTTTTGCAACAATGTCACAATGTCCATGACAACACTTGTCTTCTGCCACAAACATGGAAAACACTGATGTACTATTATATTCTCAGATGAACTTCAGCACCCTTCTCACCATGTCAGTTCCTTCAAGCAGAACACGATGATTACAGTAATTCTGGTAACTTCATACCAAAATTCTCCCGATGTATCTAACATATACATCAAAGTGTAAAACATACTCCTTATGCCTACACACCACTATAGATGTTCTTCTCCTTCCCGGTCGTTCGAGTTTCTAACTAGTGAACATGTAAAGGGTAACTGGAAACTTTAAACTCAAAACTCAAAACTTGAAAGGGCAAGTGAAAGGCCACTTAATCAATGCAAAATATAATTAAGAAGTAAACCTAAGTTTCCTGCTTATCACAATCTAACTCCATTCTATCTTACATCCCATTCTCAATTTACAATTTCCTGCAACACAGTATTTATTAGCCCGATACACACGTGGTAAAATAAATACAGCATATCAAACAATGTCAAGTGTTAGCACTCTACATGTGTGCAGCCTGGTTCAAATAGATAGATAGATAGATAGATAGATATATAGATAGATAGATAGATACCTGTTGGAATCCACTTATATACAATTCTATCCTCCCAATTAACTCTCTCTCTGCCAGATTGGACCAGCTCCATTTTACTCTTGTCTGATCATTTGTCTTGTTTCACTTCGTTAGTCTTGTACCAGTGCCACAAGAGATGTTGATTTTTTTACAACAGACTTTTTCTGGAGGCGAATCCCTGGTCAAGCCATTTTCTTTATCTTCGTTCAGTCTATTTCAGTCTTGAGTGTATGCATCACGTCGGCACTTAGCCAAAGTAGGATTTTCAGTATATAATTCACCAGAAGGAAATAAAACAATAAACAAACCCACGCACACAATTTGACTACATATCTTGCCGTAACTACTTATACTGTTTGGTTTATGGGCGAATATAATATTTCAAAATGTTCTATTAAAATAAATTGGTTGATTCAATATCGCTATGTCTGCTGCTAAACACGCAGAAGTTTTGTGTGAACTTATCAGCAAGAATGTGAACCCTGCTTGTCGCACTCTTATTTCTAACATTTCGTGACGTTTCTTCCGTGAAAGCAAGAGATATATGAGCGTATAAGTACTTTAAGAAATAAGACAGATTTCAAACTGTAATGGCCCTTTCCGACTTCACTCTTGATAAAATGCAAACTGTGGCATGTGAATAATTTTAAAGGCGCAATAACTCTCCCACGAAGCATCGAATTTTAAGAAAAAAGATTAAACAGCACTCTAAATTACTTTAACAGCTATTCACATTCTCGTATATAATTGCATGTAAACTATCAAAGTTTATTGGGGCAAAAGAACCAGTAGAATATATTTATAATTGACATTCGGATTTTTCCGCTAAGGCTGGGTCAAAGGTTATTTCTGTAGAACACTGTTCGTGGAAAGTTTTTTAAGTAGCAGAACTTCCCCACAGAAGGATTCTGGTATGTCTATTTAGAACACATTTTCGAATGTTTTTCTTCTAAACATAATTTTTAAACATATGATACTGAGTTGCAAAATTGTCTTCCCTTGCAAGTGACGTAGCAATGGGTTGTGCAATGCACAAGGGCCCCGGCAGTCAAAAGGGGGTAGGGGATGCAGCGAGTGGATTCTATATACATGTATATCTATGTTGTATGCAATAGCTTTAGGGTTTTTTTTGAGTGTTTGAAATCGAAGAGGCCCACGGCCGAAGCTCTGCATAAGGACCCCAACAACACTTACTACACACTGCCCCTTGCTGACGGTAGACAGCAATATTCGGTAAAGACTTCGTGTTTCTCTTATTCCATTGATTGCGCATTTTGATCATACGTAGCACAGCAAGTCACGAAAAGGTTTAAAAATGTAATAACATTTTTGTTCATTAATATTTTTCACATTAAAATTTACAAAATTGAGATACGTAAATCCCCCCTCCCTCCTCCCCACACACACCATTTTTGATTTCGTAAAGACAAGCTCTTTCTACAGCATTTACCACAACAACTGTCAATATTTCTGACATAACGCTTGGATTTCTGTATGAACGCTTTCCTAGAGCTGCGGGATTGTCTGGGGTTTGTTGATATACGCCCACTTCGTCAGGTAATCCCACTCCTTCAGCTAGCCCCACTCCTTCGGGTAATCCTGTTCCTTCAGATACCCCACTCCTTCGGGTAACCCTGTTCCTTCAGATAACTCCACTCCTACAGGCAGCCCCACTCCTTCGGGTAACCCTGCTCCTTCAGGTAACCCCACTCCTTCGGGTAACCCTGTTCCTTCAGATAACTCCACTTCTAAAGGCAATCCCACTCATTCAGGTAACCCCACTCCTTCGAATAATCCTGTTCCTTCAGGTAATCCCACTCCTTCGGGTAACACTTTTCCTTCAGGTAACCCCACTCCTTCGGAAACCCACTCCTTCGAGTAACCCTGTTCCTTCAGATAACTCCACTCCTACAGGCAACCCCACTCTTTCATATAATCCCACTCCTTCAGATAACATCACCCCTTCAGATAACCCTACTACTTTCCAGATAACACCAGGTAAGCCCCAAAGAAAATCAGGTGCCGTGAAATCCGGGGAAAGCGATGCCCAATTCATTTGTGAATTTCGCTAAATTATTCGCTCAGCAAATATTTACCTTATGAACTCCATTCTGGTGAGGGCAGTGGTTCTATCCTGCTGAAACAGCAATCCTAGGCTTGTCTTCCGCTGAGGGTGCACAAAAGTTTTGACCATGGCTTGATGTCGATCGCCAATGATCGTCGCTGCACTGCCATCTTCATATTCAAAGAAGCAAGACCCGACTTCAAATCATACCAGATAGTGCACATGAAGAGGTGCAATACCCGACTTCATATCATACCAGATAGTGCACCTGAAGGGGTGCAAGACGACCTCATATCATACCAGATAGTGTACCTGAAGGGGTGCAAGACCCGACTTCAAATCATACCAGATAGTGCACCTGAAGGGGTGCAAATGACACTGGTGAATAGACCTCGGATTCTCGCTATCGAAGACTTGCAGTCCTGTTAACGAAGCCATTCAGAGGAAAATGGGCGTCATCGCTCATATTGAAGAGGTGGCTTAGTATGAGAATAACTGAAACTCTTAGCATGAGAATAATTGAAATAATTTTGAAAATAAACTCTAATTTTTTTTTTTGCGTTGTTCAATGGTGAATTTTGTCCATGGTTAATCTCCAAAATGTTGTTCACAAAATCTGGAACAAATGTTTTAAAATAATTATTAGCAAAAGTGTTATTAGTGTGGTGAATGATGGCTTATTCTATACGTAGTGTAATTTCTGAGCAGCTGATTTGAGTCATTGTTTACTTTTCTACAATATCAGTAAATTGCTTTTATTTTTCTCCTACAAATATAAATTAGATTGTTAAGTATTTGAAAATGACATTTTAAATTTTCACTATGATTATTCGACAGGCCTACTGAATTTTTGGATGTGACCATTTGATAATAAAAAATAAAAACCGATCAGTCTCAAACCGAACCCTCGTGGTTTTCATATGACTCTTTCGTTTTGTTCAAAATCAACCAATTTCCCCAGGAATAATATTTATTTACACAAGATAAATTATTATTTATACCATATATTCAAATGGCAATCAACAAAAATCGTTTTCTTCGGATTTTATTCAAGGAAACATCTAACAAATTGACGAAGGTCAACACAAGAAAAAGGTAAGAAAACTTTTTATTTATTTATTTATTTTTGAATTTAAAATAATAATCAGCAAACGTTAAAAAATTAAATAAATATTTTTAAAATGTCCCCCATAATATTTATTTTGAAAATCATTTTAGAATTGTACGAATTATGCTTGCTTTTAATTATTTAGTAGACTAGTAAAAAAAAAAAAACGGTGAAAATGTTCCCAAGTTCAACAAAAAGATAAGAAATCTTTGTATTATTTCTTTGTTTTTGAATTCGAAAAAAATTTAAAAAATACTTTTAAGATTCCTTAGTATGTCTATAATAGGTAGTAATTTAAATTTTTAAAATCCATTGATAATTACAGTCGCTTTAAATTTTTTAGCACACTGACCCATTCAGTTATCGTTAAGCGTCAAACATGGCTGTCAGCCTATGGGTTAATAGTTATTCATGACTCATTGCCCGCCGATTTTTTTCTTGCTTATTGGCAAAAATAATCCGATTCCGCGAGAAGATTCTTCCGTCGACCACTTTCTCTTTGTTTCTTAACCTTGGCCGATATTGTGGACGGTGCTATAAATAATTTCAGCCTCTTTCTGAGTTTATGATCATACATAGGAAAATTAATATTATTCTATCTATATTACTGACAGTGGCAACCATGCGGCTTTTTCCTGTACAGTTTGCTTCACATTTTAAAAAAGTGGTCAGTATTATATGTGCAAACGATGTTCATTTATCAAGGTTTAGGTTGTGTTTTCATCATCCAGCTATCAGTTTAATTCCACGTTATATCTTCATACATACCAATGGGGGAGCCATTGAGCCTTTAAGATTTTTTCGAATCTCGACAGTAAAACTCACTCAGAAAATGTTTTGCATTGCACGCTTACATGCATCTTGTGTTTGTGATGTGTGTGTGTGTGTGTGTGTGTGTGTGTGTGTGTGTGTGTGTGTGTGTGTGTGTGTGTGTGTGTGTGTGTGTGTGTGTTTATTGTACCGTATGATTATACATTTTGTCTGATTGCTCTTTCTTACAATCTATTCTATACCGAAAATATACCGCGCAAAATGAAACTGAAATGAATATTATAAAGTTTACACGCAATTTAATGGTACATTACATGTAATTTGATGATACATTGCAGGTAATTTGAAGGTACGTTAAAGATAATTTGATGGTAGTTGCAGGTAATTTGAAGGTACGTTAAAGGTAATTTGATGGCACGTTACATGTAATTTGATGGTAGTTGCAGACATTTTGAAGGTATGTTACATGTAATTTGATGGTACGTTGCAAGTAATTTGAAGGTACGTTACATCTAGTTTGATGATACGTTGCAGGTAATTTAATTGTACGTTACATGTAATTTGATGATATGTTGCAGGTAATTTGATGGTACGTTGCAGGTAATTTGATAATAGTTGCAGGTAATTTGAAGGTACATTGCATGTAATTTGATGGTATGTTAAATAGAACTTGATGGTAGGTTATGTGTAATTTGATGGTACGTTGCATGTAATTTGATAGTAGTTTACATGTAATTTTATTGTACATTATAAGTAATTTGATGGCATATTGCACATAAGTAAATAAACTTTTCGTGCATATTAAAGTTGAGAAGAGAAACGCTAGAGATATAATTGTCTTTAACGAAACACTTTAATAATTTTATGTACTTCTCCAATGCAAAGTAAGATTACTGCCTAATTTCAAAGACTTGTCACCATATTGACTAATTTTAACCGTTCTACTTCCTTCTAGTTTCAGACATGACTCTATTGTACTGACAAATCTTAAAGACTAGTTCACTTTATTTACCATCACTATACTATAGCCATCGTTGTAAACTCACGTCCACCTCAGTATCTATTTTTATTATGTTATCATACTGTCTGTCTGTAGGCCATATCATCATACTGACTATCTTTAAGCCATGTCATCATACTGACTAAGCCACCATTATTCGGGCAAGTGCCAAAAGTCTATCTTTCCAAATATTTTGCATTGTTACCTATTAGATTCTGATTTCATCTGCTAAAGGATCTTTAACGTGCATGGCCTGTGGCACACAAGACCTGATTTATTACCCCATCCGATTGTCTAGACATTTAGCAGATCAGCTTGAGTTAGGGAAACAGTTAACGACAATTTGTAATAAAACCTGAATCCGTACCCTTGCACTCGGCACTGTTCCCAATATCACTGAACAATGGGAAGTAAGTAATCTTAAAAACCAAGTCGGCCAAAGGGAAGGAGTTATTCCACACACTCTCACGCACGAACGCACACAGCGCGACAAACTGGCACGTGCAGGGTAGCCATACCGGGTCCAAGCGATGATATTCCCCTACCCCCTTTTTCGCACCCCTACCCACTTGCTATAGCTTTATAAAATGTGAAATTCAGTATACATAATTTGCATTTTTGTTTTCATGTATAAACATACGATCACTCTCACTCGGTATGTCCCGTGCAGTGATAAACGTATTAACATGAGAAAACGAGTTGTGCAGTGAAAAGATAATCTTGCACTTGCGGTAACAAGAAGCTGGGGGGGGGGGGGCACTGCTGCACTTTGCAGTGCAGTTTCATTTGTTCCATGAAGTATTTGCTTTGATTAAAAAGTTACGAACATCTAACTTGAAAGCAAACAAACAAAAAATGTGAGAGGGGGTATGTATGTGTGTTAGTGCCAGCAAAAAGTAAAAATAAACTCAGTTTGAGGAATAATTAGCTCTATAAAACAAATTAAGAAAACTCAGTTTGAGGAATAATTAGCTCTATAAAACAAATTAAGAAAAACTTCATTACAAAATTGACGTGAATGAATTACGGCTGCTTGGTTGCTTAGAAATTTTACGTAAGCTCCCAACGTTTATTGATTTGCAGACAGAAATATGGAGAATGTTTTCGGCTTGTTCTGATGTCCTGTAGGAATCGACTTGTTATTTCAATTAAAAATAAAGCATTGCCCCAAAGGGATTACCTCGGTCCCAAACTGGACAGTGCAATTTTCAAAACTATAGCCTTTATTCTTTTGCAGAGAGTTTCTTCCCCTTATTATTTTTTTTTTTAATTAATCAGAGGTATTCCCTTCATGCATAATTAATTTGTTGTGCTTGTAATGTTTAAAAAGTACAATCATTCTCTAAGACTTTAATATATATTCTGTTTAAATTATTTTTATTTAAACATAGAGTCTGTATTTACTGTGCTGCTTGCTCTTTCATTCTGCTGCAGAACTATAATGTTTGAAAATGGCGGTGTACGAAGTGTTCTCACATCCAGAGTTGCGTCGTTATAAGACAACAATATGTTCCAAAGCCACATTAACTATTCTAGCGTGCTTGATTTTGACATTCATTCCTCCTCTATTTATTGTGTACAGAAGTTATGGTAAGAAATATTAACAGTATGCTCATTTTGGTTGAACAGCTTTATGGTCATCAAGTTCAATCTTGCTCATTTTCCTACTGAATACCACCAAGAAAAAAATCTGTCTTGTTTTCCGAGCAGCTTTAGAAGTATTTTCTAAAGTAGTTTTACAGATTGATTTTTTTGTTATTTAAAAGTTTATTTGTGTTTTTATATATTTTGTTTAAATGTTAAATTTCTGCTATTTCTTTTCTTTTCTTCTTAAATATAATTCAAGGGACTGTCATAAATGATTCGAAATATTTGAGATTCAAAATAACCAGCTCCTGAAATTTTAATTCACCCAAGCTGAAACAGAAGTAGGAATTGTAAACATGTGTAACTTTAGATATAAAAAGTCAGAATATTAATTATAAAATTAAAAATTTTTTTTTCTGTGCTAAATATAAATTGAAATCTGTTATCTAAAACTCATTTATCCATTTCCTGTAATAACCAACTATTTTTCACCAGATCAGTTCTGATCAGTTTCTACCGCTGAGAATTGTTTCACTACTATTTAATAAATAATATATACTCTGTATTTCAGTATAATAATTTATTTATTTTTTCAACTTTGGAAAGACCTACAACAACAGCAAAAAAAGTTTTAACTCAGTTTTATAAATAGTTAGGTAGATGAACAGTTTTAAATACATTTATTAATTTTAATTAGTAATAACTAATTTGCTGATATGGTAGTAGTTATTTTTTCCTACACAAAAACCTCAGGCTATATTGAAATTTACTGCACATCTTTTATATGCACACATTTTTCAAAGACAACAGCAAAAGTCACAAAATCAGAAAGTCAACTTTGCACACAAATTTTGATTCTGCCATTGTGTACATGTATTTTCATTGGTGGAAATATTTTCCTTTTTTATTTGCTTGAATCAAAGAGTTTGTATATAATAATAATAGTGTTCATCAGAGCCTTAACTATATTTAGTAATTAAGTTTTTAGTGAATAATAGATTAGGTAGCTAATATTTGTTCAGATTGGTTTGGGTAAATTTTGCAATTTCATATGCTAAGGGGAGAGAAACATATTTTTGTATTTAGGCCCACCTGTTGCAGCTTAGATGTAATGCAGCCAAATGAGGAAAAGATAAGTTTAATTTGTTAAGTGCATTGGAAAACCTTGCAGTAGTTGCCTGATATTAGTGATAAATTATATTACTACTAGTGATAGTCATGTATTTGGTATGTTTACTTTAGTTTAACACAGACTGTAAACACCTTGTTATAACTGAAACTTTAATATATGCAGTTTCATTTAAATCAAATTTTGTGTGCTTGAGTTTTGTATCCATGCAACATTTTTTGGCTGACAAAGTGACATTTAAAATAACCATGCTCAGTAATAAGTTTGTATTCATAAAATTTATACTTTGTTTTAATTTTTTTTTTACAGAATTTTAAAAAAGATTACTACTTAAATAAGCTGAAATATAGTGACATAAGTGTATGTTTTGAATGATTAACAGCTTCTTTAAATTCCATGTACAAAACATGTAGCAAAACATTAGCGCTCAGGTTTGAAAAACGGTAACTATAGCATCAAATTAATAAAATAAATAAAATGTCATAACTAAATAGGCAAATTTAGCAGTCATCTATTACAGGCCTACAGAGAGAATTTCACTTTTAGTTACATCATAGATAATGATGTCACAAATGCATATACCTGGAAGTAAAACTGGATAGGTGTCTCCAAAATGTAAAACCAGATATTATATATCAGTTATGGTTACATCACAGTTCGATATGACATCATACTGGTATGTAAATCCAGACATGGTGTCATAGGAATGTCATACCGATGTGATCATGCATGGTGAATATCCACAGGTGTAAAGACTCATGGTAATTTCAAACCATATATATTATATGACATTGTGGACACAAATTTTATGTCAGCCATACCTTAATATACTTGAATGTTGAACTTGTATCATGGTCATGTAAATCAGATAGACAAAGTATCATATATACATCACAGATCAAACAAACATGCAGACAGAATTGTGTAATTATAGATTATATTTTAATTAAACTTGATTAAAATTTAGATCTGTTTTTTAAAGTGTGTAAAATTATAATGAAGAATGCTACATTCTCATGTAAAATAATGTATAAATAATAGATTGGTTTTGTGTGATTGCTATATTTAGCTCTAGTACACAATACTTACAGTTTATTTTTTTATAGTTAAATAGCAGTAATTAATAATGTTGATTTTAATAATTGCATAATATTTTTATGTTTCATTTGGAGGCTTTTGGATTAAGGAGGCCACATATCGTGAAATGCCAACAGTTGCATTTAAGCATGAGTTAATGGTAATCCTGGAACTTGGGGCATTGGGAAATACTGTTCAGCAAGGCGATTTTGTCACATACAGCACATTCCAGATGTATAACCAACTGCATGAGCAACGGCTTCGCATTCCCATCATCACTGTACGCATAACTTTAAGAGGATCATAACTGGCATATTTGTATTGAAATAGTTCTATATATTTTTTCTTTAAACAATGTTTAAAGTTTTTAGTTTTTCAGTTTTTAGGCAGTTTCATTTCATAATTTAAGAGCTCTTAAATTTGTTTCAGACACACATACATGCATGGATATATATTAAGTTGCTCACATTTGGGTTTTAATTTTGCAGAAAGTTAGAGAACTTTGCCAGTTTATTTATTTAATGGTTTAGTACAGATGATTATCAGTTGTCTAATTCACTTGATTATTTGCAGCAGGTTTCTTAAAGTTTAAAATGTCTTTTTCATTTCAAAATGAATTTGTATTCAGTATCCCTAAGAATACCAAGAGTGAATTTGGGGTTATACCATGAAGGCAAAAATATTTAAATCTTCAGTTTTTTAGTCCAGGGAAGAAGATGTAAATGGGGATGGTCAAGCTGATCGACTGATCTTTCGACTGGAGATGCCTTTGACTGATGCTGACAATATCTTGGGTGTCAAGCTACTGCTGTTCTTCTCATACAAACTTTTGGTCAGTTAAAAGGCATTGTTCTGTATTGAAAGACTAAAATTAGAACAGTGATATATAGAATTTGAGGCACTGTATATTTGCAAAAGATAAATTTGTGATTATCTGGTAGCTTTAGTTTATGATCACAATGACATAATAAAAAGCAATGTAATGTTACTGTTAAACATAAAATGAAAACTAAAAGGAGCAGATGATTAACTAATCTCAGGAAAATAAATATAAACATACCGCAATCTTATTTTTGTAAAGATACTCATATGTGAGTTATTTTACTAAAACAATAACTCTTTCTAGAAATACTGGTCTTCGGTTTTAAATCCTGGTTGTAATGTTAAGTTTGACAAACGTAGAAGTGTATATAGAGACCGAGTCCTTTCAACTTGATGAAGACACATTATTCTAAGATCTGTTTAATCTCTAACATACTAATTTTTCAGAAATTTTCCTCATTTCACATGGAATCACTGGGATATATTGAGCATGAATCTGCTCGAAGTGGTGCCCGCTTTCAAGTCTTTGGTGACCTCCGTTTCAGGCAAAAGCAGCCACTGTACCATAAAGGCATTGATACACGTTTCAATGTGAGTTCTTTACTGGCTTGCAGTGGCTGTTTAGTGTATCAGTGTAGTGACTTCACTGTGAGTTTGTTACTGGCCTCACTAGTTGTTTATTGTATCAGTATAGTAATTTGGTTTTTACATACAGTGAGTTCATTTCATGAATTTTATCTATGTGCTACAGCAATTTAATTTACTCATTTAACTTATAATGAGCAGTAAGTCTTGGGACACACAGTAGCCAGCAATGTTTGGAACACTGCTGACTATTTTTAAGGCATGGTCACTGGCTTGGGAAATCACATGTAACAAGTATTCACATTTTTCTTTAAAAGAAGGCAGAAAAAGTAAAAACAATTGGAATTTAAAAAAAAAATCATCTCATTAAAATAAATTACTTTCTGACCACTTTTGTTATATATCTATATAAATAGATTTATAATGGTATTTATCTACATTATTTGCATGCAAATGCCACTTTCACACTAACATTGAGTCATGTCCATGTTTAAGTTTTGATTTAATTGGTCTTATAATTAAAATTAATAGTAAAATTACTACACTATCAAGAACCAGAGATATGAAAACAGAAATCACACATCTGTTTTAATAGGTTTTAAAATAAACAGTCACCTGATAATTTTACTGTCTTTTGCAAACCAGAACTATTTGAAATTATGCTTTTATCTGAAAGAATTTATTTTATAGAAGTAAATTTTTGTATCTGAAAAATAAAGGTTTGCTCTGTTTTCAGACACTGTGTGTGTGTGTGTGCGCGCGTGTGCGTGTGCCTTTTTGTATCTTAAAAATATAGATTTGTTCTGTTTTCTGACACCACGTGTGTGGGATGCACTTTTGTATCTTAAAAATATAGGTTTGTTCTGTTTTCATAGTGTGTGTGCAGTGCCTTTTTGTATCTTAAAAATATAGATTTGTTTTGTTTTCTGTCACCATGTGTGTGGGATGCACTTTTGTATCTTAAAAATATGTTCTGCTTCCAGACATCATATGTATATGTGTGTTCGCTTGTGTGTGAGGGATGCATTTTTGTATCTTAAAAGTAAAGATTTATTCTGTTTTCAGACATCATTAGTCGACAGTTCCCAGACTTTTGCTGAAGAGTATGATCTTGCTACAATCTTCAAGAAATATTCCCAGAGAAATGGTATCTTATTTGGATTTTCAGTTCATTTTGATAGTTTATATTTTACATTCCTCAAAATTTAATTATTGCTAGAGATAATGTCTTTCCTTTTCTTTTTAATTATTGCTAGAGATAATGTCTTTCCTTTTCTTTTTAATTATTGCTATGGATAATGTCTTTCTTAGCTAAGACTACCATTTGTAATAAATTAGTACTGTAATTTAATAAATAGTCTTGAAAAACAATGACTTTCTCTGAAAACATCTTAGTATCTGAATTTAATAAATAGTCTAGAGAAATACTGGCTTTCTTTTAAATGGAAAAACTTACTTTTAGGGATTTTTACTGTTTCTTTCTCTTAACAGCTACAACTGTCATACCAGATCCACACAAAATATGGACAAGTGGCCGGGGAGCTGGTTCTCCATTTATTATTGAAGCCACGATCAATTATCCAGAGGAAAGCTATCTGTATCCTTAGCATAAAACAAAACATATTTTTCCAATTGTATTTTTTATATTCTTTTGACTCGAGGCAGATACTGGATACATTATAGTTTGGTTAAAGTGCCAGTCTCATTTAAAATTAAGTTTTAAGAACTTCAAGAAAAGTAGTTCTTGAGCAAGTGTAGCATATCATTAATTGGTTCTTGTTGAAATGAAAATTAAAAAGTTATTAAAAGTGTGGCAGAGTAAATTTGCCTATCCCTATTTTAAAATTTAATTGTTACATAAATTGTTAAATTGTCAGAATAACTCGACCTTGGGCATTCCTTAAGTGTCAGAGTTGGAAGTAAACAAACTGAGTTGAGAATGTGCTAGAAATTGCTGATGTAATGCAAACTAGTTTAACTGAGTGAATAGTTTTATTATCCAATAGATATGATTTATGAGAATTGTTTTAAAATACAGGAAACTCTTGCATAAGATTGGGTTCACATAACAATATTTTGCATAATATTATGCTTTCTATAAATGCTTGTGTGTTAACACAACTGTGGAATCCACCCATAATGTTATATTGATGGCACTAAAACTGTTGGGCTTCACAAACAAGCTCAGAGTTTTCTCAACTAGTCAGCAATTGTTGATACCTTAGTAATGATTTTGTTAAATATGTGAACTGTTCATGAGATTGCTTTATACACTGTATATAACCATTGATTGCTAAATCTCTTAAAATTATTTCAGATATATCCTTTTTCTTTAGTGTAGCGAATGGGAGAGAGATTTAGTACAATTTAAAGGTATAATTTGGGTGTTTCTCTATGTGACTCATTGTTTTCTTTTGACTGAAATGTAGCTATACACCTGGTTTCTGGTATCTGATCAAGTGGGGGTGGGTCCAGTATGTTGCTGTTTTGGCCATTTTTTTTTACCTTTTTGAGCGAATCAAGGTCTTCATTTTCCAGAACCAGCTTGTTACCACCATTGTTGAAAGACCCAACACACCCAAAAACAAATTTTCATAGCATGGACAAAAGCATCAATTTTGTTTGTTTGTTTTTGTTTTTGTTTTCTTATGAAAACTGCAGATATTGTCAGCATATTTTATATTTTAAAAAAACATTTTATTATATTACCTATAATAAAATGGGAAACATTTGACAAATTTATGTATAAGTTGTAAATTTTTGTCTAATTTTGCTTTTATATTTTATGGATATGATGCTTTCTTTTGCCAAAGACTTTGAGATACCTTTATGGTTGGCAGGCAAATTGCAAAGTTAATAATGTCACATTAATGCACTATAATTTTGTTTGGTTGGTGGCAAAAGCCCACATGAAAGCAAAGGCAAGGTGTGTGTTTCTAAGCAAACTGTAAATCTTAAGTTTATTTGAACAAACTGTGATATTTGCCGTCCATTAATAAAAATAACTGTTTATTGGTTCTTTAATCCACTAGATTCTAACAGCACTAGAAACAAATGTTCTTATTTCTAGACCGTTGGTTCTGCACAAATTGTACTTGCCTCAGTGAACTGCTAATTGTTTCTGGGTTGATGAAATGTTTGTGGAATTATCTTTATAGACATCAAGAATTAGTACATGCAGTTTTGTGTTCTTTTCTAATATTGAATTACAATACAGTTGAACACTACAGTTGTTCAAAAGCCATATGTACTGTTATAGTATTGTTTGCATTGTGTAATTTCACTGTATTCTGCATGCTTTGTCACAGTATCTGCATGCTTTAGTGTCTTGTCAGTATCATTCATGCTTTAGTGTACTGTCAGTGTCATTCATGCTTAGTGTACTATCAGTATCATGCATGCTTTAGTGTCTTGTCAGTATCATTCATGCTTTAGTGTACTGTCAGTATCATTCATGGTTTAGTGTACTGTCAGTATCATGCATGCTTTAGTGTAGTCATTACTATGCATGCTTAGTGTACTGTCAGTACTGTGCATGCTTAGTGTACTGTCACTGTCATTCATGATTTGTGTACTTTCGCAGAATTGTGCATTCTTTGTATACTGTCACACAGTATTTTGTATTCTCTCACAGTATTGCATCTGCTTTGTATAGTTTACTCTCAGTATTGAGTGTGCTTTGTATATTGTAAAAGTGTTGTGCATGTTTGAAATATACTGTCACACAATACTGTGCAAGCTTTGTATACTGTCAGTATTGTGCATGCTTTGTATACTGTCAGGATAGTGCATGCTTAGTGTACTGTCAGTGTCATGCATGCTTAGTGTACTGTCATTGTCATTCAGGCTTTGTGTACTTTCATAGAATTGTGCACGATTTGTATACTGTCACACAGTATTATGTGCTTTGTATACTCTAACAGTATATTGTATGTGCTTTGTAAACTGTAACTAGAGTATTGTGTATGTTTAGCATTTTGATATCCAAGGCATTGCACACTTATTCATGTTAACCAGCATGTGAAGGAATGTCCTTCTGTATTGGTTATGGTTAGTTCTGTTGATGGATAATCTTTGAATAATCCTGTTAGTTTTGTTACACTAAATCCACTCAAAGTAAACAGCAGTTTCAATCCATGACACAAACAGCTGTAGGAACTCTTTTTTTGTCATGTCTTTTCTTTATATTGTCTCTTGTTTGTTTGTGTCTCCTGTGTTGTGTCTATTTTTAGTTGTCTCCTTCTACTTTGCTTCTTGATGATATTTTCACATAAGAGTATTATTTCATGCAAACATGAGGATCTTTTTGTTGTAGAGTTTGCCATTATTGTCAAAGAGAATTATGTCTTGTTAAATTTTACTTGTATGAATAGGTCTCAAATAGCTTGTAGTTTCTCAACTCATTAGGCATTCACCAGCATCCACATACAGTCAGTGAAATTTGACAGGTAAAGATTGCATTCTCTCCTCCTGTGTAAGTAAACTACTTAGATGTAGTATTATTGTATGAGAAAATTTTATTTGCATTTAAGTATTCTTTTCTCTATATATTTGTTTTTAAGTAAAACAGAGTCTTTTTAAAAAAATGTTTAGTCAGAATTAAAGTTCTTGTTTTTATAACTGTGGGGTCAAATAACTACTCTTGTACTATGTACCTAATTTACCATAGAAAATATAGACTACATTGTACAATTATAATTCCATATAGTAATTAGAGATACCAAATACTTGATAATTTAGTTTTATTTTAATTTAATCAGTCAAAAATATAGCAAGTTTTTTCCATTCACATCATCAACTTTAGATTTTATCAGATTATGATGTTAGTGTTATTAAAGTTTCAGACTGCTTTGCATATGTCTTGCATATTCAACTGAAAGAAATTTCATATGGACTTATCATCTATATTTGTTAATGCAGGATCAACATTCCATTATAATCATCTACATAGAATATTTAAAATAGTACATTGTCTTCATTTCAATGGTTCATTAAAACTGAGACTATACTGTTATGTGTCTTTTACATTAGCTCTTTATAATTTCAGGAATAAAAATATTGTATTTTAATATTCCAGGAATAAAAATATTGTTTATTTACTGTAATGTTAAATTTTTACTTTATTTAAGATATATTAATTTGACTTGTACCAATATTGTGCTTTGAGGTATTGAACCAGATCTATATTAAGATCTTCAATTACATACACCTTTAGACAATAGTGTTTGCTGCGTATGTAGTAATACTATGAATGGTATGATAATCTTGTTTGTTATTAAAGAGAGAAAGAAAGAAATCTTCACTGTGAGTTACCTTACATTTTTTGCCATTCACTCCTCCCACAGTCAAATCTGTGAAAATAATTGAAAATAAAGACTTCAATATATATTAATTGGTTCTAATTTCTTTGCAATTCTTCTGCAACATAGTGATCATTACATGCATCATATATAATGGCCCATTCCAGAAACTGATCTCCATAAGCAAAATTTTGGACTTCATCTATACATGTATACTAGATCAATGTCTTCATATGCAACACATGCATCAGTCTGTAATAATCAAATGGCACATGTATACAGCATACAACAATTATTTGGTGCATAGGTATCTACCATGATGTCTCTATAGGTTGCAATGAATTTTACACACTTATCAATTGGCACAAATGCGTAGCACACCACAAATCATGAGCATTTACCATAACTGATCTCTTTACAAAATACATTGGTGTTAAATGATTACAAGACACGCATGCTTAACAACCCATCTGATGTTCAAGTAAACACCATAATGATCTCTTTACAAAATACACGGTCTTTACGTTCACTTGAATGCTTACCAATCAGTTGATGTTCAAGTATATACCATAATGATCTCTTTACAAAATACATTGTCTTTACATTCATTTGAATGCTTATGGATCAGTTGATGTTCAAGTAAACACCATAATGATCTCTTTACAATGCATACTGGTCTTTATATGATCACATGGTACATGTATACTTAACAATCATCTGATGTTCAAGTATACAATCTAATGATCTCTAGACAAATAATATAAAAACATACCACAATCTCTATACAACATACAATGGTCATTACACAGTGATCACTTAAAACATACATATAGCATCCAACAGTTTTTGATGCTTAAATATACATCATTAATCATCTTTACAAATGGAACAGTAACCAACCTGCACACATTTTTTTAAACTATTCCTGTAGTATAAATTTTTCTCTTAGCTGCCAGCAATGTATGAATAACTGCACTGTCAGTGGTACATTTAAAGAATTTAGTTGACTTCTAACTGATTTTAATTTTTTTTAAAATGGTTGTCATACATATTTTTATTAGCACGCAACTGAAGTCAATTTTCAGTGTTGTTCATATTGCCCTATCTGAAAAATTTGGGGAAAACCCAAAAAACAATTAAAAACCCAAGCAGTAAAAAAATAAGCTGGATTCAAAACTGAAACAGGAAATTGCTGGACGACTTGTTACCACAACAAACCTTTGTTTGCTTTATAAATGTTTATAATCACCTCAAACAAGGAGCATTAAGTCACTCTGGTTTCAAAGATGCTGAGAAAAATTGAAACAGGAAACTGCTGATGACCCATAGCCAAAGGCAATGGCTCCAATCATTCCCCTAATTTGTTGCATAAATAATGTCAATCACACTCACAAAACCATTGAAATTTTCTCCTTAAAGTAAGTCATTTGAGTATTAAGAGAATTTAATCTTTTGAAATTTGATACTGCTTTCCTATTACAAAATCTACTGTTTGCTTTACAAAATACATATTTACAAAACAAACAAAACATCCACATCTGTTTTGTTAATATTCTTCACAATATTGGTGTTGAAAAAATAAAACCCCTCATATGCAAATGCTTACGACTTAATTACATGTACAGTCAACAAATTACCATTACATTAGTGGAATGAAGCTTTTACAAACTTTGTGTCTTATCTATAATACTTAAAATTAAAAGTGTTACATCAGAAATAGTATTACAAGCAATATTACAATTATTATAACTTTTATTAAGAAAACATCAAAGAAGTGCTATTAACCAATGAAACTCTAAATAATATAATTGCGGCTGCACACTCAAAAACAATACAAGAATCATTTTGATATACCATTTTTTTATTGCGTGTAAAATTAGTATTTTGCTTGCACACATTTACTGTACCCTTGATACTAAATTGTTTTGTGACTGACTCTGTCCCCAAGTGATACAGTGCAAATTCAATGCTCAACATCCAATTTGAATGTAATTTAGTGTATCATTTTATATTTCATATCTTTCTCTATATGTATTAGTAGTTCACCTCTAAAATAAATAACTGAATAGATCCACCAAAGGGATCAACAATTAAATTAATGCCAAAGAGGTATACTTGAATGTGAAATTTAATTTCTTTTCTTTATCAAGTTGGAGCCACTGTTTCCTAGAGCGACGAAAATTATATAATATTAACATCAAAGATTTTTACAAGTTTAGCATCTAGATTATATTTTATTCTCTTGCAGATACATTTAAAATTTAATTAAATGGTTGTTTATCAATGCTATTGGATTTTTATTGTTCTTAGAAATTGTATTAATTGATGTCACTAATCATAATTGCCTATTTTTTTTTTTTAATGTTTTTGTTAGCATAAAGTTTAACAACTTTTCCTGTCACTGAATTTAAACATTGATTTATTCATCTATAAAAATAAAAAACAAAACAAAACAAAGTTATTATGATCACCTTATTTTTTTAATGTTTTTGTCATTTGCTTATGCATGATCTGGGCTGCTTGGCAGTGTATTTTTGTGACTATTTGAGTGATTTACTATATAAACTCAATGTCACAAGACTAGGTATGTTAAGAAAAAAAAAACATGCTAAGATCAGGTACTCACTAGTATCATTTTACCTGTCATTTACCTGAATTTAACAATTCTAAGAGACCGATACACAAAAACAAACTTAGTAAGGTCTTGCTTTTACCAGTGATGGCATCTTAAGTGGATAAGTTTGTGATTTTAGCAAACATTTGTCAAGAAATGAAGTTAATGGCAAGATTAAACATGACCCCTTTATCAATATTTTTTTTAAAAATTTCTAACCAACAAGGAACCACCACCAATGAAACAAACACATTTTTAAAAACAAATTCAATGATTATATTAAGGAGTAACATATAGAAACACTTATATTGTAACAACATTTCAACCTGTAATTCACTGTAAACAGCAGCAAAAAAATGCTAGAAAAGCTTGTCTAGTCTAGTCAAATATAAAAAATTCATTAGAAGTTGTTTTGGTTTTCTAAAAAAAGTGTTCACAAAGAGTCTGTCCTTGTTTTTTTTAATTTTTATATGTACAGCAATATGGATTATATTTGGTGCATGTGGGATTGCTATAGTATCTAATAAAATAATTTTTATGGAAACCTGAAATGTGCCACGATGGTCAGTCACAAAAATGATTAGCAGCAGTACAAATGCATTAGAAATAGTGTAGACATACAAAAATGGCTTCTTTTTTATTCAAATGCCATATACCATCCAGTGGAACCATAAATTTGAAAATCTATCTACCTACTACCTACCTACCTACCTACATATCTATCTATCTATCTATCTATCTATCTATCTATCTATCCCTTAGTCTTGTCGACCGTTGGGGCACCACTGATGACCAAAACTGACAATCAGTTTCTTCCAGTATCACAGTAAGTCAAACCAAAGAAAATAAACAAATGACTAAAATTCCATGTCATTGTAGATATTTATACAGTAAAAATAAAATACTGAAGATCCACAAAAGCATAAGATGTATTTAACAGTATATTTATATCAATGCAAGCAAGATATATTTTTGTTTAAGTTATATAAATATAAAATGTTTGGGTCTGGTTATAGATGCTAAAACAGAAAATGAAACCAAAAAATAATTAGCAATAATTATTTTCAAAAACCATATGCTTTTCAAACGCAAACATTCAGTTTTGAGACAATGATAACTTATAACTAGTGTTTAGTATATTATGTATGTATAACTTGAAGAAAGTAAAATAAACTGCAGTCTATATATAAACACAAGTCAGCACAGCGACATCTGATTCCAAACAACAAAGATATAAATAACACATTTCAAATGAAAGAAGAAAAGGTTCTGTGCAAACTGTAACTAGTACAGGGTTTTAATTATTCTTTTTAATAGAAATTGGAACAGTCTGATTTAGTACAATTTTGTCCATGATTATTGCAGCCAAATACAACATTTTCTTGGCTGGTACAGTCTGGTTTAATATAGTGTAGTATTTCTTTGACTGTTGCAGACAAGTACAATGTTACCTTGGCTGGTACAGTCTAGTTTAACACAGTATTTCTTTGACTATTGCAGTCAAGTATAATGTTTCCTTGGCTGGTACAGTCTTGTAAACAAGTATTTCTTCAACTGTTGCAATCAAGTACAATGTTTCCTTGGCTGGTACAGTCTAGTTTAACACAGTACTTTTTTATAAAAAAGAAAAAATAAATCAAGAAGTAAAATGAACAAAATGCACCGGCTATGTAACTGATACATTTTAGTTTAACCATCGTCATTAAGCAGAAATCCAGCTAGAAAGCAAGAGTGATAATATATTTTTAATAAAAAGCACGATTAAACAAATGTATGCATGCAATGATGCATATATCTTCACCTCCCACCCCACAACCTCTCTTTCAAAAAAAAAAAAAAAAATAGGGTTCACAACTAAATTAGCCAGAACCATACTTTACTATTACCACCTTTGTATTCTACGGTACGAAATAATTAAGTACTTTTTGGAAAAAAAAAAGAAAGAAAAATTTGATAACATACAAGAAATAATAGTATTAAATTGTTAGTTTTAATTAAATTTGACTTTTTCATTAATAACAAATCAAAGCTTTGTCTTACATCTATACTGATCCTTATACTGAGCTAGCAAATAAAAAATGAAACAATGAAAACATAAAGAGAAAAAATACTATTTCAAACTAAAACTAACACCCAAATTAACATATATTAGCTCTCTGTATAAATGCCATGAACAAAAAACTGGCAAAATGAAAATGTTTAAATTTCACACAAAAATAATAATCATTAAAGTCAAGAGTTTTTCTTTTTTTTAAAAAATGACACTGTATAATGGTATATCTAGTTTTTTCTTCAGAGAAACCGTAAAAACAACATTGTTGTCAAACTTTTCAGCAACAGAAATTTCTTTTTTTATTTCCATGATAACAGATGGAAAAGTAAAGGATGAAGGATTTAGTTTCTTCTTCTTGTAGTTGTGCATATACATTTACATTAAAAAAATTATATACTAATTTCTTTTTGTTATAAAGTATTCAAGTTCAGAATTGAAACAAAAAGCTTGCTTACTTAAAGAAAAAAATTTTTTTTTTAAATGCTTTTATTTGCTAAATTTCTTATGTAATGGATCAACTCAAATCTTGAAGAATGGTGCAACTGTTCCTATACACCTCAGCTTCATATCCTCTGATTAAAAGATAAGCAAATCCTCTGTTTACACAAATTTTGTTCATGCAAATTCAAATTTGCACCACCTAACATTTATGCATTCCAGACTCAAAGCTAGGCAACCCAATAGGCCAAGCCGAGAGTGAAAGTGAGATGCCGATTCCTACTCTCTCAGTCTCTTACTTCACACTATACACATGTCAAATTAAGTGCTCCTGTACTTAGATATTGTGAGAGTGCACACATACAAACATATACATTTCACTGGAAAAATCCTGTCCCTTTTACATGATTTCTGTTTACACAAGGGTCTCAGGAACATATATCACATAAACAGAGAACTCAATGTGATATAAGATAATTAAGATACCACCCTAAAGTGAGAAATTTATTTATCCAAGTGAAATGCAGGAAAAGAAAATGGTGAAGATGTTGCAGTCTTTTCACAAATAGAATAAAATAGAATATTAAGAAAATGCAGAACAGATTTATGCAAACAAAAAGCATAAACCAACTAGGAGAAATTTCAAAGTCAGTGATTAATACCAATAATTTAAAAAGTAATCCAATCGCTGATGTCAATAAAAAGTCATTCCTAAATAAAGTCTATCAAATTGCTTAAAAGGGGAAGAAATTAATGAGACAAACATGAAATTTACAGTAATGTCATATGTATTTGGCACACCAATGCAATATTTCCTCTCTAGTTTATTTTTGAGACTTGTTAAAGTTGATGCTCAGATTTATTTTATGTGATGTTTAAGATTACAAATAATATTTACCCTATGATTTATTTTTTAGGGTCGTTAAAGATGAACTAATTTCATAAATTTGAGACAGTTCCTATTTTCAACACAAGGACTAATATTTGCTAACTGAGTCGATTATAATAAATGAATACACTTTTAACTTGAGAAGTGAGGGTGGGTGTCCAATAAAAAGCAATTGATTATCATTTTATGCTGAAATTACAGATAAAAGCACAAAGTATCTAAATTCATTTGAAAGATCAACAAATTTATATCAATGTTATATTTACAGTGACAAAAAGACATTTTTAAAAAAATGTGAGCTCGGTAGTTCTAGCTGGATTCCTGATTTCAGACAATGAAAATGTCTCTGTCATATAGCTATTCCATTTTGAGTTTGTCTTGTACTAGGCGTGGCTGGTCCACAAACACAGAGCCAAAGATGAACATTGTTGCTAAGGAGATGGCTGTAGCTGACCCCCAAAACAGCACATACATCAGTTCTTCACTAGCATGTTCTGAAAAGGGAGACAACAATTACAGCCTGAGGTGCCAAACACAATCTGCTATCTTGCTTGAATAAATAATTTAGTTAATATGCATAATGGAATAAATTACAGCAATCGTTTTAACAAAATAAGACTGGCTTAGTTATAAAAAAGCCAACAAGTTTTGTAATTAGGTAAGCTAGAGTGAATCATATGCAATATATGCAATGACCATATTCATGTGTAATACTAACATTTCTCTTCCTTAATTAATTAAGCAAGATTGCATCAAACTACCATACAAAATGACCAAATATAAAGTTAACGGAAATATTAAAATTAAATAAAAGATTACATTCTGAAGATCATTTAAAATTAAATTTTAAGACGTGCTACCAACCCTTTGCCTGCTTAATCTTTAGAAATAACTGCAACTCTATTTTCTTAAAATTTGCAAGCTTAAAATAAAAAGTATCAAAAGAATCTCCTCAAAAATAAGGAAAAAGGGATAATATTAGCTGTCATATTTATTAGATGCAGTTATCTCCCTAAGAATGAAATCATCATTTAGTGGCCATATTAATTTGACATTCTAACATGTCCACTTTGTCACAGAGCTCAAAACATTCTAAAAACAGGACAATTGGGCAGGCTAGTGGTTAATGTCATAGAGCTCAAAGTATTCTAAAAAAAAAAAAAATCAGGTCAGTTGGGCAGGCAAGTGATTAATGTCATTGAGCTCAAAGCACTGTAAAAACAGGTCATCTGAGAAGGCCAGTGGTCAATGTCAAAGAGTTCAAAGCATTCTAAAAACAGGTCATATGGGCATGCAAGTGGTTAATCTCATAAAGCTCAAAGCATTCTAGAAACAGCTCATTTGGGTATGGTAAGTGGTTAATGCCATAGAGCAGTGGTTCCCAAACTTTCTCAGTTCATGGTACCCTTAGTGTATCAGGATTTTTTCACACCACCATAAGTCAGAAAACACCTATGAATTGTGTTTATTTTAGTGTAGTTCTGTTTCCCTCCTGCAGCATCCCTGTGAGTTAGCTGTGGTGTCCTGGGGGACACTTTGGGAAACACTACCAAAGAGCTCAAAGCATTGTAAAAACAGGTCATTTGTGCAAGCAAGGTCAATGTCAGAGTGCAAATCATTCTAAAGCAGATCATTTGTGCAAGCAAGGTCAATGTCAGAGCGCAAATCATTCTAAAGCAGATCATTTGTGCAAGCAAGGTCAATGTCAGAGCGCAAATCATTCTAAAAATAATCCATCTGTACAAGTAAGAGTTAATGTTATAGAACTCAGGCAATTTAAAGCTGATCAATGTGGCAGGCAAGTGATTAATGTCATAGGGCTCAAAACCCTCTTAACAACAGGACATTTATGGCAGGCAAGTGGTTAATGTCATAGGGCTCAAAGCCCTCTTAACAACAGGACATTTATGGCAGGCAAGTGGTTAATGTCATAGGGCTCAAAGCCCTCTTAACAACAGGACATTTATGGCAGGCAAGTGATTAATGTCATAGGGCTCAAAGCCCTCTTAACAACAGGACATTTATGGCAGGCAAGTGGTTAATGTCATAGGGCTCAAAACCCTCTTAACAACAGGACATTTATGGCAGGCAAGTGGTTAATGTCATAGGGCTCAAAGCCCTCTTAACAACAGGACATTTATGGCAGGCAAGTGGTTAATGTCATAGGGCTCAAAGCCCTCTTAACAACAGGACATTTATGGCAGGCAAGTGGTTAATGTCATAGGGCTCAAAGCCCTCTTAACAACAGGACATTTATGGCAGGCAAGTGGTTAATGTCATAGGGCTCAAAACCCTCTTAACAACAGGACATTTATGGCAGGCAAGTGGTTAATGTCATAGGGCTCAAAGCCCTCTTAACAACAGGACATTTATGGCAGGCAAGTGGTTAATGTCATAGGGCTCAAAGCCCTCTTAACAACAGGACATTTATGGCAGGCAAGTGGTTAATGTCATAGGGCTCAAAGCCCTCTTAACAACAGGACATTTATGGCAGGCAAGTGGTTAATGTCATAGGGCTCAAAGCCCTCTTAACAACAGGACATTTATGGCAGGCAAGTGGTTAATGTCATAGGGCTCAAAACCCTCTTAACAACAGGACATTTATGGCAGGCAAGTGGTTAATGTCATAGGGCTCAAAACCCTCTTAACAACAGGACATTTATGGCAGGCAAGTGTTTAACGTTACTGAGTTTAAGCACTCGGAAAGCAAGACAATACCTGCATGAATTAAAATCTATTGAGTGTTTAACGTTACTGAGTTTAAGCACTCGGAAAGCAAGACAATACCTGCATGAATTAAAATCTATTGAGTGTTTAACGTTACTGAGTTTAAGCACTCAGAAAGCAAGACAATACCTGCATGAATTAAAATCTATTGAGTGTTTAACGTTACTGAGTTTAAGCACTCGGAAAGCAAGACAATACCTGCATGAATTAAAATCTATTGAGTGTTTAACGTTACTGAGTTTAAGCACTCGGAAAGCAAGACAATACCTGCATGAATTAAAATCTATTGAGTGTTTAACGTTACTGAGTTTAAGCACTCAGAAAGCAAGACAATACCTGCATGAATTAAAATCTATTGAGTGTTTAACGTTACTGAGTTTAAGCACTCGGAAAGCAAGACAATACCTGCATGAATTAAAATCTATTGAGTGTTTAACGTTACTGAGTTTAAGCACTCGGAAAGCAAGACAATACCTGCATGAATTAAAATCTATTGAGTGTTTAACGTTACTGAGTTTAAGCACTCGGAAAGCAAGACAATACCTGCATGAATTAAAATCTATTGAGTGTTTAACGTTACTGAGTTTAAGCACTCAGAAAGCAAGACAATACCTGCATGAATTAAAATCTATTGAGTGTTTAACGTTACTGAGTTTAAGCACTCGGAAAGCAAGACAATACCTGCATGAATTAAAATCTATTGAGTGTTTAACGTTACTGAGTTTAAGCACTCGGAAAGCAAGACAATACCTGCATGAATTAAAATCTATTGAGTGTGTCACTTTGAAAACTTCCCAAAACATACTGTGATTAAACTCTTTACTGCTTTCATAAGTTTAAAACCAAGACTTTGTATCAATCTGTCATGACTGTTTGATATAAAAGTGATTATAATGGTGACTTACCATCAGGTAGAAGAATGCTGATGATAAGCATAGCTAGAGCAATGAGACAAATCACAGGAATCTGAAAAGCAAACAATGAAATGGCTAAAGGAATTTATTTTGTTTTACAAGCCACTAATACTGTTCGTTCCCTATTCCCATTCCTTTTCCTCCAAACACATACAGTCCCTGATTATCCATCTTGAATCTATCTCAAGCAAAGTGATAATCAGGGACTGTATGTGTTTGGAGGAAAAGGAATGGGAATAGGGAACAAACACATACAGTCCCTGATTATCACTTTGAGATAGATTCATGATGGTTAATGACAAAACTCCTCTTTGTAGAAGATCTAAATATCAATTGAAATCTGGCAATTCGAAAAAAATTAATTAATACAATTCATTAGTTGAAAAGCTACAAAACTTTGGAAACTTAAATAGAATAAAAACTGAGATTGTTTTATGTTGTTTTTTGTTTTAACTGAACTGATGATATAATTCATAAACACCAACTAGAAAATGTAATATTTTTAAGATAAAGTATTTAAGGCAACAGACATGAAATCTGAATAAATAATGCTTGACATACTAGATTGCTTATTATGCTGGAAAAAGTATACTTACCGCATAGTATTTCCAATCCCGCTGCACAGATAGAGGAGACTTTGTGGTTAATCCCTCATTCTCCTCAACAATGTGGTTGCCAAGAAACAGGTCAATGGCATCCTACAATCCAACATAACACAATAAGATCAATGAAACATTAAAATTGTATATTGACGATAATCCAAGAAGCAGGAGAATGGCATCTGACAGTCAAACACAATAAAATCAATAAAAAATTTTGTTGATAAAATTGTAGGATGACAATAATCCAAGAAATGGGTGAATGGCTTCCTACAGTCAAACCACAATGAAATCAATAAAACATTTTGTTGATAAAATTGTAGGATGACAATAATCCAAGAAATGGGTGAATGGCTTCCTACAGTCAAACCACAATGAAATCAATAAAACATTCAAAAATGTAGGTTGAGGATAATCCAAGAAACAGGTCATCATGGCATAATGACACCAATAAATATAATACAAACAAAATGTATGACAATCAATGAAGAGTTTTACTTGTAAGATTGTTAATAGTGATGCTGATGATGGATACTCATAAGTTTCACAATAAATATTTAAAACTGCTAAGTGTTTAAGTGATACAACAGTGACCATATATAAATGAACTAAAATATTCTAGAAATTCTGTACACAATTATAAGTGAAATTACAAGGCAGAAAGTTTACTTGCTGCTTGATCAGAGATGATATAATAACAAATCTTACTTGTCTAAACTCTTGTTACTGAAATACATGACCAGAGATGAAGAAAGAATAAATCTTACTTGTCTAAACTCATTACTGAAATACATGACCAGAGATGAAGAAAGAATAAATCTTACTTGTCTAAACTCTTGTTACTGAAATACATGACCAGAGATGAAGAAAGAATAAATCTTACTTGTCTAAAGCCATCCTGAAAGTTGTTCCGCACATAACGCACCGTGGCATTCCATCCATCCATCAATGCACCCATAAGTGTACGCTTGCCTGTCCTAGATAAAGGCAAAACAAAATAAAACAACATTTAAATTTCTACCATGGAAATAAATTTTATTTAATAAAATCTTTCCTTTAAACCTTGAGCTTCCACTAAGTCTACCCCTTATACTCATTTCAGAGTCCACTGGCATCCAATGTATAGTGACTGACATGAAAAATATACACTATACTAACTGCCTAAACAATAGTAAGATTTGTTTTTCCAATGGAAATTTACTACTAATTTGTCCTTTATTAATCTTTCAATTTGTGTGAGAAAAATCAATCAATCCTTGCTAATTTAACAAATGCTTGATATAAATTAATTCTCATTTATTTCAATCAGAAAATTTACCCCATATTCATTTAAGAAATGGTTGAAATTTCAAATTAAATTTGAAGTATATGAACCATTCAGTATTGTCCTTTAACCACAAGTTATCAGGTGCAAGTTATTTATTTTCCTTTGGTTAAGTGATATATGTATTATCTATTGCAATTTAAACATTCAAATAAAAAAAGAATGCTGATGTTATATTTGGGTTTGGCACAAGAACCTCTTCCTTTCTTCCATTCATACTCAATCATAATTCCTTGTTAACCAAGACAATTTTTTTAATTTATTATTATAACATTGGAATTGTCACAGAAATTACTGGTCTTTCTTGTTTTAACTGTTCAATGAATTGCTCATGATGAGTCTGGTGTTACCCTATTAAATAATCAAGAGATTCTGCATCTAGATTTCTGTAAGAAAAGACAATCTGTAAAAGTTAATTACCTTAAGATAATATGTAAAAGTTAATTAGTTGTAAAAGACAACTCGTAAATGCTTATTACCATGTTAGAAACATCTTGTAAAAATTAATTGCCTTTTAAGAAAAGACGTGTAAAATTACCAAATAAGAAAAGACTTGTAAAACCTAATTATCTTGTTAATTACCTTGTAAAATCTGTCTTAAGAGCTCCAGTTCCAGCATACTGCCTAGATACCACGTCTGCATTGTCAGCCCATACTGGAATGAAAAATCATTTCCTATTACTGAATGACACCTTACCACACTAACACAAGGAACTGTTTTATAATTAACATCAATCTGGATCAGAGTGTGTATCAGAGGATCGAATGGTACAAAATAAAAGTGATTATTTCAAGAATGTGCGAGAAATCTTTACATGTAATATGTTGGTGTACAATATTTATCTACTGTACAGTCAGATGAACACTTTAATGGAAGCCTTGACTGATTAATTTGGGTCTAACATCTGCTTCAAACTTTAAAGATAAAGCCATCAAGACAATAAAAATGCCAATGCTGTTGTAAACAGAAGAAATGTACTGAAGCAACTTTTCTTATATTATCAATTATCTAATAACTTGTTTAAACTTTAAAAATTGATCAATGTCTAAAACTTGTTTAAAACTTTAAAAACTGATCAATGTTATCTACTCTTGTTTTTCTGTACTTTTTGACTGTGTATAGATTAGTATAGCAAGATTTGATTGGTGACCTAGTAAAGAACAAAATGTTATGTGAATGTGTGATTTATGCTGTTTATGCACTGAATTCTTGTAGGAAAGTTATGACAGACAACCGAGCTGCTATTTTTACTACAGAAATTAAGTTCAGTGGGATTTATTTTTACTACTTAAATTAAGGTCAGTGGGATTTATTTTTACTACAGAAATTAAGGTCAGTGGGATTTATTTTTACCACTGAAATTAAGGTCAGTGGGATTTATTTTTACTACTGCAATTAAGGTCAGTGGGATTTATTTTTACCACTGAAATTAAGGTCAGTGGGATTTATTTTTACTACTGAAATTAAGGTCAGTGGGATTTATTTTTAATATAAAGCTAATTTATGAATGATGTAATGAAGTACATTCCTAAAAAGAGTGTAAATTTAATTCAGACAAGGAGGAAACAAAACAAGATAAAGAAATCTGTTTCAGGATGATCTGAAGTTCATGACTACCACTTAATATGTAACAAGGCCACAACCTCAGCATGCATGAAAACAAAATGAGCCTACAGTATATATATATATATATATATATACACATTCTATTTTCTTCTGCTCAGTGGATTTAGATATCTGGCTAACTCAGCTTAAAATAAATCATGTTTTAGTCTGCTGAAATAATGATCTGTTTTACAATTTTAGTGCAAGAAACATTTTAAAAAATGAAATGTCAACACCTAAACAATTTGCTGATCTGCATTTGTATTAAGTTAAACTTTCAAAACTACAGAAGAGATGTTTAAAGAATTTTATCCTAATGTGGCTTACAGTTATTCACTTGTAAAGGAGCAAATTATGAAAGTTAGCAGATACTACGCTGAAATAACCCTTAAAAATGTCCTAAAGTTGAAATTAATCAAAACACTTTTATTTAAGTAGTGGAGGACTAAGGTTAGCCACTGTTATCATTCTGGTTTCTGTTTATTTATAGTTTTCTCAATCATTATAGAAAGGAAAGAGGACCAAAAGTCTGAGAAACTACAAGTACTGCTGGGGTAGAAGTAGCACTAGAACTTCTTGCAGGTTTTGGTGTTTTATTAGTTATGTGTCATTGACTCAGTAAATCTTTGTTGAGTTACTGCAATTAATTAACTGGTAATGATGGAATGGAGTTCAATGTTATCACAGGGTTTTGATCCCACCCAACTTACTCTTCTTGGACTTAACTATTTGTCATTTTATTTTGATATTCTTAAACTGGCTTTTGTTCACAGAAGAAACACCAATAGTTTGCACGATGAAGTTTATGAATAGCAAAATAAGAGTGTTTTATTTCAAACCTTCTCAGTAATTAATGTCTTTGGTGAAGAAGAAACCACTGCACTCCTTGTGTAAACCTGGACTAAAAGTTAAAAGAATCAAGCTCACTTTCGAGAGTAGGTCAGTATTATTTTTAAACATAAAATAATAATAATAATATAATAGTTATTTATATTTTGAGGGCAATATAAGAGCTTACAATCATGCTCAAGATTCATGGGAGGGGAAAATTGACAAATGCCAAGTGTTAGCTTGTATCAAGGGTCTAGGTAAAAAAAAAACCGCAGCCATATTCCTGATGAAACAACATTCCTTTTACTCTGGGAGTAAAATATGTATGTTTGATGTGAAAAATGTGACTACCATCTTCAAAATCTGTTAAATAAAAGCCTTTCATTAACAATAAGTATCTTTTGGTGATAACTTCCCTTGAACTGTTTTTTTTAAAGTATAGAAGCTGTTTTTGCTCAAGAAAGAGATTTATATCCTAAGAGAGATATAATAAACTGCTTTTTTTTAAAGTATAGATGATGTTTTGCTCAAGAAAGAGATTTATATCCTATAAACTGCTTTTTTAAAAAGTATAGATGATGTTTTGCTCAAGAAAGAGATTTATATCCTATAAACTGCTTTTTTAAAAAGTATAGATGATGTTTTGCTCAAGAAAGAGATTTATATCCTAAAAATAGAGATATAATAAACTGTTTTTATAAAGTACTGAAGCTGTTTTTGCTCATGAAAGAGATTTATATTCTAAAAAGAGAGATATAATAAACTGGTAGTGAGGAGTGAAAGTTTGAGTAGCATTCTGATGAATTTTCTGAGTACAATTTTACAGAAGCCAACAAATTATTCCTTTATAATTTCTACTGCCAAGAATTTGTCAAAAGTAATTCTAGCAGCTCAGCAACTTGTCTGTAACATGGAAAACTTACAATTCCTGAAGACAGTAACAAACTGCTTTTGGTCTGTAACATTTTAAACTTACCAAACTGGTTTTGGTCTGTATCATTTTATACTTACCAAACTGGTTTTGGTCTGTATCATATTATACTTACCAAACTGGTTTTGGTCTGTATCATATTATACTTACCAAACTGGTTTTGGTCTGTATCATATTATACTTACCAAACTGGTTTTGGTCTGTATCATTTTATACTTACCAAACTGGTTTTGGTCTGTATCATTTTATACTTACCAAACTGGTTTTGGTCTCTAGCATATTATACTTACCAAACTGGTTTTGGTCTGTATCACTTTATACTTACCAAACTGGTTTTGGTCTGTAGCATATTAAACTTACCATTTCTAAAGATGGTGTCAAACTGCTTTTGGTCTGTAAGATTCTGACCTGCTTCTAGAATACCCACTCTCTGGAAGAAACATTTTATAAAAGAAAAGTAATAATAGTAATTTAACAAAATTATTTTTTAAAAATACTTCTTTAAAAGTATTTATTTATTTATTTAAAAATTCTGTCTAAACTAACAAATAACCTATACGCACACTTACTAAACCCATACAATCACTCTGACTGCAATTTATTTAAATATATTTTTGTAGTCTAGTATCAGGAATCTCAAGCAATAGTCTCTAAAAAAAAAAACAATGGAAAATAACCATTAGCAAAAAGAAAATGAAACTCAAAATATATTTAATTCTTTTTGCGTCTACAACACCATTACTCATGAAAGGATATGAAAATTGCCAGAGTTCAGAAGTCTGACAAAACCAAATTAAATGTCTTTCTGAATACACATTTACATTTTGTTTTCTATGGTGATGTATTTATTTACTTAAACTTAATTGCTCATCAGAAATAATGTGTTTATTATAAGAAATTTACCCCTATTTCTATGATAAAGTTTATGGCATCGTCATTTTCAACCAAAAGTATAATTTCTTATAACAGGATTGTTAATAAAGTAGTGAAAATATTAATATAAATTTTGTTACAGAAAAGACAAGAATATTTTATTGTGTTAAAGCACAATCATGGAACATACATTGGACCTAATGAAGCATGGCCAAGGAATGTACAACAAACATCAATAGCATAGTTAGGGAACATACATCAGACTTCAAATAATACATAGACAAGGAATATACATCAGACATCACAAAAACACAGCCAGTGAACATGTCAGATATCAATAAAACACAGCCGGGAAACATACATTAGACATAAATAAAACACAGCCAGGGAACATACATTTGACATCAATAAAACACAGCCAGGAAACATACATTAGACATAAATAAAACACAGCCAGGGAACATACAGTAAGCTGATCCTTAAGTGTCTGGAGAGCAAGTAGGCTCTGCACAACATTGGTCCGGTCTAAACAGTCCATGCAGTTTGTACGGAACACACCACACTGCTTGCTAAGTACAGTTCCATCTCGCATCTGGTGAAAGTACCTGTCATAGGTTAAAGAATTCTGTTGTTAAAACTCTCCATTCACTCACTGTTTGACAACAGTATGGTTGTTCACACCTTTAGAATTTTCATCAAGATTCAGGTTAGACATGCAAACTGATATAAAAGTACTGAAACAGTAAGCAAAAATCATGATGTAAACAAATATTACCAAGAAAATAATTACAGCCAGAATTCTTTACTTTAATATTTCTTGAGTTTTTCCCTGTTTAATAGGCTGTAGTTTATTTCTCTACTAGCATAATCAAAAGCTTCATCCCAATTAAAACACACTGTACAATAATGGAAAATTTGATATGACAATTTTCTGTATACAAACAGATGAGCATACATGAGAAGTCACATGGTTAACATGCATTCAAGCCAGAGCCCATACAGGAAACATACACAACCCAGAGGAGAAAGACAGCAAAGAACATACCCAGCAGTGTACCTCTTAGTATAAATGTTTCTCACTACTTTTTTCTTTCAGGACAGTTAAAATGAACTGCAAGCCAGAGTGAGCATTTTAAAGATTTCTTGAGAATGTCAGTTTTCTTCCACACTTTTGTTGAGACTGTTGGTTCCTTTCATTCCTGTCCTCCTTTTGTCTGTCTCCATGTTAACGTTAGGTGTATCTTCCATACTTTTACTAAGTGACATGTGAATTGGTTCTTTCTATTCCTGAAGTCTTTTTGTCTGTCTCCAGGTTAAAATAATACTTTTAAAATTCCTTTGTATGTCTATAATAGGTAGTAATTAAAATTTTAAAAATCCATTGATAATTACAGTCACTTTTAATTTTTTAGTACAATGACCCATTCAATTATCATTAAGCATAAAAACAGCCTGACATGGTGGCATCAGCTGATGCATTTTCGCCTGTCAGCCAGCTAGTAAAATCAACTCACCCAAATCATTGCCTGTTAAAAAAGAAAAATTGTCAGTTATAAAGTTTAAAACTGATAAACCAACTCCCAAATCATTGCCTGTTAACCTCAAGCCTGTCTAAAAAGAAAAATTGTCAGTTATAAAGTTTAAAACTAATAAACCAACTCACCCAAATCGTTGCCTGTCATTCTCTAGCCTGTCCAGCAAGATGGAGACCTTGTCAAATTTCATATTTTTGCACTCTTTGTGAAAGTCAAATGACTCATATCTGTAAAAAAAGTTAAATAAATTCTTTTTTTAAATTAAAAAATATTTTTTTTTAAAAGGAACATGTGAAATTAACTTGTAACAAAGTTTGACCAGTCAGCAACAGTTCTTCTTTTACCCAAACACTAATACTAATTACAAGTTACTGTGTATAATAAAAATTCAACCTATGATCAGCTGGGCATCTCACATCAAGAGGAGATAACCAGAGCTAGAAGCATCTAGAAGCAGGGAATCCACCTTACACTCGTATTTTTTTGTGCGCATAACAAATCCTCTACCAACACTCCAGTTTTCTTGCTTGCTGGATGATTACGAGAACTATTTGCTGTAAATATGTCACTGTCACAGCTAGATTACCAGTCTTCTGCTTGATTAAGGCTTAATTAGTTTAATCATCAGTCTGTGAACTGAATCCATGTTATAATATAATGTAAACAAATATAGGAGAGCCAAGGTACCTTTAAGAAACCTTTTTGGTATTAGGGGTTAGGTGTTCTGAGTGAACATTAAATTTTCAAGAAGACCATTCTATATAATCTTAGGAAATCACAGGCAGCAGGTTATGTTAGTCATGTGCTACCTGTAATGTCTGCAACCAAGCAAATTGGGAAAGTTAGTCAGAGAAATTACTGACTGCCGATAAGGGACTTTTACTTACATAAGTTAGATTACCATTAGGCAGGTCAAGTGATTAGGGTGTGGTTACTAGTTAAATCCATAACTGGAATCCAAGTTTGATCAGCAAGGGCATTTCTATGGCATATGCCAAAACTGTCTGCCCCCAAAGAAGTCTATCAAATAATATTTACCTCTGCTCTTTGAGCAGAGCAATCTGAATAATGATTAGTTGGAATAGTTGACAGATGTGAATAAAGATATGCAGGTAAAGGGACAAGAAACAAAGGGAAAAAGACTGGGTGCATTATGCACTCCAATTAAGCCATACAACTCATGATTGTTAAAGAGATTATATAATTGTGATGCTGTCTAGGAAAACCTGGCTAGAGTCGCTAAAGTTGATTTTGCTCTACACCCATTTGTAGTCGTTTACTCCCCTTTGATAATCCAGGGAGGTAGGTACTTTAACAAATGTATAGTGAAAAAACTATCTGACATAAATTAAATTTTTTTTTTTAAAATAAACATGAGATTCTGAACATTATAAAAATCCACTTTTCAATTTTTTTCACTTTAGCACTACAGCCATTTGTAGTCATTTACTCCGCTTTGATAGTCCAGGGAGGAATGTATTTAAAAAAAATGTAGTTAAAAAATTGACATAATTTTTTTTTTTAAAAATAAAAATGAGATTCTGAACTTTAATAAATTCTAAAAAACCCACTTTTGATTTTTTTTTTCACTTTAGCTGGGTTTTCCCAAGCAACACAATTATTTCAGAAATGTGACATCATGAATTCCAAATTCATAAATGATTCCAAAAATACTTTCAAAATAAAAGTCTTCAGATTGAAGAAATTAAAAGAAATAGTTCTGTGACATGCCAAAGATAGTGTTCCAGCAAATAAATCATTTCTGCCACATAATTCAACAGACATGCACTCCCTCATCAAAAGAATAATATCTGAAACAAGATTTGTACTCTACCTGATGTTTTTATTCTGAAAATTGGCAACAGTCTGTGCAAACATCTTTTCCAGCTGGTGCTCACTGCCTTTGTGATTCACCTGTTTATAACATAGACAGAGAGAATTCACTGCCTTTGTAAGTAGTTCAAAACTATTCCCAGATCTCATTTAAGGAAAGTAAGGGAGAGATTTTTTTCTCTCTCCTTATTAACCACCTATTTCATTAATCTTTGCCTGATGAATTGCAATGTCTATTTAAATATCTAAATGTGTTAGCAAGCAAGGATCTATACCCTTTAGTTGTGAACTGCCAGTCTTTTGACCTCAAACAGCAAAGAAATTCTCCTCTGGTCCAGTTAAGTCAAACGAGAAAGTTTCAAAAGACTCTAGCATTGCTATATCTATGCACGAAACTACTAACAGTGATGACACTAAAGAGATTCATATTCTTTTTATCGCTTGGACATTTATTTCATCATTTCTTATTTCATCTTCGTCATGTTCTTTATTAAATTCTTTTAAATTTATAATCTTGACTCTCTTTATATCATCCCATTATGTCATGCTTCTATTAGATATAGGGATTGCATTCACCACGAGGGCCTAGGGACTTAGAGATAGATATTACCATGTGTTTACCCTAGGATTAGAAGGTTTGTGACATCTTTGTTGTGATCCTTGCATCTGTTTATTATTTGTGCGGCGAGACTGAGAACCAGGGTTAGCTTCCAAAGTGGACAGGTGAGAAATTAATCAACACTTTAATGTACTTGTCTTTCTCTCCTGCTCAAATCACATGTTACAATACACCACAAGAAGACATGAGTAGTTATAAACTATGCACTTGAAATTATGATAAAAATCTATCCAGACTGGAACAGGATCAAAATAGAACCACATTATTCAACAACAAACCTCTAATTAAGTTAATTATTAAAAATAAATTCTAGTAAGTCAGGCTCAATTCACAAAAATTGTTTTTAAAGTGTCTTAGCTGTATTTCATGTTAAAAAACAAAATCATACACAAGAAAATAAATGAAAACAAAAAAACATGTCTATATAAATAAAAAACAAACTAACTTACCAGGTTGATTATCACTTGGTACCCATAATTATAAATCTGGTCATCAAAGTGTTTCTGAAAGGCACTCGACTGCAAATGGTGATGAAATAAAAATAAATTAGCTACATGAATCACATCAGGTGTTTTGAAAGTCCAAATTTAAGGTTACTCAAAAAGTATTTTTACAAATTGTGATTGTACTTTTCATAATGAAACATCTTAAAACTTCGTAATCAGTGGGCACAAATCCCAATAATGTATTTAGGCTCTTCTTAAGTAAATATTCAACCTAATATATTGCATCATAGTATCATTTCTTTTTGTAAACCACCTCCACTCAAAGAACTAAACCCTAAACCAGTACTCACAATTGCCATGTTTAAATTTTCACACATTTTCTGCACTTTCACACACTTCCTAACACTTTTCTTTCAAAAGAGTATCTTTTGATAATAATTAATATGAAAAAAAAAGGCTACTTATGCCTAAAGCTAATCCATTTTAAATGTGTAAAGCATGATTAATCAGAAGAAACAACACAAATGAATATGGAATAACTGCAAACACAAAATTCTTCTGTCCAAAAGTACTTTTTAATTTTCTTTTCAACCACAATGATTCTTACACATGTTCTCTATGTAATAATCTAATATTTTTTTTAAGTTCTTTACAACCCTGATATATTTACCAGAATAATATTTAAATACATACCCATATATTCAATACACACAACTATCAATGTCAAAATAAAGCAAAGACTAAATCCATCAATATCAGTGTTCTGATCAATTAGCAGCATGTGTCCAAGTTAGGGTACTCCTAAACAAAATACCCGGGAAAGAAAAGAAGAATCTGATATGATTAAAAAACATGTGACAACAACAGAAATCAGTCATACATGATTAGTGTTGTGTATTGTTGGACTAGGTAGGCGTTGCAGATTGGCACGCTGAGACCAAAACAGAGGAATGGAGCCGCGAGTCTGCAAAGAAAAACAACAATTGTTAAAATGTCCATATTTAATTTTCTTTCAAGTGCATGTATCAATATGGGTGATACTTTTTTTACCTCGTGTCCAAGAAGAAGAAAAAAGAAAGGAAAGGAAAACTATGTCTTGATCTTGCTTTCTTTCCCTTGGCTTGATACCAACAAGTCGAATGTTGCTAATTCTCAATACAATTTATATGTTGAACTTTTTTTGCTTAGACAAACTGGATAGATTTTGTAAACACTTTTCTTCTACCTAAACCCTTTTGGCACAGGCATTTAGTAAAACAGAAAAAATTACCTTAAAAATAAGTTTTCCAACTTCTTGATCTTTGCTCAAACAACTCTCTCTATTACATAAATACAAGATCAAGCTTAAAAAAACAAACTAAAGATTACATTTTTCTTACTGCATGTGAGAGAGACAAAAGAGGAACTACTCACACCATTTCTATAAAAATTCTTTCCTTCTCTAAGTGTTGCCAAAGTTGCACTAAGTGATTTTCGCTTGTAATACATCAAAAGACATTTTCTCATATTTGTGCAGAGGAGGTTACTGTTTATAATACAAATTTAAACTATGATCAACTTGGTTAATTGTCAAAATAAGTATTCAAAACAAAAATATATTCTACAATTAAAAATACAATCACACGAAAGTACCTCTCTTGAAGAAAAACTTTAGTGAACTAAAAGGAGGCACATGCATGCATGCATGTGTGTGTCTGTGTGTGTGTGTGTGTGTGTGTATGAATGCAAAGTGTGTGTGTGCATGTGTAATTGCATGCATGTGAACATTCCTATTAAAGAAATCATATAGTTTAATATTTTCTGTAATGATTTACAATCTTTTTCTCTATAGGAGAAACTTACAAACAATAATATAATCAGATGCAAAGGGTTTTATCTCTTCAAAACTGATTATAATTACTGAATTGTCAAAGCAAAGTTAATAGACTTTGAATTAAAATAAGTGAGAAGAATAATTAAACTTACAATAAACATAAAATACACTATTTTATTAAGATTTTTTTTTTAAAAACCGAAGGAAGAAAATGCAAGTCAGAGATACTGTAAGAAATAAGTCATCACTGTAACCATTTAATACACACCTTTCTACAGACCTGAAGAAAATAAAATTGTCTTAATGCAGGAGAACCAGTGTTTAAGAACTGTAATGCAAGAGATCAATGTTTAAGACCTTTGATGCAGGAGAACCAATGTTTAAAGCCTCTTGCAAGGAGATCATGATGAGACAAAAATGGCTCTCATCAGTTATGGAGGGTTTTCCCCCAAAATATAACTGGTAATAAATTGAAATTAATTTTTCTCATTGACTTGGACTGTTCACGAGCGTACTGTAATAGAAGTCAAGAAATGCATACCTGTACAAAGGAACACCGCTGGCCATCATAATGAATAATTTGTTCAGTCTCCACAAAATTTGCCACCTGTCCCTCCATATCTACTCCTCGTACATTAAATCGTGTTCCAGCTCTGAATATACTTCGTCTAGAAATGAGAATGTAGTCAAATGACTTGCCATTGATTTGGCAGGAAGAAATTTCCATGACTGAACTTCAGTTAAGGTACACACACAGTGCTAAGAAGATAAGAAGAAACCCTCAAACCCCTGTTTTAGACTACAAACAGGGACTTCACCAACTAAGAACTATAATAGCACTGCAACTTCTATCTCTACACTATTACTACATTACTGCTACCCTATTTCTACAGTATATCATAGCACTTCTATTCTACTGCTCTAGTACTATTATACTTTTGCTCTACTTCTACTATTATATCACTTTATATTACTACTATAGTATTATTATACTTTTGCTCTACTTCTACTGGTACTATTATATCACTATTATATTACTACTATAGTATTATTATACTTTTGCTCTACTGCTATTGGTACTATTATATCACTTTATTTTACTGCTATAGTACTATTATGTTTTACCTATACTACTGCTCTACTGCTATTAAAAGTGGGAGTTGGATGTCAACAAGCATTATCTCAACAACAAATTACAATTTTTCTTTTCTTCTATATTAAATTTTAAAATGTTCATGAATGGAAATATAAAATATATATAAAACCCAACTTATACAAATTTAATTGTTTTAAATGATATACTTGACAATATAATGATGTGAAAACAATAGTTCTTCATATTCAGAGATGAAAAATACAGATTCAGGATACAGCCCAAGATCATTGGCAGACAGTAACGGCCCAGCTCAGGCTGCTGGCTAAGCTCTCGAAGAGCATGTGCATTCCACACAAAGCGCTGATCTGCCTGCACAATAAGATCCTTATTATCAGAAACATACATACATGATTTGACTGAAAGATCAGTTAAAAATACAGATAGATAGGATAGGATGTCAGAGGATCAAACAAGAATGTATTCTATAGTATTTGTGTTACTGAGTGTCAGAGGGGAGGGGGAAAAGACAAAAATAAAAATATGTCAGTGAGGGCAGCACAATCAACTCTTTCTTATATTAAAAGAATAACAAATAGTTTATTAACTAGTGATGGTGCTTCAATACTAACAAGAAATAACTTCAAATTTTCAAATTAAATTGCACATAAAAAAGTAGACTCATGATTTTACACTCTTCCACGTAGGATTTTTATTTCACTAATGGATGGTACATATTTTATTTAGTCACCAGTTTAAAATTTTAAACTACTTAACTACTTTTTAACTACTTACTCAAATTTTGAGAAATGGTAGCCTTAACTCAGTGAACAGATATAAGAAAGCAGGGGAAAGAAGTCACACAAGAAAATGATCAGATAGAGTTATTATGCTACATGTTCATCTCCTAAAATTAAGTAATCCTTCTTGACTCTAATTAATATGTAATGAAGAGGGAATGTGTGCAGCATGTTTATGTGTTTGACTGAGTTACTGACTTCACCATTCTATCACTCCGCAGACCACGTCTTCCAACTCTGTATGCTGTGCATTCTAGATTTTGATTTTGTTTATATTTTTTATCATTACTGAAATCGTTCATCAATCATTTATTATGAAAAACACTCTCATTGGGTTTTGGGTGCCTATATGCCTTTTAATGCTGCAATTCAGCAGATCTTTCATTCTGGTCACAATTTTTACTGTGGTCAAACAATGGTGACTAATTTTATCATTGCAATGCATAATTTTTACTGCATGTGATCTTTATGATCACTATAAGAAAGACTGATTTAAGTATAATTTCCATTAAATCAACTAAATCATTTCTGTTCTGGGCTAGGCCACAGCCTTGTTTTGGGCCACTGCAGTCACTTTGAGTTACTCTCAAAGTCAAAATATTGGATATTTTACCATGGATGTGTATTGTCAGATGGAAGTTTCATCAGTTTTACACCATTCAGAAATGAAATTTTGTATCACTCTATAATGGTATAAGACTGACATTCAGTGGTGAAAGTGTTTCATCATTACTCCCTCTCGACAGTGATTATTCTGAATTGTCTACTATTCTGCAGAAATGAATTCATGATTCAAGACAGTGTAGAAATCTAAACTAATTCTACCACTAATCCTAACTCTATCCCTAATAGTAATTCTAACCCACTGTTATCAATGTTTTAATGCTCGATTAATCATGCTAAAATAGCAATGAACATATGAGGTATCAATGTTTACACTAGAACATTATTTTATCTTTGTAACAATGGTGTATGAAGTGGGGAATGTATATTAGTCTGGAAACAGGAAAATTAGTGCCAGTGATATAGTAACAATGGCATGTGAAGGAGGATGAGTTTATCGTCTTTGATGGTGAGTAAAAAACTGAGGATAATTAACAATGGCATATAGGGTGCTGATTAAGATCAAATTAACAGACACAATGGGAAAAAAGAAACGCTAAGTGGAGATGGAAAAAGAAAGTGGATAACTGTGCTGAGAAGAGCATCCTGAAACAAAAAAAAGTAATTACAGCAAATAAATGAATCAGCTTTGATGAGCAAGCGACATATGAATACTTCACGTGTATGGAAAGGAGACCCAAACGTGAGATTATAATAAATAATAAGATGGAAGAGGAAGTACAGTGGTAACAATGGACATTACATTGAAGTGACTTATTGTGAAATAATTTTTCAACACAGAACAAAATTTATGAAGTAACATTTTAAAAATAATGGAAATACTCCCATTTAGCTCTCATTTAGAAACAAATGCAAACTGCAGTGAAACTAGAATAAAGTAATATGATTAAATAAAACAAATATATAAATCAACAAAGACTGTTAATCACACTCACTCTCTCAAGAAGAGACAAACTTTGAAACTCTGGGCTGGTGTTCTGTAACCGCTGAAGTGAATGGCTAATGTCAAATGTTGGACTATAGTAGAAAAATTCTGTCTTCAGCATTGTCTCCAGCAAAGAGAGATAAATCTTGTTCAGTGCATTCTGAAAGAATTTAAAAATTACAAAACATTGCAAAGAATCACGCAATCATTTTGAGAGCACAGTTTATGTGTACAGCATAAACATCAACTCAAAATATGCAGACCTAACAAAATCAGGCATTCACTTTGACAGACAGTTTTTAGGTGTGTCATCTTGAAGTATCACATCTGTTAGCTCCTTATGGACTTTTTGTTTGATGGCAGCAAGGCAATCAATTTAAGCTGTCAACACACAAAAAAAATGTTCCCTCTCCCTAAGCATATATATTTTAAACATTTCACATTTTGAATACAATAAAGAATCATTATGTGTGGTTGCAAAGCAGGAATTCTGAGTAAAAATTATGCATTTTATTATGTCACTGAATAAGTGCAGCACCTTTACTGCCCACATCAGAAACTTGCAGTACCTTACCTGCTGCTCTGTGAGATGTGTTGTAGTACGCTTGTAGGAATGGATCTCTGTATCAGCAATACTCCATATTGTGTGCCCTAATAGTTCTCCCACTTTCTCACGCTTTGTGATCACTATAAGATAAGGTCCTGCAAATTATTTCAAACAAATGTCAATACTAAAATTCTGCACATACAATCTAACAATGACAGAAGAAAGTCATATTTTAATTTATACCATTAATTGTGGATGATTTTTTAAAACAAAAAATTTTTGAAAAATATATTACTGTCACTAGCAATAAAAATAAATAAATCTTATTAAAAAAAAACAAAAATCTAGTTTTGAATAACAACTCCATTCTTATATCTTGTGTGATTTTGTATCATCAAATAACAGATACCAGGAATTTCATTTCATTTCTTTATTCAGATCTCAAGTTTTAAAGATGTTATGCATTGTACAAACTGAAGAAAAAGTTCACAATGGAAAATCTATATGTATATCATCTATTTACCAATGACCTGATCTTGTAAATTTTGAAAACTAAAAAAACTGAAAATGAAAGAACATATGTATATCAACTATTCACTAATGCTTTAAATATTATTGCTCCATGCATTATATTGCTTCCCCGTTTTTGTCAACCAAACAATATTTCTGAATAAGATTTATTTATTTTATTATTTAAGAAAAAATATTTCTTGATTTTGCTCTTATCAAATAATGAAAAAAATACAATTTCAAATAAACTTAAAACCATACAACACATAACAACTTTATGTAATTACATAGTATAAAAAGCACTGACTGAGAGCTTTTATAAGATTAAGTGCTTCATCAAGATTATTATTATTATTTCATCAAATCCAGAAACTGTTGACAGGATAGCTAGTAATTCTGGCTGGCTCCTGGGCCACATTTGCCAAAGAAATAATGACAAAGCATAGAAGTGAATTTCTCTTACCTGCTACCAAACGAATGATTCCTAAGATACCATAAATTGTCTTAGTAATAGCTGATGCTGGGATTTGACCCTCATTTCCTTAAAAAAAAAATAAAAAATATTAAATAATAAACTGTATGTTTTACATTGATTAAGGAGAAAACAAAAGGAAATATTAACTTTAACAACAGCAAACAATAAAACAACACTTCTATGTTCGGCTTCTTTCATTTCAAAATTGTCAGATTACATATCCATGCATAGTATTACATTAGATCCCATCACAGTAATTTTACGTGACACGTTAACTGGATAAATGTTGTTACAAATGTTGAGATTTTAAAAATAAATACATTATGTACATTATGAAGATGATAAGATTAAGCTTCAAAGTTCAATGCATATAAATATATTCAAAAAGGATTCAGTTGTTAAATTTTCAAATGATAATAATCTCTTCAAGTATAAATAATTATAACAGATGCAATAACTGTGCTGTCCTAATTAAATGCTCTAGATTTAGACTTTTTTAAAGTAAAATAAAATAAACCAATGTAAATTTAAATGCATTTTTATACTAATCTGAAGACAAAACAATTTTATTTATGGTTAATGTTCTTTATATCAAGAGATCTATTTTTTAAAACTTGAATTTAAGAAATATTACTGTTAATGTATTTTGTTTGAAAAAAAATTAAATGCAAAATTGAAATTCATTAAATAAATACTTATTCAAACCAATTCTGAAGCCAAATTTTTTACCTTGAAGAAATATTTCTTGTGATACTCTGTCTATGATAAGCAATTCTGCAACATTAGATCCTCGGGGTTCCACAATAAACTTTTCAGAAGTAATGTGCCTGAAAAAAAATGTTCTTCATAGATTACACTTCAAAATTAAAATAACCACAATAAATCTCAGAAAAGACTAAATCAACTGAAAGAATCTATTCAGTGTAGATCTTTGGTTTAGAATCCTGTCAGAGTTTTTAGAGATGTGAGATTTATTGGTGGTATATTATCACCAGTATTATCAGAAAAATAATAATGAAACCTCTGAATAAAAAAGACAAAGTATTTCACATTAATTAACAAAGGAGGCTGTATTAAACCATTCCAAAAGTAACTACACTGTTATACTACTACTACTAGTACTACACACGCACGCACACATCAAGTAATCATGCATCTGTACTACCTTATAGTATTAAACTATTATAGAGTTGTCTTGCCACAATAATAAATAATTTTCTCATTCCAGATTGCTTAAGTCAAGAGTATTGTAACGCTATACCATTATCCTATCTTTTAAAGCAAATGTATGAAATAACATCATCTCACCTCTGACAACTAAAAATAGAGAAGAAACTATAAGGATATTATGTAATGCCCTTTGTAATTATGTGTGTAATACCTTAGTAATGAAAGTATACCCTTCATAATTATATATAACACTCTTTGCACTATGTATGCCCTTTTGTAATGTGCATTTCAATAACTTAATAAGGGATCATAATCAGAAATGAAATCATTCATGTGTTTCTACTTCTGTGGCTTAGTATCAGATAATATATATATGTAGTTGACTTGTGCCTAGAGGCCACGTTGCATGAAAAACATGTATGAATCTTGAAATACAATGTAATACAATTACATTCACTGTGGCAAGATGCAGTCAACAAGGACAACTTACAGAACAAAAGATTTCCATTTTTCATATCATAGCTCACAGTCAAATCTTTCATCGCATCCAAAACTTTTTTCTTCTCCTCCATGTGTAGTGGAATACACATTAAAAAATGCACATACGATTCGCAAAACCACTGCATACATTATTATAATGTATAATGATTATACTTAAAAGAGTATAATGATTATACTTAAAAGAGGGCATACATGGCACTGATGCCTCAGCTATTTGTTTTATTAAAATGATCTATTTATGCATTATTTTTGCACAAATAAATGCTGATTATATTTAGTATGAACAGTCTGACAATATATATGTTTTGTTTTAAAAAATCATTAAAATAATTTAATACACATCAAAAGTGGGCAATGAGAGCTTTGCACATCATGGCAATAGCTGGCCATAATACTGTATGTGTCTCTTACTCTTAGTCGTATCATAATTTATAGATGCATAAGTTTTTCAACACAAAGTTTATAATTACAATTACAATTATAATATTTTTGCATCAATATAGAGAATTAAAATATAACCATTAAAATAAATGTGCCTTACTGTAACAGTACCAAAACAGAATTTTTTCTTTAAAATCCAATAATCCAAACACTTCAATAATCAGAATCCCTTTCATTAATTAGTTTGGATTACCATGGTTTCACTTTAATTAAATGAATATCTGTTACTTCAGATTGTGTGTCATTCTCATAGCTTAATCTGCTATAAAATTATGAAACACTCTTTGAAGAGTCCATCAATTCTTGATTATCTGGGGTAATGGAGAGAGAGGGTGATATAGATTATCTAAAACCAGAGACAATAGAATGCAACACAAAAGACCATACTGTAGTCTACATCAGATTCAGAGAATTGTTTAACTAACAAGAAATAATGACAGTAATCTCAAAGTATTTTTACAAATATGATTTGAAACTTTATTTAGGACAAAAGAAATGTAATCCAAAACATTCCTTTAAACTATATCATGCTGTAATGGGCTCAATCCAAAAATACTACATTGCTTAACTTTTCTCTTTAGCAACTGTTTATGAATTTAACTGCATTTTTTTTTTCTTTTGCCAATAAAACAACAAATAGTTTGATTGTAATACACTACTACACTACTACTACACTAATAGCAAAGTTTGCTGATCCTTTCCATTCTCTGTTTCATTTACTTTAATCTAATACTATATTTCTTATATAGTTATAATAATAGTATATTACTTAACAGATGTTTTCTAATTCTAGTATAGGGAATTGCCTTGTTATACTTATAAGTTATAATTATACTAATTACTAGTATTAGTAAGTAAATGTATTTACTAATAAAGTAATAGTATCCTCATCAGAAAGCATACAAAATTTTATATAGCATTATAGTTTTATACAGTCACATATTCATTAACCTTTAATTTTCTGATAAGTTTTTCCAGCTACTAATGTAGATAATCTGCAACCCATATAATTCATCCACAATCTACAGGTGACTGTACTACCAACATATAGGGCGTACTAATTTCTGTGGGCTTTTTAAAGAAACAATATACATCTCGATTATTTTTAATAGTATTTTTATTGCTATACAAGTACTAAACAGTATTATTAAATATCATCTAGGAAACCTTGCTCGTCCTTTAAGACAATGCGATGAGAGTTTATATAGTGCCTATAGTATACTATATATGATAAATATATAAATACAAATAGAACATACTTGTACTGTTGTAGTAATACAACTTTTTCTAATTCTAAAAACAAGGGATTGTCAACTTACATCGTAGTGGCCATAATTACTATAAATTATATTAGAAATATTAGTAATATTAGAATAAGTCATAAAACTAAATTTAGAAAGAAAAACGTACCAAGTACAGAAAGCGGAAATTACAGTGAACCTGGACTGATATAGTGATAAGTGATATTGTGATTTCAACTTGATAACCCAGTTAAAATTTATTAAGAAAATTCATAAAGTATAATTTCAATAATTTAAACAGGTAAAATATACTAAGAATGGTTATAACTCGCTGTTTTTGCTCACTTTTACTTTCGAATAATGAATCATTACAAACCAATAATCTATATCATTGTCCAGTTTAAATTTTAGAAATGCTTAAGAGATTGCCATTTCATGAACAGTAAGTTTCTAATATGCACCTAAAATTATAATCAAATAAATATTCTTACTTAAACTTCTTAAGTGAGACCCAATCAATAATAAATAAGTAAATAAATGTACGCCCACTCACAGCCTTAGGACCTCATGAACAGCCATGTTGGCATATTGTAGACTAATACTATTCTTTAATAATAAAGAGGAAAACAGGGGACATCATTCATTTGCAAGTTACTTTCCGTCTGCAAAAGTAATTACATTTTTATTATTGTGCTTTATTTCACCCAATCAACCAACTGTAGGTTTCTATGTCTCGCTACGTCATCTGACATCTGAGATAATTTTCTGGCAATCTTTACCTCAACATACACCTAGAGTTCAGTATGTTTGTCTTACCAACGTTTTTCGTCACGAATTTCGGTGTTTTTGTAATCATTATAAATACATATGATCAAGAGTCTTTATTGGGGGTGGGGGGTGCACCATCATTGGGCTGTGCTTAGTGCATCATCTGGCCTTAATCCGGCCCTGGATAAAAGTACAGTGTATCAACATTTGTGTGAGCTCCACGGCATCACTAATTGCCAAAGATACAAAATGGGATACAAAGTAATTCGATAACTGATTTTGACTTAAGATTATGGTTGATAGGAAATCACACCACCACCACCACTACAAATCTAAATAAACGATGTTTAATGGAATAAGATACAAGTATCTGGAGATATTCAACATCAAAATTATTTGCAGACCGAAATGAATGGCATTAACCATCACAAATATTGAGAGAAACATGGAAGGAGACAAGGAAATAAGTTATCAGCAAACAAATGAAGACATCAATCTCTGAATGATCACTAGGTAACATCAAGAAGGCAGAAGAAGAAGAATTGTGTCTCGATAGTCCAGTGGATACTGGAGGGTAAAATGACCCAGAAAGTTAGGCTACCTGTGCTCTGTCAACATGGATGGGTGACAGCTTCGAATCCCATCTCTGAACTATCAAGGGAGGGAAAGTGGCTCCCTCCAAACTATACCCATCCCCATCCCATTTATGATGGAGTAAACAAAATTTGATTCTATACCGGACCAGACTTCACCCGGGTTAACAAGATCTGAGTTAGGCACTTATGTTTCAGGGTGTTCTAGTGAAAAATGTGCTACAGAAACACTAGCAAATTATTATTGTTATTATTCAGTCTCTTTCCACGACTTCTGTTTTGACTGTCGGCTGTGATCCAAGGTCTCGGAATCTTACCAAGATTCTGGGAGATCCAAGGTTTTACGGAGGATGTGGGCACTTCCGAGGAGCGCTGCTTTGAGTAGTGGAGCGATTCTATGGTTTCCAGGGAGTTTATTCAGGTAGCCTTCCAATTCAGATGTTATGTTCCCCAAGGCTCCTATCACTATTGGTATCACTTCTGCTTTTACATTCCTATTATTATTATTATCCTATTGTTATTATTATTATTATTATTATTATTATTATTATTATTATTCCTCTTTCCACGAATTCTGTTTTTTGACTGTCGGTTGTGATCCAAGGTCTCGGAATCTTACCAAGATTCTGGGAGATCCAAGGTTTTACGGAGGATGTGGGCACTTCCGAAGAGCACTGCTTTGAGTAGTGGAGCGAGTCTGTGGTTTCCAGGGAGTTTATTCAGATAGCCTTCCAGTTCAGATGTTATGTTTCCCAAGGCTCCTATCACTATAGGTATCACTTCTGCTTTTACATTCCTCACTCTCTGAATTTCTAGTCTGAGGTCTTCGTATTTTTCTATTTTTTTCTCATTCTTTTGTTTTTATGTTTCTATCACTTGGAACAGCGACAGCAATGATTGTTGATGTTCTGTTGGACTTGTTGAGAACTACAATGTCTGGTCTTCGTGCAGGAATCACCCGATCTGTTCTTATCTCGAAGTCCCACAGTATTTTGACTTCTTTTGTTTCGGTGACTGCTTCTGGTTGGTGCATTTATGCTCTTTCTGGGGTTTTTATGCCATAGTTCTCACACAGATTTCTATGCATTTGTTTTGCCACTTCTTTGTGTCGTTTAGTGTATTCTGTTCCAGCCAGAACCTGACATCTAGATAATATGTACTCTGTTGTCTCATCCGTGGATTTAAAGAGTCTACATTTGGAATCATTTGAGATTTTCATGATTTTCGTTTTGTGAGATTTGGTGTTGATTGCTTGATTTTGTGCAGCTGTTAGGAGTGCTTCTGTTTCTGCTTTCAGTCCTGCTTTTTTCAACCATTTGTACGTTGATTGCTTTGTTTATATTTCGTCATACTGGCCATGGAGAGGTTTTGGGCTCCAGGTATGTGCTAGTCAGCTAGTGCATGCTTCGTTGTTTTCTTTCATGTTTCTTTGTTTCTTCTTCTTCTTCTTCTTCTTATTGTTATTATTAAGGTACGGTACAGTACCTCGATTGAGGAAATATTTATTCGGTTTCTTTTTTTTTGTTTTGTGGGGTTTTTGTTTTTTGTTTTTGAGGGATGGGTATTTTGTTTGTAAAGAATTTCTATTCTCGCCTGTGATGCCCATTCTGACTGACCCATGGAAATCATTCGGCTCCATTCACTTTGGAGTTTGGTGTTTATCATTTACTCTGAAAATGTGTGTGTGTGTGGGGGGGGGGGGGACATTTTTTATTTTAAAAAGGCAGTTCCTTTTTATACAAATTAGATCAGTGAAAGCTTGGCATATTTAAACAAAGATATTGTTTCAACTCCAACACCTTATCTTTCATATGTTCATTCTAACAAACGAATGATTCAGGTCAAGTAACTCAGGGCAAATCTGACTGAAGTTAATTTTTCCTCAATTGTCTCCCTTGGATTATGTACGTGAATCTCTCTCTCTCTCTCTCTCTCTCTCTCTCTCTCTCTCTCTCTCTCTCTTCATTCACTCTCATCTCGATCTTGTTTTCATCAGTCAATATAGAATACGGAAGAGTGAAGAGCGGATGGTCTTATATAAGATCTTAACCTTTCAGCCTCAGAACTATTGTGCAAAATTTGTTTTTCAAGGAGGTAAAGTTGTGAATTGTATTAAAGTTTTTATAAATGAGACTATTCCTATATCCCTTTCACGAATCTGCATAAAATGGGAGGATATGATAATCAGTGTTTACATTTTTATGCAACATGTGTGTGTGTGTGTGTGTGTGTGTGTGTGTGTGTGTGTGTGTGTGTGTGTGTGTGTGTGTGTGTGTGTGTTTTCTTCTTCTTTAAACTTATTATTATGCAAGGAACTCATGTGGATCCGTCTCAGCAAGACAAAACATTTTACTCAGACTCACAAAATCAGCTGGGAAATCCAGATAAAAGTATAGTTTTGTTGGGGTTTTTTATGGTTGGTGCATTTATGCTCTTTCTGGGGTTTTTATGCCATAGTTCTCACACAGATTTCTATGCATTTGTTTTGCCACTTCTTTGTGTCGTTTAGTGTATTCTGTTCCAGCCAGAACCTGACATCTAGATAATATGTACTCTGTTGTCTCATCCGTGGATTTAAAGAGTCTACATTTGGAATCATTTGAGATTTTCATGATTTTCGTTTTGTGAGATTTGGTGTTGATTGCTTGATTTTGTGCAGCTGTTAGGAGTGCTTCTGTTTCTGCTTTCAGTCCTGCTTTTTTCAACCATTTGTACGTTGATTGCTTTGTTTATATTTCGTCATACTGGCCATGGAGAGGTTTTGGGCTCCAGGTATGTGCTAGTCAGCTAGTGCATGCTTCGTTGTTTTCTTTCATGTTTCTTTGTTTCTTCTTCTTCTTCTTCTTCTTATTGTTATTATTAAGGTACGGTACAGTACCTCGATTGAGGAAATATTTATTCGGTTTCTTTTTTTTTGTTTTGTGGGGTTTTTGTTTTTTGTTTTTGAGGGATGGGTATTTTGTTTGTAAAGAATTTCTATTCTCGCCTGTGATGCCCATTCTGACTGACCCATGGAAATCATTCGGCTCCATTCACTTTGGAGTTTGGTGTTTATCATTTACTCTGAAAATGTGTGTGTGTGTGTGGGGGGGGGGGGGGGACATTTTTTATTTTAAAAAGGCAGTTCCTTTTTATACAAATTAGATCAGTGAAAGCTTGGCATATTTAAACAAAGATATTGTTTCAACTCCAACACCTTATCTTTCATATGTTCATTCTAACAAACGAATGATTCAGGTCAAGTAACTCAGGGCAAATCTGACTGAAGTTAATTTTTCCTCAATTGTCTCCCTTGGATTATGTACGTGAATCTCTCTCTCTCTCTCTCTCTCTCTCTCTCTCTCTCTCTCTCTCTCTCTCTCTATCTCTCTCTCTTCATTCACTCTCATCTCGATCTTGTTTTCATCAGTCAATATAGAATACGGAAGAGTGAAGAGCGGATGGTCTTATATAAGATCTTAACCTTTCAGCCTCAGAACTATTGTGCAAAATTTGTTTTTCAAGGAGGTAAAGTTGTGAATTGTATTAAAGTTTTTATAAATGAGACTATTCCTATATCCCTTTCACGAATCTGCATAAAATGGGAGGATATGATAATCAGTGTTTACATTTTTATGCAACATGTGTGTGTGTGTGTGTGTGTGTGTGTGTGTGTGTGTGTGTGTGTGTGTGTGTGTGTGTGTGTGTGTGTTTTCTTCTTCTTTAAACTTATTATTATGCAAGGAACTCATGTGGATCCGTCTCAGCAAGACAAAACATTTTACTCAGACTCACAAAATCAGCTGGGAAATCCAGATAAAAGTATAGTTTTACAAAGAGAGAGAGAGGAAGAAAGACACAGCCAGGACTTACTCTTTTGTGCCTACGAGGTTTTAGGACGCGATTCGTAGTGACTGCTGTAACATTACCTAGGAGATGGCCAAAAAAAAAAAAAAAACGATTTTCAGGTGGAAAATTGTTGGAATTCTGATGCTCCTCGCGCTACTCGGATTAATCCACAGGAAGGTCCCTCTAGCTAGCTGAAATTATAACCTGTCCCAGCATGTCGATTCGGGTACACCAAACCCCTGCGCGTAATCTGTGAATGTTGCAAGTGGATGTAAAAAATAAATAAATAAATCTGGTACAACTGCCGATCATACAGATATAAATCAGAATGTCAGTAATGAGTGTCTGAAATGTTTGCGTTTCGTTTGGTGACTGATTCACCCAGACTGATGACTCATATTATGTCACTTTAGGTGTACGTACACGTGCACACTTGCATACGTCCATGTACATACTTGCATTTCTTGTTGCAGTCAACTTCTTTTGGTTCCTATGTATTTTTCATTCTTGTAATAGGGACAAATGTGGAGTCTTGTAAAGAGAATGTGTATTTAATCATTCACCATTGAATAGAGTGTGACAATTGCAACAATATAGCTAAATTATATATGCCTTCTTTATGCTTACCTGATAAATACTTGGAATCCCTTTCTCGTCCCCCCAAAAAACAAAAACAAAATAAAAAACCCCAACAAACAAAAGAAATTGTGGCACTCGAATTATACTCTTCTGGACATTCTCAAATATAGTTCTAGAATTTTGAAACTCTACCTTTCTGATAGACTTCAATCTATTCCTTGAATTCTGCGATTGTACCCTTCTGATAGCCTTCAATTTCGTCTTTAAATCCCGCATATGCACTTTTCTGATACCCTCAAATCTGAAAGTGGCCACCCTCACTGGGAACACCAAATTTCTCACTGAATTGTTGATTCAATATATCGTTCTTCACATATTGCTTTAAACTAATTTCAGCTTACAGTATACACTACTGGTCTGATAGTTTGGGCCTCGTAGCTATTGGTCCGATAATTCAGGTTTGATAGGTGGGTCCTAAGAATCTTGTAGCGGCCCATGCTACGAACGTTAAAAGTGACACTTCTTGATTAAATTTGCAACAGGACATGTACCTTCTTGATTGACCCCTGAATTAATTGTTAAATGACCTAACTTTTGTCCTCACCAATTTTCTGATTTCTTAAGCAGATTTCTGATTGGGGTTCACTCGTTCTAAACAAGTTCCGGTTCTGGTAAGCTTGGCTCAGTGCATTCGCACTTTATGGTTCGCTTATACCTAGTTGTTAGTCTGACATCACGATGCCGGCGTTTTGCTCCACGTCACTCGCTGTCCACGGCTTAAATCTTGTACTCTTAGCTCGCTGAATTTATAATCCACGGCTTAAATCGTGTACTCTTAGCTCGTTGAATTTATAATCCACGGCTTAAATCGTGTACTCTTAGTTCGCTGAATTTATAATCCACGGCTTAAATCTTGTACTCTAACTCGCTGAATTTAAATTCCACGTCTTAATTCTTGTAGTATTAGCTCCCTGAATTTATAGTCCAGAACTTAATCCTTTTACTATTAGCTGGCTGAAATTTCTTCGGCATTGCTATAGGTGGCCATGTATAAGTAAATCCGTGAACAAATTGAATGCAGTTCAGCTCTCACTGTATCCTTGGATACGTCTTCTACCCGATCACTCTCGTTTCTTGCCTTTACATAAGGTATACTTAAAACAGCATTAAATAGATAATTAATATTATTGTAGAATGAAATATATTTTAATATTTTTTAGATTTAATTATCCAAAGTCAGAAAATCATATTATCACGAAAGTTACTGGCTGTGAGCGGGCAGAATTATATTCTGAAAATGCTAAACAAGAGAATGTATTGCTCTTGGCTAAAAATAGCTAGGTGCGGGGGGGGGGGGGGATATTACTCTGACAACCATTTCCCACAATGTAGCACATAGTGGTTTGACCCTAAGTTCATCATGTAGTCATTTCATGAACTAAGCAGAGAACGCTGTACTTTGTTTTATTTACGAAATTGATTTAGTTCAGATCAAGTTTTGATTTAGGTCATTAATAGAAATGTTAATATCTAGGTCTAGATTGCTGTTAATATCTTTAGTTTGTATGAAACAAACTCATTACAAACAGTTATATAACATAGTAATACTAATGCAAAAAAATTTTTTTAATGTTTTCTGTAGATGGCAAGCATATGTGACTGTTCTAAGTTTTTGGTGATGCTGGTGGCATTGCTGCTGCTACTGCAATACTACAAACAGTATAACTGTATAAAAATGTTATAATCATGCAAATCTACTTTTAATGATATTTGTTTAACTATATAATATTTTGTATACTTTTTGTCATATATTTATTTTTCATTTTTATTTTGGGAGTTGTGGGAGAGTAGATGTTGATTGTTGTAGAGCCTAAAGTTTCTTTTACAAGCCATCAGGCATAAAATGTACACTTTGTATTTTACTACATAAAGCGTTGGCTAATTCATTGGTGTGTGAGTGGAGAGTAATGATGTGCATCCATGGAAAGGAATGCACAGTATTTAATTTAGTCCTTAGCTGAAGAAAAGGGGGTTAGAGAGAGAGAGGGTAGATGAAAGGGAGAGTCATGCATAATAAGCACCTGACAGTCACAGCACTAGCAGCCATAGTTCAGATAAAACCAACCAGATAGCAATAAACACTTTTGCATTGACGGACTGCCATCAGACCATGATGAATAGCAGACTTCATGGCACCAGGTATGAGAAACAGGTTGGAAAAACCTGGTGAAATGGTGTGGGCAAATTTAATGGGATCCATATGGCATAAAGAATAAATAGGCACAAATACCCAAGAGATACTACTATCTGGCATAGCCTTTTTTCTGTGCAGGGGGTGGGGGGGAAGAGTCCGTGTAAGCTACAATTCAGTTTATGGAATAGACATTCAAAAAACTTTGTCTGGGAGAAAACAATAGGATGAAAGAAATCATCTTCTTCCACAGTGTGTAAAGCAAAAACCCAGAGGGAGATTTGTGTCAAGTTATTAATTTACAGAGAGTGAGCATTTAAATTTGAATTAATGAATGTTCTTTTACAGGATAAGTTAGCTTGAAAATAATGAACATGAGTATATATTCATCATTAAATTGTCATGTATATAATGAGCTATTTAAAATTGCATAAAATTATTGCAGGGTTCTTTGGTTTGGTTTGGAGCTGATTGAAGCTGTGATGGTGTTTTCCTGAAAAGAACAAAAAAGGGCTTAAGGGAGACCACCCCACCTTAAAAGATTTTGACTAGAAATAAAAAGAGTTAAGTGTCTACATAAAAGTTTGAGAAGTTTTGTGCTTAGAAAGGAAGGAATAGTGTACATCTTTCAAATAGGATTTGGCTAGTACAAAAACAGAACTGAGTTCGAACTGGACTTGTTTGATTGTGGCCACCGGTCCCACCTAGGACAGATTATAGTGAAAAAACTCAGTGTGTAAAAATCAGAACCATTAGTGAGTTAAGGAATTCACCAGACACCCAGAACATTTTGATTTCTTTCAGTGGTAGTGTTAGATGTTCCTGTGTTACTTAGTCCAGCTGCGTCCCTACATATTAATTTCATGTTTCTTTTATTTAATTTTGTTATTGACTCATAAAGTTTCTTATTTTACTTTACTTCTCCTTAAATTCTTATCATTTCATTTTGATGTATTATCATTCTGTAATGTGTGTATTGTCAATTGTGATGCAAGCACTTTGGGCATTGTAGAGCCATTACCCGGGGTGTGGAACGAATTTTGTCTGTTTGTGCATCTGTTAACCATTCAGTTATTATCATTTGGCAACTTTCTTAACCAGACCAGTTATCATCATATGGCAACTTTCTTAACCGGACCAAGAAAGGGAATGTGCACGAAGTGACATAATAACTATGTATGATTAAACACACAAGGAGCTGACCACTTGAGTACCAGCTACATATACTGATAATCATGCACACGGATAACTGATCGCTTGAATACCAACTACTTATAATTATGCACAAACACAACCGAACACTCAGAACAACTTGAACAACACAGTGTTGGAAAAAATGGGTGAATGAATAAATGCAGGTACGAAAGAAACACATGTAAGCATTCATTTTTTATTTCATTCTCTTACTCATTTTGTATTCACTCACTCGCTCACTCACTTACTCGCTCACTCAGTCGAAACAATGAGGGCGAATGGAATATAGGCATTAAAAATGTGTTTTCGCTTGCCAGCAAAATAAAAAATCAAAAAAAACAACATGTAATTTAATGGCAGTAGACACGGCTAACGAAGCTTATTTTGGTCTTAAAGTCTCAGACATATTTTCCAAGATCGTTCAAAAGTCATTAACTTCCGAAATGTATTTCCTATGTCATCAGCAGTGTCTGAGAAGAAATTAGCTGCTTCGTGTTAGTAGACAGGCATGGTTTTAGATTGCCAACGCATGTATGAGCTCGTAAACTCTCTCTATATATATATCACACACACACACACACACACACACACACACACACACACACACACACACACACACATGCATACATACATACACGTACATACGTGCACACACGCTCATGCACATGCACACACATATTTATACACATACATAAATACACACAAACAAAATACACTCGACAAGATTTCTATTTATATATATATATTTTAATCATAGCTTTATATAAACCCTTGCCTTACAGTTATATACAATACTATCTTGTAAGAAGACAAACTAGATCCGTGATGGAATTATTGTTGTTTAATAAGTGAAATACCGTATTGATATATTATTATTTTCTGTTGTCTCGTTTTATTTTACGCCTTGAAGATGTAATTCATCTATTTCTTTGTCAGCTACTAGTTTCTATATATATAAAAAACAAACTATTATTGCAAATATTTAAAATATGTTTCAAGGGCAATCACTCCGAAGTCCAACTCATCTCGACAGCCGCCTTTAACAGACGCACCGCACAAATATCTTGTGCACTTTTTTATTTTACATATTCCTTTGGATACAAATGCAATGCATTTCTTAAGTAACTTTTATTTTACACATTTCTTTGGATAAAAATGCAATGCATTTCTTAAATAACAATTAACATTTTCAAATATTTATTTGTAAAATTTAGATACTCTGATACACACACAGCATAAGAAATATAGTGTTGATCAAAAATCACAAGTATAATGTACAACATAATCAAATTAATGAACATAGAAATAATGGTTCAAGTACACAAACATTCTCTAATTCAAATCATAGATCAATAACAAACATGTACAAAATATTTCTAAATCTATTCTTTCTTTATCAGTAAGTTAACTTACCATAATCTAACAATTGCCTTCATGACAGAACTCTTTTCAAATTCGAAGTTATTAGTGATTCTTCTTCTTCTTCAAAAAAAAAAACTTTCGCTCGATCCCCATTGGATGAATTTGCTTTGAGCATGTGGGAGTCTGTTAGTCAGAAAAACTACTCATTCATTTGGAACTGGTTTAGATTGCATCAGCAATTTCTAGCATATTCTCCACCTGAGTTGTTTACTCAAACTTAAAAATATCATCATAAGCAGTGCCCAAGGTCGGATCACTTTAACATTGACAATAAATATATAATTATTAAGTTTAGAAATAGGATAGGCAAATTTACTCTGACACACATACACACGCACACATGTATATGTGCACAATCATATATATATATATATATATATATATATATATATATATACATACACACACTCATGTATATATGTATAAATACACACACAAGTATATATATACATATAATAATTACACAACGAGAAGGGAGCTAACTGATCTGAGCAGTACCTATCTCTCACAAACTTTCTGTACCCATGCAAATACAGCTCGCACTTCGTAGTGAAATGGTGGTGAGGGTGTGTGTGAGTAATTTTCGAGAATCTCGAATCCACACTTGCACTACAGCTTGTGATAAAGAGGGAGAAAAATCCACAGTTCCATTAAATTGGGATTTCTTTAAGTCTGTGTCTGAGGACTTGCACATGTGACAGATTCAAACGATAATGAAACTTTTTGGTGGTTTGCGTGAATACGTAGAATCGATCCACAGTTTGGTGTCTGAAATAAAAAGCTTTTAACAGGGTGCATTAAAATACAGACGCTTCTGGGAGGGGGGTCTTGGCGCGTGTGGGGGAGGTTTGAAGAGCAGGATATATAATCATCACATGAAATCTAGATTCGGTTTCTCGGCATTTAAAAACAATAATACATTTATATTATTTTTTTATATGTGCGCGGTTGATAATGACGTTCTTGACTGAGATTGTTCTGAAATGTAAGTGAAAAAAGAAGGGTATAATCTAATGAAGAGAAGAGATATTTTATATGGCATTCAAATTGTGACGCTAACGCCCCCTAGATAATGGTTATGTTGATTATATTATTAATTATCATCCATAACTAATTACAAGTGTGGAGAATCTTAATTTATTTTATTAATAATTCTCCCAAAGACACCACTCGTCTCTTTCACTTGGCGGATATGCAGGCGCGGTAAACGTTTTCTCTCTTCCACATTATTAAAGACAAACATTTACTGTCACACAATATTTCCGTAGGTGGAAAACTTCTTACTAAAGGATAAGATAAATCCGATTTTTAATCTATATTTAGCATGCCCCCTCCACCCACTTTCTTCTCCAACATAAGGTTATCAATATGTGTTTAAAAAAAACTATTAAATCAACAATCAAATATATAACATATCAGTATATTCAAAGAGCATTGACATTTACATCATGTCACAACAATGATCAATTAATGCTAGACAATCATTCAGTTTATCCTAGCATAGACATAACAGTCAATAAGATAAATATATAATCAAGTTCATGGACATCACCATGGAAATGAGAGTGGAGAAATAGGTCAAGTCAATACACATAAAGTAGTTGTTGCCAGCACTTGTTTCACAGTCACGTGGTTTGCAACAAGTCACTGCCTTTCATATTTATGCAATGTCCCATGTGTCCCTTCTAGAGGCACATTACACAACTGTTCCAGAATCTTTGACACACTCTCCTGGCATGCCAGAGAGAATCATCCTAATTACACATGCGCTATCAAGTACATCAAAAGGAATGTTCTTGATTTTCTGTTTGTGTTTACTCAACACACAATGAAGAATGTTCACAATGATCTGCATGAATTCTCAAGACCAAACATTGGCCACAAATCTCTGCCATATATGGTTCTCAAATGGAATTCATGGGAATCAACTTACAGCAACATGATTTATTAATAAGTTGACACACAATGCTGGATGCACACACCAGCATAATCTAGTAGAGAACAGGAGTCACTGTAGCATGAAGTGTCAATCCAACAGGCTTGCTCTGCTCTGCAAAAGTCAAATTAATGCAACACTAAATTTCAAACACATTTCATCTCTAAACTCCTTTCTCTCTTACAAACATTCTCAGCTTACAAAATCTTCAACAATTACGTAGCCCAATGCAGACATAAAAAGTATAGCATCAATCAAAATACACAAGTATAATGTACAATGTGGTCAAATTAATGAACATAGAAAGTATGGTTCAATTATATAAGCATTCTCCAATTCAAATCATAGATCAATGTCACAAGTCTGATAAAAATGTCCGACCTGATGACCCACTTAGCTTGTTTACTTCAAATTCGAATATTTGAAACCCTTGGCCCTTTGTTCCAAGCTTCCTTTTTCTAGGTGCTTCTAGAACAGGTCAAGATGTTATGTAACTTTAGGACCATTGTCCAGTTCTCGAACCAACCACATGCTTTGCGAACAGTCACGTGATACGCAATATACCTTTCTATATATGTACCCACACGCTTCCGCTCCCTCACTTCGAGCACATTTTAGCTAATTCCATCAGCTTACTCGGGTCGTGAGAGGCAGCCGGCGCCATAGAGAATCAAGGTACCCTTCGACTTCTCTCAAAGGTCGGCTCATGGTTCATGTTCACCCATGCCTCACCTGCATTAGCTTATTGGTGTAAGCGTGTCGAAATCCACTCTGAGGGCCATGCTGCAAAAATTCCAGTTCCTAGCCACTAACAAAGGGACATCATTCCTTATGCACCACGTGTGTCGTTAAAGGGGGACTGAGGGAACGAATCAGCATGACTGAGTGTTGAGACCAAGGATACAAGAATAGAGCTAAGTGCAAAATCAAGTGTACAGATCTCAAAGGAACACTTTTCTGGCAATTTAGATTGACAAAAATCAGGCATAGGCGCGTAAAGACAGAGTGAAGACTATTCGCGTTGCATTCGATTTATTGTTAATTTGTTAAACTTTATTAAATCTTATTTTCTTTGTTAATACCTCTTAGTAGTTGATTTCTATGCACAATAGACCAATTAGATTAATTCTTAGATTTGAATGGGGGCGGATGAGCAGAAAGATTGATGACGAGTGCATATTAATTTAGAGGGATTTAACTGTTTTCAAATCTAGCTAAAAGTTCGCAGTTTATTAGTCTGTAAATTTGTCGTCTGAACTACAAGACGCACTTTTAATTAGTCAGATAATAAATTGAGCAACCAGTCTGCGTAGAATATGAGAGGAAGAATTAATTATATTTAAAGTCTTTTAATTATTCTAAGCAGGGTCTTTAAATAAATACTGGAAACGTAACAAGTGTGGGTCGTCGCGGGATTGATATGTATTAAATTGTAAATTGTAACATTTTCATACATAGGGCGCATCATAACCTAGAAACGAACGAACGAACAGAATTGCCAATTGTTCTTTTGATTTTTGTATCACTGATTTTCTTTGCTTTTGTTGTGACATGTGCATGTATTCTTTTGCAGAGTAGCGTGCATGTTAGTTAATGTTGATATATTTAAGCGTAGTTAAATATGTCATGTTAGCTATTGAATGATTTATTTAGTATTGTGTTACTGAGTACTTCATTGTGAGGAGTCGAAGGTTATACCGCCAGCTAGGAGAGTTATCGGTAGTAACAGACTTCGGACTATTATATTTAGGGTGCTAGATATAATGTGTAATGTTGTATGGTAGGAGCCGTGACATTACGAAAGTCTTGGAACAGCGGACACTGTGACAAGCAGGTGAAACGTGTAAGAGTTAACGCGTAATTTATTTCGGAAGGTGTTCTGAGTAAATTAAATAATTTTTGTAAGGTTGTAGCCTAAAAGTTATTTTCGGGATAAGCGGAGTTATCGCCGACGGTTAAAACACACAATTCACGAGATACATTCTTATTGTAGCCAGCGCGCTAAGACAGTAAAATGGATCGCAAACAGGTTATCGAAGACCTGAAAGAAACCGGTATCATGATAGGATATCAGGGTGACGAACTGACTAGCTACATCAAAACTGAGCTAGAGAAAGCGGAAAAGGAGAAAGAAAGAGAAAAGGAGAGAGTAGAAAAAGCGGACAAAGAAAGGCAAGAGATAGAAAGGGAAGAACGGTTAGCTGCCCGCGAAGCAAAAAAATTAGAGGCTGAAAGACTAGCCGACATCGAAACAAAACGTATCGCAGCGGACACAGAAGCCAAACGCATCGCCGCAGACGCGGAAATAAAACGGTTAGAATGGGAAGTAAAGAAACTAGAAGTTACTAATCCAAACCGTGATCGCAGAAGCAGTGGTGATTCGCGTTCTAGCGATGGAAATAATCACAGTAGAATTGAAAACATCATTCCAAAGATAAATATGGTCCCATTTGATGAGAACAAAGATCAAATAGACGCGTATTTAAAAACGTTTGAAAAGTTAGCCAGAGCAACAAACATTCCAGCGGAACATTGGGCGATAAATTTATCGGGGTTATTGCAGGGCAGTGCGAAAAACGAGTTCAATAAGCTTAGCGATTCTGAGTCAGATAATTACGACACAGTCAAGGCCGCATTATTGAAACGTTACAAACTCACAGCAGATACATACCGACGAAAGTTTAAACAGGCCACTAAAACCAGTTCAGAGACGCACGCACAGTACATACGACGCGTAGCTGACTTGTTCCAAAGATGGATAGATCTAGCCGAAACTCCACAGACGTACGCAGGTCTTAGGGATGAAATGGTAAAAGACCATATTCTCGGGTCATACAAATCAGATCTACTGATTCACTTAGCAATAAGGGAAAAATCTACGCTAGAGGAGATAGGCAACGCCGCCGATCGCTTTGATGACGCACATTCTCAATTCTCGAACGCACACGCGAACAACAAGTCTCGACCGAACGAACCGCAGACTCGAAAGGATAAGAAAAATGACGGGAAGGCACCTAGTGAGCGTGATGATAAAACATCTAAACCCGACACTAAAAACAAGCCCGACAAACAGAAAGATAAAAAGAATCTTGCATGTTACACTTGTGGTGATAGTGGCCATTTTTCACGAACATGTCCTGAAAAGAAAACAGCTAAAGTTTACGCAGTAGAAAGTCATACACCTAAAACAGAAAAGTCGAATCGAACACCAGTACAGGCAAACGGTCACGATACAATCGCTTTGCTTGATACAGGGTGTGAGCTAGACGCTATTGTAAATGCATCATTAGTTAACCGTACCGACTACACAGGGGAGACAATCTCTGTCACCTTTGCAAACGGCGAACAAGACATTTTACCAGTAGCTGAAGTCTCGATTGTTTCAGACTTTGTAGAAGGAACAGTCAAAGCGGCAGTTATGGAAAACTCACCGCATGACGTGATCCTTGGTTGCAAGTATGTTTTGCCGTGCAAAAAACAAACTTCAACCGAACCACCACTGGTTAACGCTGTAACCAGAGCAGCGAGTAGTAAAGACAAATCTGTAACTGCACCGATGTCTGCCGCACCAGCCGTAGATAAAGCAACAGTTAGCGAGATTAAAATATTACAAGCTGAGGACGAAACACTAGACAAGTTACGCAGACAAGCTGTACCTGTTAGTGACGTCAACACTGACGATTCGAATAAGAAAGCGTGCATTATTCTGAAAAAGGGTTTATTGTACCGCTATTCGAAAGTGGGAGACGAATTTCGGAAACAATTAGTCGTTCCACAAACCAAACGAAATGACGTATTACGATTAGGTCATGAGAGTCTTTTTGGTGCACACATGGGTGTACAAAAAACAACTAGTCGTATTACAAGTGAGTTTTATTGGCCGGACATCACTGCCGATATCCGTAGATTCGTGTTAAGTTGCGACACATGCCAGAGAACACAGTCTAAAAATTCAATCAGACCCGCACCGTTAGGAGAGCCTGAACTGATCAGTGAACCCTACAAGCGCGTAGCATTGGATTTGATTGGGCCTATAATACCCACATCAACGAGAGGTAATCGATACGTGCTGACCACTATTGATTACGCAACAAGATTCGCCGACGCAGTACCATTGAAAAATATTGATACTGAAACTGTCGCCGAAGCCCTTTTCGGTCTTTGGAGTCGTGTTGGTATTCCTACTGAAATTTTGACAGATCAGGGGAGTCAATTCATAGGCAACGTAATGAAGGAAGTAAATCGTTTACTTTCCATCAAACATCTTACTTGCACACCATACCACCCCCAGGCAAATGGTCTGATTGAAAAATACAATGGGACATTAAAAACAGCACTTAAAAAGCTCGCCACAGATAAACCGAAAGACTGGGACAGATACATCCCTGCCCTACTATTTGCATATAGGGAGGTGCCACAATCTTCCACCGGGTTTTCACCATTTGAGCTACTTTACGGACGTACTGTACGCGGACCGATGATGATTTTGAAGGCACTTTGGACTGATGAAAAGACAGATGACGAAGTTAAGACAACTTATACATACGTCACTGACTTAAGAAACCGTCTTGAAACTATAGGCAAGATAGCACGGGAAAACTTGACGATAGCTCAGTCTAGACAGGCAGAATATTACAATAAGCACACCAAACCTAGAGAATTTGAAGTTAATGACAAAGTGTTACTGTTGCTTCCTGAAGCACATAACAAACTTCAGATGAAATGGAAGGGGCCCTTTGTAGTTACCGCCAAGCTAGGGGGACTGAACTATAAGGTGCAGACAGGAAAGAGAGAGAAAATCTTTCATGTTAACCTACTCAAAAAGTACATAAGCCGTGAGGATCAAACCACTCAAGCTGATTTTGTCGTAGCGACGATAGTTACAGAAGACGAGGGGGATACTGATTGCGTCACTGGTACTTTACCAAACTGTCCTCTACAGACGGACGAAACTGTCAAAGACGTTAGGGTAAATGAAGCCTTGACAGAAAGACAGAAAAAAGAAGTGAATGAATTGCTTAATGAGTTCTCATCTACTCTGACAGACAAACCAGGGTTGACAGACTTAATAGAATTTTCACTGAAGCTGACTGACAACAAACCGATACGTTTGAAGCCGTATCCGTTGCCACACGCTAAGATAGATGACGTTAGACGTGAGATTAAGACTATGCTAGATCTAGGGGTCATAGAGAAGACTGACAGTGCCTACGGATCACCCATCGTGTTGATTAAAAAACGTGATAACTCGTTCCGTTTTTGCGTAGACTACCGCAAACTCAATCAAGTGACAGAGTTTTGTGCCGAACCTCTCCCTGATCCGGATCTCATCTTCACTAAGCTAGCTAACGCTCATTACTATACCAAAATAGATTTGTCACGCGGTTTTTGGCAAATCAAGGTCAAGGACACTGATCGACACATACTAGCTTTCACTACACCAGTAGGAAACTACACATGGAAAGTTATGCCTTTCGGAGTTTCAAACGCTCCAAGCATTTTTTCTAAAATGATGCGGTCATTGTTAGAACCACTGTACGGACGCGGAGTTGAGAACTTCATGGATGATTTAATTCTAGGCACCCAGACATGGGAGGAGCACTTAACACTCTTACGAGATGTGCTAGCCAGATTAAAGCAAGCCAACCTCACTGCCCGCCCTACGAAGTGTGAAATAGCACAATTCTCCTTAGACTTCTTAGGACACAAGTTGAGTCATGGAACTATGTCGCCAAGTGAAGCTAAGATAGCACAACTTAAGGACACTTCACAACCGCAAACAAAAACACAAGTTAGAAGTTTTCTTGGTCTTGCTAACTACTACAGAAAATTCGTACCAGATTTTAGTGCCATTGCATGTCCTCTGACTGACTTGACACGTAAGAATATGCCTACAAAAGTAGTGTGGACTGATGCATGCCAAAACGCTTTTGACACACTGAAATCTAGACTGACTTCAGATTTAGTTGTTAAACTGCCAGATCTGACAAAACCATTCTTGTTAAGGACTGATGCTAGCAACACAGGATTAGGAGCAGTGTTATTACAAGAACACAATGACACCAAACACCCAGTTGCATATGCAAGCCGTAAACTCACAACTACTGAACAGAAATATTCCACCAGTGAAAAGGAGTGTCTTGCAATAGTTTGGGCCATAAAAAAGTTCGAAAACTATTTGTACGGAAAAACCTTTGTCATTGAGTGCGATCACCAGCCGTTGGCCTTTCTCGGACAGGCGCAATTTACGAACAGCCGTTTAATGCGTTGGTCTTTGTTTCTGACACAGTATGACGCAAATATTCATTACATCAAAGGGTCTTTGAATGTTGGCGCAGATTACATGAGTCGTGCTTGATACCATCAAGTGCCGGTACTGATAGAATGTTGTTTAATCAATTAACTGAACCCTACGGATTCCTTCCTGTAAATATGAAATATAGTTGCACACTTTATTTCTAGGAATGTTGAAATTTTTTTTGTGTAAATTTTTCTTCATTGTGGACTTCTACATTTTATCATACATAATTTGTAGGAGGCATTTTATCTTTGGCAAGATAAACGCCTCAAAAGCAAGGGGGTGTCACAAGTCTGATAAAAATGTCCGACCTGATGACCCACTTAGCTTGTTTACTTCAAATTCGAATATTTGAAACCCTTGGCCCTTTGTTCCAAGCTTCCTTTTTCTAGGTGCTTCTAGAACAGGTCAAGATGTTATGTAACTTTAGGACCATTGTCCAGTTCTCGAACCAACCACATGCTTTGCGAACAGTCACGTGATACGCAATATACCTTTCTATATATGTACCCACACGCTTCCGCTCCCTCACTTCGAGCACATTTTAGCTAATTCCATCAGCTTACTCGGGTCGTGAGAGGCAGCCGGCGCCATAGAGAATCAAGGTACCCTTCGACTTCTCTCAAAGGTCGGCTCATGGTTCATGTTCACCCATGCCTCACCTGCATTAGCTTATTGGTGTAAGCGTGTCGAAATCCACTCTGAGGGCCATGCTGCAAAAATTCCAGTTCCTAGCCACTAACAAAGGGACATCATTCCTTATGCACCACGTGTGTCGTTAAAGGGGGACTGAGGGAACGAATCAGCATGACTGAGTGTTGAGACCAAGGATACAAGAATAGAGCTAAGTGCAAAATCAAGTGTACAGATCTCAAAGGAACACTTTTCTGGCAATTTAGATTGACAAAAATCAGGCATAGGCGCGTAAAGACAGAGTGAAGACTATTCGCGTTGCATTCGATTTATTGTTAATTTGTTAAACTTTATTAAATCTTATTTTCTTTGTTAATACCTCTTAGTAGTTGATTTCTATGCACAATAGACCAATTAGATTAATTCTTAGATTTGAATGGGGGCGGATGAGCAGAAAGATTGATGACGAGTGCATATTAATTTAGAGGGATTTAACTGTTTTCAAATCTAGCTAAAAGTTCGCAGTTTATTAGTCTGTAAATTTGTCGTCTGAACTACAAGACGCACTTTTAATTAGTCAGATAATAAATTGAGCAACCAGTCTGCGTAGAATATGAGAGGAAGAATTAATTATATTTAAAGTCTTTTAATTATTCTAAGCAGGGTCTTTAAATAAATACTGGAAACGTAACAATCAATAGCAAACTTGTACGAATATTCAAGTCTATTCATTCTTTATCAGTCAGTTAACTTATCATAAGCTAACGATCGCCTTTATGACCAGACTCGAGTTATGTTCAAATTCAAAATGATTAGTATAGAATGCTTCTTCAAGAAAATAATTCCAGTTCATCCCCATTGGATGAAATTGATATGAACAAGTGTCAGAAAAACTACTCATCCAGTTGGAACTGGTGTAGATTGCATTAGCAATTCTCTAGCATATTCTCAATTTGAGTTGTTTACTTCAACTCTGACACTTACAAAAAATACTATCATGAGGAGTGTCCAAGGTAGGTAACTTTGACAATTTAAGAATTTATATAACAATTAAGTCTAGAAATAAGGATAGGCAAATTTACTCCGCCACAAGTATTATTTTGGTACACGTGCGTGTTTGGAAAAGTTTAATTATATTTATTACAAGACATTAAATTAAATTGTACGAGTGTAATATTAATCTTTTATTTTTTGCTTCTATAGACCATTTTACACTGAATTGAAAGATATGCTGTATAATAAATTTAACTCTGTAGAAATCCATTGTACAGAATTAGAAATAAATCCAGTTTTCCAATGAGTTGATGACCATTCTTTTGTTGTTTGCACGCGCTAAACTGTTAATGGATTCAAACTCACGTGTATTAAAAAGTCTGTGGTGTAAATTGCGCAAACAAAAATTGTTTCGTTCCATTAAAAGATCATCTCTTACCCGTGCGGACGGATGCATTATTGAACACAGCCCACTGTAATCACAAATACGCGTACAGAAGATTGCCGTAAAAAGTATAGACAATCTCGGCCAAACGTGGATAGATTCCACTAGCCTAACTTTATGTGGTAGTATCGAAAGGTTTCATCTGTTTCAATGCCAGGGAAATCTATTTACTGCATATTGTGTAGGAGAAAGTCATTGGCTGCTTAATCCTCAACATCCGATGTCTACCGTCATTCTGTCTCGGCCATCCAATTACTTTGTCAGGAAAAGACTGATCTCGTTTAGGCCATAGCCGGTGGACAATTGGTCCATCCATTTACGGCAGTTGAAAGAAGAGGCGGAATTCAGTCTATGGTAAATTCAAAACAAATTAATGCCTATTTAAAGTTGCCTTAGCATGAATCGGTCAAGCTAATACTCCATCCACACCCACCCGGTAAAAACAAATCCGCACACTATCCCCAGAATAATGCGTAAGCAATGTTCAGTGTTGTGTACTTTATTTTCTTTGTTACAAATTCCTGCAAATCCTTGCGCACATTCATATTGTGATGAGTAAAAATATGCACGTTTGGGGGTAACACATTGTTTAAGTGCAGACTTGAGTTTCCAGACACAAACCTGGCTTGCCGCCACCAGTTCGGTGAGGTGAACGCGTTATCTAGTCGATCATTTCAATTCTCAGCACGACATCGACAAGATGTCGTTTAGAGCTAGGCTGATTAGAGCGTGGGAATTGGCGTGATGAGAAGTGAAATAGTACATTTCTCTAAGTGTTATTGAAGACGTTAAATGTTCCTATGGAACCAATTACAGGCTTTGCCGTTTCCTCACGCTGCGCTGAATTCCAAGTCTTACACTGGCGTCTGCGATTATACTGAAGAAGTGAAAATCCTTCTGAAATTATGTTTTCCTGTTTTTGTATAATGATTCTTATATGTTAAAAATGGCATTGCCAGATGACAGATCGGTGCTACTACTAGATTAACGACTGGGCTAGGAATGATACTAATGCTAGACCAACATAAGACTTTTAGACCTGAAACAAATCAACAATGGAGTTACTAGCAAATTAACGACTGTGCTAGAATGATACTAATACTAGATCAGCGATTCTTAAAGGGTGTGTTGCAAGGAAAAACATAATGATTGTTATTAAAACGGGAAAACAAGAGGAAATATAAAATGGGTATTAAATGTTTTCAACAAAGTTATTTATTAATACAAGAGGAACAAGTAAATTGTAAGCAATACACACTGGTTAAAATTAATGAGTCAATTATTACGTGTTTATAAGTCAATAAGAAATGTGGGCGTGTTTACTTTTGCACAGTTGTTCAATACGGAGTCGAATCGCAGACAAACACACCCGTAATTCTTGATCAAGAGAAAGAAGTCACTCCCGTTACTTATTTTTAATGTTGGCCAATGCAGAAAATCTCTGTTCGCACAAGTAGGTTGTCGAAAACTTTTTTAGTGTAGATAGTGCCTCTTTTGATAGCTCTGAGAACTCTTTTCTCTCCAAATTCCAGAATTGAAGTAGTGTTGTTTCTCTAAACTTGAGTTTAAAAAAATCGATCAGTCTGAAGTTTTGCCTCTTTTAACGATAGTTGTTTTTGTCTGCAGTAGTAAGGGCAAAGGGATTGCGGACCCAATCGTATTCATTCACATGGGGGAACGGAATGTATTGTAGTATATCCTCCAAAACCGAGATATTTCTAAAATAAAACAGGAAGTAATTTCCGAATCAGTGTCAGCTGTGCGATGAAACATTTCAAGGTTATTGTTTTCAACTTTTGCCTTCCATATTTTAATTTTTCTCAAGAACCCAAGCAGCTTGTCACTTGATGTTAGAAGGTTTTCTTAATTCCGCTGCATACTCGCATTAAGGCTGTTGAAATGTCCAAACATATCAGCCAGATTCGCAACTTTTGAATACAGTTTCTCGTCTTCAGTATGGGCGGCAAACTCAGGTTTCTCTGTAACAAAATTTCTAATAACTCCATTCCTCATTTTAAAAAATCTGGCGAGTATCTTGCCTTCGGACAACCAGCGAATAGAATATCGGTGTGAAGGAAGCGTCTCATGACGAGCTCCTGCTTCTTGGCACACGACTTTGAGAAGCCTAGTTTTAATTGATCTTTGAGAAGACTAGTTTTAATTGATCTTTGAGAAGACTAGTTTTAATTGATCTTTGAGAAGACTAGTTTTAATTGATCTTTGAGAAGAATAGTTTTAATTGATCTTTGAGAAGACTAGTTTTAATCAATCTTTGAGAAGACTAGTTTTAATTGATTCTTTGAGAAAACTAGTTTTAATTGATCTTTGAGAAGACTAGTTTTAATTATTCTTTGAGAAAACTAGTTTTAATTGATCTTTGAGAAGTCTAGTTTTAATTACTCTTTGAGAAGTCTACTTTTAATTGATCTTTGAGAAGACTAGTTTTAATTACTCTTTCAGAAGTCTACTTTTAATTGATCTTTGAGAAGACTAGTTTTAATTACTCTTTCAGAAGTCTACTTTTAATTGATCTTTGAGAAGACTAGTTTTAATTACTCTTTGAGAAGTCTACTTTTAATTGATCTTTGAGAAGACTAGTCTTAATTACTCTTTCAGAAGCCTAGTTTTAATGTAGTTAACCATCGCAACTACTGAGTCCATTACACTCCTTAAGGCTGCAGGCTTCTTGATGTAAAAAAAACAGTGAGGTGACACTACATTAAGATAATCTTGCTTTAATCTTGAAATAAAGCCTTTAATTTGACCAGTCGTTGCTGGCGCACCATCAGTGCTTATTGAAATACAAGTTCCCCAACACAGCTTATTTTTTTCCAACATGGCTGTCCTAGAACTGTACATGTCTAATCCAGTTGACGTAACAGGAATTCCGTGCATGATAAGAACTATTCAACAAAAGAATCTCCGTCTAAAAATCTTATAAAGCTCGGTAGTTGGCATTTATAGCTTATGTCTGTCGACTCATCTAGTTGAAGTTATTTTTTTTTGGCGTGACTGTTGAAATTGTTTGGTAAGCCGGCGGTTTCAGACCAACCGGCCTTTGTGCTCATGGTATGGTGATGTACACAGACGATTTCCACCATCGGGAGACTGATATGGCGGCTTGTGCATAATTTTAAAAGTTTGCGGTGAATTAAATTTGGTTACCTTGCTGCAGTGGTTGTGGTGATGCTTGAGTTGTGCGTTGGTGGTGTTAAAGTATAATCCAGTTTCTTGCCCTGCTGCTGCCATCAGAATTTCGTGCTGGCATCTTCTGTAGGCGGAAAAGGAATAAGGAATATAGTAGATGCGGCATACTGAACTGAACTGAAATGTACTATCAGTGAACCAGCAGATTTAAATTACATGAGGAAAAGCTGCCTTGTCCATGTAAAATATAATCAGGGAACAAACGCTAAGTTTCCAGTTCGTTACTTTTTTTAAATCCATTCTTTCTTACATTCAAGCCTCTACTTACAGTTTCCTGCAACAGTATATATTAGCCAGATACATGCACACAGCATAATAAATACTGTATATCAGTTTTATGAGCAGGTTCACTAGAAACAATGACAAGTGTTTTGCATTCTATATACGAGCATCTTAGTTCACAATTTGTAGAAATAATAGTCTACTCACACAACACATCTCTACGTAAAACACAAGTATAACATATCAATAGCAAAATGCATAAAATATTTCTAAGTCTTTTCTCTTTCAATCAGTCAATTAATTCACCATTAAGCTAACGGCGACCTTTCAAGACTGGACTTCTTACCACACCAAATTCAAGTGATTAGTTAGTAGAATTCTCTGCAGCATGTAAACCTTTTATCTCAGCTCATTGGCTGGTCTTGTTCTCGTAAATCTTTTATCTCAGCTCATTGGCTGGTCTTGTTCTCGTAAATCTTTTATCTCAGCTCATTGGCTGGTCTTGTTCTCGTAAATCTTTTATCTCAGCTCATTGGCTGGTCTTGTTCTCGTAAATCTTTTATCTCAGCTCATTGGCTGGTCTTGTTCTCGTAAATCTTTTATCTCAGCTCATTGGCTGGTCTTGTTCTCGTAAATCTTTTATCTCAGCCCATTGGCTGGTCTTGTTCTCGTAAATCTTTTATCTCAGCTCATTGGCTGGTCTTGTTCTCGTAAATCTTTTATCTCAGCTCATTGGCTGGTCTTGTTCTCGTAAATCTTAATCATTGGATAATAAAACTATTCGTTTAGTTGGAACTGGTTTGCATTGCATCAGACATTTTTAACATATTCTCAACTCGAGTGTTTACTCCAACTCTGAAAATTACAAAAATACTTTCATAAGGAGTGTCCATGGTCGGGACACTAGGACAATTTAACAATTTATATAACAATTAAGTCTAGAAATAGGGATTGGCACCACCACATCAACATTGTTGTAAATGCCAATATACGTCTAAGGCGGCAGTTCGCCTATCAAGTTAAAATTTTATTAATACGATAATTAAGCATTTAATCATCGAATAAAACCGTTAAATTTAATTCATTTTTTTCATGCTTGACCTATATATTCAATCAAAATGTATTCATATGTTTTATCCAAAGCAGGGGTCACTAACACGGTGTCCGCGGGCACCAGGTCGCCCGCAAAGACCACATGAGTCGCCTGCAGACCTTTTCTAAGTCTTCACTTTATTAATAATGTATAAAGGCAAACTAGAAGAGTGTATCAAACTGGTAGCCCTTCGTATGATTCAGTACCCATGAAGTAGCTCTCGGTATCGAAAAGGTTGGTGACCCCTGATCCAAAGACTGTACTTGTGTTAGTGTGGTACTGAGCTGATGGTTTTATTATCATTGTTATTGGGGCGTGACGTGAAAGAGGAGAAGACTAAAAGACTTATTCCTTTTCCGCCTACAGACGTGTTTAAATTCTGTTCTGCGTCAGACTAACTGCCTGACATACTTCATATCTATTGGATGACCTTCAGTTATATACATATTCAACCAATCAAAATAATTCTTTTGATGAGCGGCATATGAATCTTTGTCATGAGCGTCCGTTAGCTGGGGTCACAGGCCGAAGAATGTTCTACAGCCAGTACTTTCGCTCAGGACTGTACGTCATCGTTTGTTCTAATATAAATTATAATTATCCTGCGACATTCGTCTGCTTCCAGAAGGAGCCAAAAAAAGGGCACTAACTTTTATTTAATTAATTATTTAATCAACAATACTTAGTTCGTAATTAAAATAAATATTGCTTTTCTGTCATTTATCTTCAGTGAGTAATAACATACAAGTGTTGACACCTTTTTGTAACGTACACGTGAGTGTAATAGTTAAGTCAGTCTGTACAAGTGAAAACCCACAATGAAGTTTGACGTTGACACTACAGAGACATTGCGTCATTAAAGATACATGTGTAGGCTAGCATGGAACTCGACACCCTTTCCTCTGTCCCAGACTTCGGCTCGTCGTTACTCATATTTTCTCGTTATTTCTCGTAATTTCTCGTTATTTCTCCTTATTCCTATTAGTACTTTTGTGATCGTTTCTACTCCACGTGATCGCCTTGACAACCCTGATGCTAACTGGCGTCCGCTGTCATCTACTTTACTTGCTGCCTTCGTTGCAGGCGATCTTATTTTCCTGGTAGATTCCTGTCCAGTGCTGAGCGGTCTCCATGATCCAGTGATATCGGCCAGTTATCGTTCCTGAAGATTTAGAGGTAAGTGTTAGTAGACTCTTTTACTGCGTGTTAGTGTGTATTCTACGGCTCAGAATAATTCCATAATGCTGACACTTTCCAAAGTAACAGTGACTTTCATTATATTCGAAACCCTTTCCATTTACATTTTTAATGTTTTAATAAATATAATTAAATTTTCCAGTTATCGCTATTTTGCGTCCGCATCTTTCGTTACCGTTCGTTGTCACGAGTGGTTACAACATTCTTTTTAAAAAACTTTGGGGATTTCTGTCTCTGGGGATTTCTGTCTCTGAATTTCTTTGATTGGTAATTCTGCGTCTGTTAGTAAATAGTTCATTTAATATCAAAGCTGTAAAGATAATTTTCGGACACCTTGAATTATTGTTATTCTGAGAAGGGGCGTGGAGACTTAAGTGGATGGCATCATTCTGTTTGTTGGTGACGTCCGCATAATTCCTGCTGTTGCATTGTTTGAATTGCTTTTGCTTCCAGATGTTTATTAGAGAGTGTGCAACACTGGCTGATGGGTGGTTAGATAATAAATAATTAGTCACATGCTTTAATTAAATAATTAGTCACATGCTTTAATTGCATTTAGTCTTTTCCTCTTTCACGTCACGCCCCAATAACAATGATAATAAAACCATCAGCTCAGTACCACACTAACAGTGGTGCTAAGAGCACACTAATATTGGTGTTAGCACTAAATTAATAATGCTATTCGTGGCAATTTCAATTGTGTAAATTACACCAAAAATCACTTATTCTTTAAGCAAAGCTTTCTATTTTGATGTATATATAATTAAACAGAAATACCAGAAATATAAATCAATGATATCATGCAACAAAGACTAATGGCAGACGGGCATAATGGGCCAGACTGCTTGCTCTTTTTCCCTAACTCGACATTTATAAAGGAAAAATTATAAATAAATATACGAAAAAGATTAAAGAAGATTAAAAAAAAATTATTAAGGTAAAAATACAACTGTACCACTAATGAGTTTTCTTACCTGAAAACTTCGGTCGCTAGAAATAACGACTAGTCTTTGAAAATGTTCATGAAATCACGCATCGTCATAAATCTTTTCCTGTCATCTCCTCATTTCCTGTTCTTTCTTTCTTTCTTTCTTTCTTTCTTTCTTTCTTTCTTTCTTTCTTTCTTTCTTTCTTTCTTTCTTTCTTTCTTTTCCATTCCTTCCTTCATTCGAAACTTTCAAATCTATGTCATTACTGAGAAATATAGCCATTGATTCTAACTCATCCAGGAAGAAAAAAATAATTGTGGAAAGGTCAAAGTTTGCGAAGATTCACGACAACGGAAATGAATAAGGACAACACCAATTGGAAGGGAAACAGTCAAGGTTGAAAAATAGAAAGCAATCAGAAAAAAAGAATTTATGCTACAACCAAACAAAACAAAAGTAAAAGGTTAGTGAGGAAGGGCCAAAACAAAGAACAAAAACAAAGACTGAGATACAGAAATCATAGAGATGGAGAACTGATTAAACAAAAATGAAATAAGAAATTGTTTATTAAGTTATGTATATTTCTAGGTTATGTTAATGACAATAATTATGATAAACATTACTAGCAGTAGCAGTGGTGTTGGTGATGGTGAAAATGGTAGTAATCGTAGTAGTAGTAGTAGTAGTGATGGTGGTCGTGTTGAGGTGAATTTGGTAGTAACAGTTGTAGATGTGGTTCTGGTAAAATTAGTAGTAATAGGAGTAGATGGCTGCTGGTGGTAATGATGGAATTGGTAGTGGGTTTCTGGTGTTGGATTTAAGGTTCTCTTGACAGAACACCTAACTTTCTATAAATGCCTCAGAGGTATTAATGATCATCATCGACTTGAATACAAGCATTGACAGAATGCTCTTTAGATCATGACCATGACACCCGGTGCAACAGATGGAATTACATTGGTACTCGCAGCTTTACAAGTCTCCAAGCAGTCAAGAAATGAGCCAAAGCTGCAAACATGCTCGAAACGACGAAGACTTGAGGGAGACTGGACGGAGTATGGACGAAGACTGGACAGAGTATGGACGAAGACCTGATCTACAGAGGTATCAGAATCACAGTGGCTCACATTCTCAGTCGCAAGCAGCCATGCATACAAATAATTAAGAGAACCAGTGGATGAAATGAGCCACAGTCACAAAAGTATGTGATTGGATGGATACCTGACATACTGTACGTACGAGACACAAAGTAGAATGGTTGAGACACTCAATCACACGTGGTTATGCACACACACAATCAAGAGAGCTGTTGGATGATATTTTTGAATTTAAATGATCTTACTGGTGATAAAATGAAACCAACTGAAACTGCACAATAATATCGACCACACTAAAGATAGATTCTTTTTGCGTGTCATGCATTAACTTTGCAAATGATGGAAATTTAATTTCACTTTCTAGATTGAATATGTCAAAAAGTGAGTTATAACCGGAGTCTTATTATGTTCATCTCAAAGTCCATCTTATCTGCTTCTGGTTGTTTGTGTTGGATCTTAGCAATCTGGATGTTTGAAACCAACACGAGAACAGGTGCAATTAGTTTCTTTTTATTATTTGCTGTCTCTGGGAAACTGATGTCATCTAGACTTCTTGTCAACATTTCTTGCTTTTGTCATCTAGACTTCTTGTCTACATTTTTTCTTTTGTCATCTAGACTTCCTGTCTTCAGTTCTTCCTTATGTCATATAGACTTCTTGTCTACATTTCTTCCTTATGTCATATAGACTTCTTGTCTACATTTCTTTCTTTTGTCATCTAGACTTCTTGTCTACATTTCTTTTTTTTTGTAATTTAGGAATTTTGGAAAACTCTGCGCTTGCTGGTCTCCAAATTGCTGCCTTTCCGTTAGTCTTCATAGAGCTGAAGTCAGGAATGCAGGGATGGAATTAGGGCCTTGCTTTGACTAATAGTTACATCGTCAAATTTGACCCCACTGAACTGTAAACTCCTAAGTCCCTCATTAGATTTCTCAGGCATTCGAACTACAGCAAAGTTCGCCTATAGCTAGTCGTCTTTTACCATCTGATTTGCTTTGTACTCTGTAAGTGATAGTTGTACTACTGTACTTGGAGTTGGTCAAATGAAGATACATTATTTTAACTTGTAATAGGTTACATTTCTTTAAGTAGTTTCTTTATGTTTAAATAATAAACATGCCTTTTGTATGATGGTACCAGAAAGATTCCTGATAAGTTAACGTTAAAATTCCATGAAGGGCTAGGTCTGTTCCAGCGATCAGTTTCCTACCGATTCCTAGAACTGGAGTTACCAATATAAGAACAAAAGTTCGGCACTTTTTGGTAGAAACTGAAAGTAACCTTCATATCCTCAAACTCTCATTTCCTTCAAACTCTAATTTCCTTCAAGCTCTCTCAAAGCCAAGAACCTGTATAGGAACTCCTCAACTTTTATCAGTGAGTGAGGTTCCAGAAGTCTGTTAAAATATCGATTTGTCATTCAAGCCCTACTTGATACATGACACTACAACAATTTATATGGCACGTAACGTTAACTCGGAAATGGCTTTAAAACGATTTTGTGCATTTAGCAGTTTCTCCATCTCTTCAATTCACAGTGTTTCTTTTCTTGATAACAGTCGTGGGTTGCAATGACATAAAGCTCTTCGCATGTATTCTATAATTAGCTTCTCACTTTACAACGTTGTCCCAAAGGTCGAACAAATTTTCCCAAACGAACGCGCAATGCTTAACGTTTTCTAGTTTCTTTCTCAACACTTATGATTATAATATCTAGATTGAATATGTTAGTTCCATAGTAATGAAGCTCGTCTTTCTACTGTCAACACTTATAATACCCACGCCTCGTCTTTCTACTGTCAACACTTATAATACCCACGCCTCGTCTTTCTACTGTCAACACTTATAATACCCACGCCTCGTCTTTCTACTGTCAACACTTATAATACCCACGCCTCGTCTTTCTACTGTCAACACTTATAATACCCACGCCTCGTCTTTCTACTGTCAACACTTATAATACCCATGCCTCGTCTTTCTACTGATGTCAACACTCACAATTCGTAACGGCTTGTGAGACATGATGACATGATTGGGGGGGGGAGGTAGAAAGCGTGGGAGTTGATAATGTTTATGAAAAGCGTGGAGAGAGTATCGCAATGATTCGCACAGTTTAGTGGCGACACGGAAATGCTGAGGATGCTGGGTAATGAGGTCCGAAAAAACACCGCCGTCTCCGGGACAGTGGCTGAACGTACGAAAGTACGGGATTTTCTCAATCCGGACAGACAGGCAACCGTATATGCGAACAGGTTTGTTTTTATCTACGGACTTTGTTTCCAGTTTCTCTGAAATTTCATAAGTCGATGGGCACCTGCATAATATTTTCTTTGTTTAATTTTTAAAATATTCTTGAATAACTGAACATCGTAATGAACCCTGAAAGAAAATCGGAGATAGATGAATAATGTGATAGTGTTTCTTTTTACTTTCTTTTATTTTAACCCCCAACCCCAACCCAACCCCCGCCAACCACCACCACGAGCAATTTTTATGCTTCATGCATCACGTATCCTTCAAATCTTTAGATAGGTCAGGGAGATTTACAAATTTTATTATTTCTAGTATATGTACCAACGTTTCGTCTTTCTGCTAGCCATGACGCCATTTATAGACGTTTTCTCTGATTAGAGTCCACTTTAAGTTTTAATTTTACCAGTTTTTAAGTGAAAGCATTTTTTAAAGTGGGCTTCACCATACCTACAGTTCTTTTGTTCCCTATGGTCACTTTGACTTAACCAACTAACTCACCTGAAAAGGTGGTGCTCACTTGAAAATGTTTTTCTCAATGTCCATTGGCGTTTTAATGTCTTAGATATGAACGAACTGTTGCGTTTTCATAATTAAACAAGAAAATAATAAGCATATTTAGCAAGATGTGGAAACTGAATCTTATTTCGGTGGCTTTATAACAATGCTTCCATTTCGCTGCCGCGCTTCTGGCGCTAATTGTCTCCGCAGGCTGTTTGGCCATTTCCTGAGCTTCTTCCCCTCATCTCTTTAGGACATATAGGGGGGGTGGGGAATCCAAGAAGCATTTCCAGAAAAGTTGCAAAATATCTTTATTGTGATAGGTTATTTGAAGCAATCACGAGGGGTCTCTTAAGTTATGAGAATATTATCATCATATCTCCATATTAGGGTACATGCACACCTCTCACTTTGCGGACATGGAAGAAGGAGCAACACCCCATACACCTTAAAGCGACAACCTTCGTGTTAAAGGTAGACACACTAGATCAGCACTGACCTGCCATGTACCAATAACCCTCGTGTTACAAGAAGACACACTAGATCACCACTGACCTGCCCTGCACCAATAACTAGCAACGGGACGCCCACGTTGGGACTTGATGTCTGACTTATTAATTATTTATTATATGCCAGCCCCCCCCCCCCACCACCACCACCAGTTGCTGCAAATCTTCTTCTCTTAATTAACTCACTCAGAGGGCGTAGGTATTTAACAAGAAATAGTACATTTTATTAAACAATATAAATTAACTACACACTACAGAGCGATCATCGATCAAATAAAATAATGACACATACGAAGATAAACACACACACACACACACACACACACACACACACGCACGCACGCACGCACACACACACACACACACACACACACATATATATAATATATCAGTATAGTTCAGGCCTAACGAAAAGGCTCTCTAAGCAATTGTTTGTAGTTGTTTCTTGAAATTATCTCCAGACCCTCCCTAGGGGCTCCTGGAGTGAACAATATTCATTAACTATGTTAGAATAATGCACATCACCGAAGAATAAGGAAAGTTACGGTACTTCATGAGATGTCAACATGACCTGAATCAAAATTTGTCTCTCTGTTTTTCAGTCACAGTGCATGACATCAGCACATTTACTGGCTCCCTCAGGGTATGATCTTGCAGTCAAGAAGGAGAATTAGTCCCAGAAGTCCAGTTTATGAAAGATATTTCGGGCGTGCTGCCAATAACTGAAAAAAAACAACAATGTTTCTTATGTAGAAATTCAGGCCGGTCAATCTTGATGCAGCACACGATCTGCTTGTTGACTAGAACCACAAGACCTGTTGCTTCTGTAGAGATCCAGTTGTAGAATTGTACGGTCATGAAATAGGCCTTTTAGCAACGGCATGTTGATGTCTTCCGGTGTCAAACTTACTAGTGTAGGGCAGAAATGTTCCATTCAGTTCTTGTGTGTTCGTAGGGTGAGATAAACCAATGATTACAAATATCCAATCTCAAAATAAAACTGAATATAGCATTTTGAGTCAATCTCCCAAAAGGAAGAAGTAAACAGACCCCCCCCTTTCTAGTTTATATGACGTCATATATTTATGACAAACACCTCTTTATTTATTGTCTTAATTTTCCTTTTTGAAGTTATAATTTATGTCATTGTTGTTGATGTCAATGAAAATGCGAATGATATCGTCATTGCCATGTTAATATCATATAAGCCAGATGACATCAATGCTGTCCTAAACAACCAAACTAAGTGCAAATAAAATGACTGACTTGAACGATGTCATTAGAATAATTGAATTTCTTACTTAAGCTTCATTATTAGAATAGCAGTATTTCTGGAGTCTCGGTTCTAGAATTACTGATTTCTTACTTGAGAATCGATGCATGAACTGCTCAATTTCTTAGTTGAATCTCGGTGCTACAATTACTGTTTTTCTTACTTGAGACTCGGTGCTAGAATTAATGTACTTTTACTCGGGTCTCGGTGCTAGACTAAATGCATTTCTTACTGTAGGTTTCTAGGAGCTGGATGGCAAGAATTCCGGATTTTCCTCCAGTAGGCAGTGCAGCCATAGGTCCAAGACACACTATTGTTGGTGAGACTTTTGCAGGCGCCAAACACATTCCCTAGCTCTACGACACACTTGAGAATTGTGAAGTGTTGAGAAACAGTAATGAATGAAGCACATAGAAACGGTAAGGAATACAGCACTTAGAAACGGTAAGGAATGAATCGCGAGCAAGAGGACAAAAGACCGGAAGTCCTCAAAGCTACCGAGTATGTGGCATGTTAGAGATGAAGTGTTATGTTGGTGAGGATGGGGGATTAAAAAGAGACATTAACTGATGAAGACAAAAATCTGGCTGATGTTTGGGGAAACCGTGAGGTTGAGGAGAGGTTGTGCTTATTACTTTTGTTAGGAAGGCTGATGTCGTGTAAAAGTCCATGGACTACAAGATATCTTACTCTGTCCTACTTATTCTACTTTTCGAGGAATATGCCGAGCGTTTCGGGCTGGGGAGGGGTGGGTGGGAACGAACAAATGGGAATTATTTTATACTGACAAAACACACTTAATAGTGCAAGTATGCAAGTGTAGTGTGTATACACAATGTTATATAATGGGGCGTATGCTTAAATGTGTGCGTGCGCATGTGGTATGTGCAGGTACGTGTGTACTTGTATATGTGATTTGTTCGTTATGTGTCAGAGTGTGTGTAGTTAATGATTATGACTGATATATTTTTTTAAAAGTTGCGTAAGTTGAAAGTTTGCATAGTTTTGTTTAATTGACTTTTAATTATACAACTAATAAATTACTGCAAACGAGACAAGTTTTTTTGTGGTCGAATATAAATACAGTCTTTTTCGTTGAGAGCTGGAACGGGAGAAGTAGGTCATCTAGTCTCTCTCCTGCAAATGATTCTGGCAAATTGTCAAAAGGAGATGTCTTAGTCATCTCAGACTTTCGTGGAGAAGAATTTGATGAGGCTTCCCGTGAGCTGTCTACCCTATGGTCGAGGAGATAACTATGTGGAGAACTCGCGTCTCGCTTGGCTTACTCTTTAATGCCGCTTGCAAAAGCATCGGCATTTAGTGACTGATCCCGACCCATTTAGAACCTGAACTGGTGCCAGGGCATAATTTGTCTAAGACTTGCGAGCAAACAAGCTAAGACTCAGTCCTAAAATACGTCGTTCGAAGATTCTCTCCCTTGGTGGCGTTTGGTGTCTTTTTCTTCAGGGAGGCTTATAAGTATGAAAAAAATTAAGAGTTTGTTGTTGGGTTTAGTTATTTAATTTTTTTGTTGTTGTTTTCGTTTTCTAAACGCTCCCCGCTTTCATCTCAATTCTATTTCAAAAGTTGTATTTGTTTCAGCAGTTTATTGTTTTAACCTTCCTGTTTTATCTTCATCCAAGTTTATTAGTATTTGTTGTTGTTGTAGTATAATAGTAGTTGTAGCGGTTGTTGTTGTAGTAGCAGTAGTAGGAGATAATATTAAAAACTTGATTTGCACCATTTAAGAAGCAATGTTGGTGGCTTTTACCCAAGTGCCTTAATGAAAATGTTCAAAGTAAATTGCAATATTTAAACATGAAAGAACTTGAATATTTTTAAATATTAATCTAATTAACAGGTAATTACTACTGAATCTGGTTTAAAAGTGAAATAATGTATAAATGTTTCATTCCAACATTAATAATATTACATTTCATTTAAATATGAGAAAGTAAGTGTGCACGTTACATTTAATTGTTAATGTCATATAAAACCTAGTTTAAACATGAAATAATAATAGACCTCATTTCAACATAAAATAATTATAGGCTAATAAATTTTAATTTAACGATGAAATAGTAATAACTCTCATTTAAACATGAAATAGTAGTAAATTTCATTTAAACATGAAATAGTAGTAAATTTCATTTAAACATGAAATAGTAGTAAATTTCATTTAAACATGAAATAGTAGTAAATCTCATTTAAACATGAAATGGTAGGACAATTAAGCCTCATTTAAACATGAAGCACTATGAGCAATATTATCCAACTGTAAATATTAAATAGCACAAAAATCCATTTAAGCATTGAATAGTACTGGAGTGTGTTTCATAATAATAGATTCTATTTCACTATAAAAGATCATTACATCCCATAATTAAATACGTAAACGTTCTACATCCATGTAGACACTCACTAATACTGAATCCATTTACTCAATTAGCATAGGATAAAGATGGATATGAAAACGAGAGGAGATTTACGACAAAAACAAGAAATAATAAATAGGAATAGGAATACGAGAGGAGATTTACGACAAAAACAAGAAATAATAAATATAAATAGGAATACGAGAGGAGATTTACGACAAAAACAAGAAATAATAATTATAAATAGGAAAACGAGAGGAGATTTATGACAAAAACAAGAAATAATAAATATAAATAGGAATACGAATAAAAGAGGGGATTTACGACAAAGAACAAGAAATAATAAATATAAATAGGAATAAGAATACAAGAGGGGATTTACGACAAAGAACAAGAAATAATAACTGTAAATAGCAACTATTTCAACAGTCATCCTATATACCCAAAGAAACAAGCCAAACGAGAACGCGACAAAGGTTGGACACTTCTTATTGAAAATTAATTACTTCATTGTTAGTTCGTACTGAAAATATAAACCTCCACTTGCCAGTTCTTGTTTGAAAATTTAACCCTTTCACTTCCAGTTCTTAGGACAAAGTTTAACTCTTTCACTGACAGTTCTTGTGGAAATTATAAGCCCTTCATTGCCAGGCGCATAAAGCATGCAGTCAACTATTTAGTTATTAAATTAAATTATTATTTTTGATCGTTTTGTAAAGCTGTTTGTTTGCCTTCTTTTATATTTTTATTTTTAAAACTCGTCAGACTAGCGTCTGGCCAGCCATATTATTTAATTATGTATTACACTTAAATAATAAGTGCAGCGAAAAAAATTAACATTCTCTTGTTACTGTTACTACCATTAATTACAACCTTGACTTCTCTGAAACATGTTACGTTATTACGTCCTTCTGATAGTTATTACGTCATTCTAATAGTTATTACGATCATTGGTACCTTTACAGGACAGTCATTGTCTTGTGTGTTTTATAGAATTATCTTCATTATTTATTCTTTATGTTTGTTAGTTATTTTTTTTCTTTGAGGTTAGTCGAATCATCTTCAGAAAGTACACTTAATGTGAAGCTAGGGTGTAGATATTAGTTTAGGTAAGGGCACATAATCATAGCACTTCACGTAGCTCACTTAACCGCTACCCTTCATTTTCCACACATGCTCGCGTTCTCTCTCTCTTTCTCTCTCTCTCTCTCTCTCACACACACACACACACATATACATATACAAACGCACATACATATATACATACGCATTCAAAATATATACAGTAAAATACAAGCACAAAACAGCTGCACACACACACACACACACACACACACACACACACACACACACATACACACACACATACATACACGCACGTACATATATACATACGTATACAAAACAGCTGCGCACACGCACACATAATCACAAGCACAAATATACACAATCAAATGCGCATAGGCACACAACCAAATCAGACACAAGTACACGCACAAATACACACAAAGCACACATGCACATATAAAGAATTACACTCACATACACAAACAAAAGCACAAAATACACGCATGTACAAAAGCACCAGTACTCACACACACAAACACACACTACGTTCTCCATTTAATTTCAGCAGAGTTAATTTGGAGTGAAGCTGTTGTACACTCACTGATTACTTTATGATTTGCGATAATAGTGTCGTGCCGTCGCCCTGTTCATCATTTGGCGGTCACTGAATTTTCGGTCAAACCTTTTGATTTAAAACCGCACGAACAGGATGATTATTAATAGCTTCTTGTCTCATGCGTTATTAATGAAAGGAGCATTGATTTCGCGTCCATAAGCAGCAGCAAGATGTTAACACCAGCGCTCCTAAGAGCAAGTTTAATTATAATGGTGTTTACAGACTTCATTGTTTCAACAAAGTTTGTTGTTGACTGTAATAACACATCGAGAGAGAGAGAGAGAGAGAGAGAGAGAGAGAGAGAGAGAGAGAGAGAGTATGTGAGAGAGGGAGAGAGCCATAATGTATGTTTTGCTTACACGAAGCTGTATCGCCTTTTAAATGACTTTTGTTTTGCAATTTGTCTTTCTGCCAATTTTCATTTTAATCTCGTTTAAATTTTGATTCCTCTTAACGCACAGAAGAAAGTGGGGTAAAATTCGTCATTATCATAACGTACATTTTGTATGTATTATTTTTTCCTCTTTCTTTCGCATACAACAGTCGATGTATTATTTTTTCCTCTTTCTTTCGTATACAACAGTCGATGTATTATTTTTTCCTCTTTCTTTCGTATACAACAGTCGATATATTATTTTTTCCCTCTTTCTTTCGTATACAACAGTCGATGTATTATTTTTTCTTCTTTCTTTTCTATACAACAGTCGATATCTTTTACGGAATGAAATGCCTATTTCTTAATACTTATTTACATTTCAGTTTCAGTGTAATGTGTGCCAGTGTTGTGTGCATGTGCATCTCTATATGTTTGTGCATCTGTGTGAATGTGTGTTATGCCTCTGTGTACATGGGTGAGAGTGTGCCTCCATGTACACGAGTATTTAGTGCCGTATTGTGCGTGTACGTGCGTCTGTGTGCATGCTGTGTGCGTGTATGTGCGTCTGTGTACATGAGTGTGTGTGTGTGCACGAAAGAGTGAGTGAATATTAAAGATAGGAAACAAGAGGTGAGAAAAGGAAAGAAAGTTAAAAGAGACAAGAGACTGTGAGGAGAAAGAGAAGGAATGAGCAAAACTAAAAAGGTAAAATATGACAGAAGAAACAAAAGAAGAGCAAGAAGGAAGAGGAAGAGTCGGCGGGGTGGGGTGGGGATGAAAGAGGGAGAAAATGAAGAAATGTTCATTTAACAACCTTCTGGCAATGTTTAGTGAACATGTTGTTAAGGGTGTTATTGAAAACGAAATAATATTGTATATTTTTGTAGTGAAATAAAGATCTGTTTCGAAGAGGATATTTTGCAATACAGACAGTAATAATGACTATATAAGCTGATTCAACACGACTCTCTGTAAACTGATTCAACACGACTCTCTGATGAGAAAACGTAGTTGAATTCAGACAGTAAAATGAACTATTTAAACTGATTCAACACAACTCTCTCATGAAAAAACGTAGTTGAATTCAGACAGTAAAATGAACTCTATAAATTGATTCAACACGACTCTCTATAAACTGATTCAACACGACTCTGATGAGAAAACGTAGTTGCGTAAGTAGACATATTCTAGCATAAGTTCTTCTCCATGCTGGTGATCAATCTGGAAACCTACATTGTAATGATTGGTCCTCTTATTAGAACATGAATGTCAAATTCTGCAGTCTGTTTAGCCCCGTCTTTTTATAAGACGCCATTCTTACAAACAAGGCCTGCAATTATAACACGACTTACCCAGATATAAGACAACCAACATTATTCTACATTTAAGATGCAAACATTTTTTTGAGTGATTATATAATGGATGAGAGGTCTGTGCAGTCTTCTACAAGGTAAAGATATCGCTAAAGAGTTGTCTCTCTTTTCTCTAACCTCTGACCTCTGATGTACACAGATTAGAATGTTAACAAGTCCTTCATCTTGAGTTGCTTCTTAACCTCAGTTTAACGCACGCATTCTTGTGCTGTCTCTTTTGAAAAATACAAGTCAGCGCGTAACTGCCATGCAGAAAATTAGTCATTGCTCTTGCATGTTTGCGGCTTGTGTCTTGGCAGTTAGCCTGGGTGGTCGCTGCGTGTTGTTTTCATTCTTCGCAGGACTGCATATCTGAATCTACTTTGTTCGTCAAACGCAGCATCGCTATCTCATCCATTAACACTCTATAGTCTACATGTTGTGTTGTTCTCTTTCCCACTGTAGTTCAGGGATAGATAGATAGATAGATAGATAGATGGATGGATGGATGGATGGATGTGTAAGTGGATGGATGGATGGATAGATGGATGAGTAAGTGGAGGGATGGATGGATGGATTGATAGAGAGATTTGATGAATTTTTCTTTCTTATCTTTCATTTCACTTTATTGTAAACTTGTAAATCTATAATCACAGCTGTATAATACCAAACTTTAATGTGACTTCTATGTATTTCTTTATATTGTTTTATTTAATTTGTTATTGTACTAGACACTTGTTTTGATTTGCGATTTTTATTTATCCGTGTTTACACTACGATTTGATTTGTACGTGTGTCACTGCTGCAGAACATTAGTTAATTGAGACTGTTTACTATGCTGAAATGTAAATCAAAAGCCACGTACCTACGATTCTGTGTGAGTCAATATTTGTACAGCTGCACCTTAACTAAAAGTCTATGAAGTTCCAAAGTTATAGTGTACTTTAGACATTGTCCTTCTGATATAAGTGTGATAACCAAGTACCCATCTCTGCTGATTGTTGTCATTATAACACCTCTGAGCTGTGTGCATTTGTGCAGAATGACAGAGGTTTAAATGTATGTTAGACCAACAGCTCTCTGAGATAATGTGCAAAACGGTTAAAGTGGAACGCTTTACAGTGCTATATGTTGTTGAGTGTGAATTTCACATCCGTATTCAGTTCCAGGACTGCAAGTTACAAGTACCATACCTAGGCTAACAGACTGGCCACAGTGTCACTCGTCCTTGACCATGCTTTTTACCACTTGTCCCCTGTCTGCGAAGATATCTACAATACTTAACGCTGCCCCTGTGAGCAGCCTCGGTCCAAGAGAACTACTTAGTGCAGTTATAACTTGCTGGAGAGGAAAGACTCAGACCTACTCTCATCATCCCAACTGAGCTCATGATTCAGGCCATCCCTCATCACCCTAACTGCGCTCATGACTCAGGTCAACTCTCATCATCCTAACTGAACTCAGGACTCATATTATACCTACTCTCATCACCTAACTGAAGTCAAGTTAAGGGAGAGGAGACATTAAGACTCCATATGATATTATGTACGTATTATACTTGTTTCACGGAAATGTACACGTTTACTGTGTCCTCTGCTTTTGTTCATAGTGTCATCACTGCTCATAGAGACAGTGCTCTCTATCTGCTGTTTTCTCGCTAACGTTCATGTTTTGTGCTTATAATTCCACTGTCTGTACCTATTTAGGAATGACTGCGAGTTGTTTGGGAAGTGAGAAACCTCTTACACGTGGTGTCCATCAAAGAATTAAATAGTTTCAAAATGTTATAATTCATTAAATGGGTGAGTCATGAGGAACAACTTGTCCCAACTGGCTGTCCATTTGTGTATCACTTCGTTTGTCTGTGATAATGGATTTGAGAATGTAATTAATTGTTTTTATATATAGACTTATGGTGTTAGAGTTGTCATATCTTACTTCATGGCGATTATAGTATTACAAAATTATTATTTTATTTACCTAGGCTTGAATATGTTAGACGTTCTGGAGATTTCCATAAAGTGATAAAAGAAGAGCCCATGGTTCGTAGACATGTATTTTCAAAGCAAGAAATCAGAAATTTATTTTTCGAGAATAGAGACGTTTGTCAAAGAAAGAAAGAAGGAAAGGAAGGAAGGAAGGAAGGAAGGAAAGAAGGAAGGAAGGAAAGAAGGAAGGAAGGAAAGAAGGAAGGAAGGAAAGAAGGAAGGAAGGAAAGAAGGAAGGAAGGAAGGAAAGAAGGAAGGAAGGAAAGAAAAGAAAAGGAAGAAAGAAATTTAGAAAGAAAGAAAGAAAGAAAGAAAGAAAGAAAGAAAGAAAGAAAGAAAGAAAGAAAGAAAGAAAGAAAGAAAAGGAAGAAAAGGAAGAAAAGTAAGTAAGTTAAAGACAAAAAATCTGCTGTAACTATTGTTTCTAACGCCGAGAACATTTGTTCTATTTATACAACCTTTTCTTCTTTTACTTAAGTTGTCATTTCTGGAAATATTTTACTTAAGCTGTCATTTCTGGGAATATTTTACTTAAGTTGTCATTTCTTGAAATATTTTACTTAAGTTGTCATGGAAAACTATCAAATATTTTACTTAAGTTGTCATTTCTGGGAAAACTATCAAATATTTTTGGAAGTAGGTGGCAGCAAATATTTAAATATTTCAACAAATGTCTTAGCTTTATGGCAGCAAACAAATTAAGTATCCACGAGTTGACATTTCAGGAGCATTTACTTTCTGAAGAAATCTTCGGGGCAGAAAGAACATTCAACTTCTAATACAGTCTTCGAGGGGGGGGGGGGAGAGAGGAATCTTCTCAAGTAACCTTTGGGGCAGCAGAAACATTTAACTTCTAAGATAATCTTCGTGCCCTGCAGATGAACACTTCTTCGAGGTGTTTCATTTTCTTTCCTGCTTTTGTGCGGGGGAAATAAAACGCATTCGAACTGAGAAAGCAATCGTGAGACAGAAAACAAGCAATTAATTTAACTGTTGCCTTTCGCTTTTGTTTGTTGTTTAATATTATTTTTTCTAATTCATATATCCAATGTACAGTTCCACATTTTGACTCACTGGCCCAATAATGTTTCTTACGACACTTATTATTTTTGACGAGCGGATTGTTGCGTTAAATTTAGCTTTGTGGAGTTTTTTTTTTCTTCCTGCGTATGTTTTGTGTCTAACCTCTATAATTATTTACTGCATGCAGCCCTGCGCCTTCCTGTTTGAAATGAGCTTGCTAAACGCGATTCAGTGTAAAATAGAATAGCCATTTATTATATTCGAGGATTGTACATACAAGGCATTCCTGAATATACAGTGCAAACCTAAACACCATACACATCTGATTCGAGAATGTGGGAGATAAAATGCAAACGAGTCGTGCCCCATGGTTAACAACGGATGTCGTGTACAACGCTCGCTGGAGAATTGTTTTAAGCGATTCAGTAAACAAACCTCTGACCATGGGGGCTCTATGCACCACGAGTTATATTCTCATCAAGAATTCAGTTGCGTAGAGAATTCATTTGACAAGATTCGCTTTGCAGGCAATCTGATTTATGGACAAAAGCACACAATACGCGAACTTTTGTTTTGTTGGTGCTTGTTTATTGTTTCGTGTATGTGATTGAGTGTATGAGATTGTATGTGTGTGTGTGTTTGCATGTGTGTCCCCTTGTGTTTGTGTATGTGTTGCGTGTGAGGGTATTTTATATGTATTTGTGCGTGTGGTTATTATCATTAAAAGTTTGCAATATTTCCATATTTCCATGATTCAGTCAAGACACATTACGTTTTTTTGTTTTTTTTTTTATCTTAGTTACCTTAATCAACCTTCATAGAGTTTACGAACTTTAGAAAAGTAAAATAAAACGTATATTGGATGAAACAGGACAGCCATAACTTGCAAAGAATGCATGAATGAAGGACAAGTCTTGTGAAGAAATGTGCAATAAATGTAGCTTTCATTCGTTTTGCTGTACTTTGGTGTTCGTTTATTTTGTTGTTGTTGTTGTTGTTGTTGTTGTTGTTGTTGTTGTTGTTGTTGTTGTTGTTGTTGTTGCTGCTGCTGCTGCTGCTGCTCTTGTTATGTATGAAACTAAAATGTCAGAGTACATAAAACACTTTTAAAGGAGGCAATATTTTTAGATAAGTATATAACTATTATAAATGCAATACAGTCAGCTTGTCGCAGTGTTTACCGGGTCAAAGGTTGACTGGAAAAGTGTCACTTTCAGTTTCGGATGTTATCTCCATGAAAATGCGAGAGTTGCCTTCCTTTCCTTTACGTTTTCCCATTCACGATGCAAACTGTTTCTTCTGGTGTGAAGGCGTGTGTATGATTATTTATATTTCTGACTATGTCATTTGGCAATTTCTTAGGCCCATTTGCATAATTAGGCCAGACGGAGCGTCTTGGCTCTTAGCAACAATTATTCCACCAATCGATTCAAACACCAGGAGGTTGTTTCACACGCTCATTAAAATTGCTTCGGGACACACTTTACGCTAACAGTCAGAAGAAGAAAAATAGAGTGAAAGCCACAGACTGGCTATAGAAAAAATGAGTACTAGTCATAGACTAAGAAAAATAGAGTGAAAGCCACAGACTGGCTATAGAAAAAATGAGTACTAGTCATAGACTAAGAAAAATAGAGCGAAAGCCACAAATTGACGAAGAAATCGAGTGAAAGCCAAAGAGTGACGAAGAAAAATAGAACAAAGCTACTGAAAAAATAAATTGTAAACTGTGCAGAGGCTGGTACAGAAAACTTGAGTGAAAGCCACAGAAAAATAGAGCCAGTGGCTGGTACAGAAAAAAATAACAGATGAAATAAAACAGATGAAAGCCCAGGAAAATAAAGTGAGAGCCACAGACAATAAAGTCAGAGTCACAGAAAAATAGAGAGTCACAGACAAATTTATATTGTACACGTTTGTCTCAAAAACTCGATTAGATGTTGAATTGAAAATTTCGTTAATGTTAAATCATTTTAAATACGTTTTAGGTACGTTTCAATAGCGATGTTCTTCAAGGCTTGATATTGCCCATCAGTTACAGCAGTTATATATAGTGTTCATTTGTTAAGCAGTTAGACGTAGTGTTCATCTGTTACAACGATTAGACAAAGTGTTCATCTGTTAGAGTGATTAGACGTGTTTTTCATCTGTTACAACGATTAGACGTATAGCTCATCTGTTACGGCGGTTAGACGTAGTGTTCATCTGTTACAACGGTTAGACGTATAGCTCATCTGTTACAGCGGTTAGACGAATATTCAATTGTTACAGCGGTTAGACGTATAGCTCATCTGTTACAACAGTTAGATGTATAGCTCATCCGTTACTGAGGTTAGACTTAGTGTTCATCTGTTACAGCGGTTAGACGTATAGCTCATCTGTTACAACAGTTAGATGTATAGCTCATCCGTTACTGAGGTTAGACTTAGTGTTCATCTGTTACAGTGGTTAGATGTATAGCCCATCCGTTACTGAGGTTAGACGTAGTGTTCATCTGTTACAGTGGTTAGATGTATAGCCCATCCGTTACTGAGGTTAGACTTAGTGTTCATCTGTTACAGTGGTTAGATGTATAGCCCATCCGTTACTGAGGTTAGACGTAGTGTTCATCTGTTACAGTGGTTAGATGTATAGCCCATCCGTTACTGAGGTTAGACGTAGTGTTCATCTGTTACAGTGGTTAGATGTATAGCCCATCCGTTACTGAGGTTAGACGTAGTGTTCATCTGTTACAGTAGTTAGACGTAGTGCTCAGCCGTAGGCAGCTGCAAGAGAGTATAGTGACAGATGGGTGAACAAAAAAAAATAGTGTCAACAGTACATAGTTAGTGTCATCTCCACTGGCTGGCATCAGGAGACAAGATAGTTAGATAGTTGTCCTATGAGTCTTAGAACGTCCGAGAGCTCGCATTGTGTCTTGTAGGTGTAGAGTTGAGGATACAGATCATGTCAAGTAGTTGAAAGTTCAGGTCTCATCCGGCCCTCACATCCAGTACTGGGTTTATCCCCTGCACCCCCAACTCCAGCCCTCACATCCACTACTGTTTTGCCGGGTCTATTGCCGTTTGTGTTTTTGGAGTCAGTCGCTTTGTGACTGCCCGTGTCTCGGGAGGGGGTGGGGGTGAGCGCTGTTTGTAGCTGTGTAACTAGATGGTGTTGGTATCCGTGTGCGTAGTAGAGTGTGGAGCGATCTCCGAATGGGAATAGTTGTGCTTTGGCGTTTGTGAGTATTGTTTCTAAATCACATGTTGCTATATTAAAAATAAAGTTGGGCTCAGAGATTTTTTCTGTGGGGTGCCGTGGAGTGAAGTTGTTTTGGTGGAGTGGTGAATGCCTTTGACTGGTATTTGGAATGTGCAGTCCTTGAGGATATGTCTCTTGTAGATGTATGCATTGTCCTCTGATTCCTTGGTGGGTGGCTGTGATGAGTATAGGGTGGTATCATTAAGCGTCAAAAAATATTGCGATTGGGTGCTTGTTCAGTTGTCTATCACGATATTGTCTACGAGACCATTTATTGCAAATGTTGTGGATTGTTTTGGACTGAATCCATAGTGGTTTTGGAGAGAAGATTGTTGTTTACTAGGTGGAATATTAGGTGTTTGTTAAGTACGGTTTCAAGTGTTTAGCTAGCGTTTGGAGCTCAAAAACTGACCTTTTTGAGTTAGAGTTTGTTCTATCTTTATTTTGTTTTAGATGGGGTGGTGGTGGAGATGATGATGGCGTGTTTCTAGCTCTGAGTGAAGGCCCCTGTCTTGCAAATGTGATTGTATAGATGTGTAAGGTTCCTGAGGACAGGGAGCATCTGAGCATCTGATAGAGTATTGCGTCCCATCTTATTTTCTTTTGTTTCTAATTGCGTTTGACCCTGTGGATTCCAATGGGAACGTTGATGTAGATGGTAGGTGGTGTTTTGGTCTGGTGCGGTCATTTCTTTTCTTACTTTTTTTTTTTTACAGCAGTTTGTTCCGTTAGCTTAGTTTTGCTAATCACGAAATGGATATTTTATCTAATGCTGTGATTTTCTGGTCATTGCAATGATTGGTTAGTCTGCTTGGCTTCTTTCCCTTGTCCTAATTAGAGCATCAATTTAACTGTTGGCGTTAGCCATAGGATAATTTGATCTGACTCAAGTGGACCCAGCCAAGTCCAGAGTGTGCTCAGCCAGTGTCCTCCTAGGAGATTAATGGCTATAGTGCTACAATTCACTCATTGCAAGAGGTCAAAGGATGCTGAAATTTGCGGATAGGGCTTGGGAATTGCCTTCTACAACTCAAATGTAATTAAAGGAACGGAAAGGTTGTTGAAGCAACCGTACGCCTGATCGCCTGATTCTAACCGAAAGAATTTAACAGTGTTTTTAGTCGCTTTTTTAGGACCGAGGAAACTTACATGAAATTATTATTAAGTATGTTGAATTATTTTAGTGATAAACATTGAAGTAAACATTTAACTGATTCGAAGAATATGAAGAATCATAGGGGGGGAGGGGGATGAAGTAAGAATTCAAAGTATTTATTATAGTTCTCCTTAAAATTGTGAGATGGTGGACAGTTATGTTACAGTCACACATGGAAAGTTTAAAATTTATTTTGCTAAATCTACACTGAATTTGTACTGGTAGAATTTGCGCTGCAGTGTTTGCAGAAGACATGTGGCAACGACACAGGGCGAAGGCAGGTGAGCTGAAATTCCAGTACAAGTGTGAGTATGCTACTGAAATCTAAAAGCAGATGGCCTGAAATTCTAATTTATTTGATGAGTTTGCTACTTAAATCTAAAAGAGGATGACCTGAAATTTCAAGGTGTTTGGTGAGTTTATTACTGAAATCTAAATCTGTTGCAAGAGTAACTCATTCTTTCTTCATTATTTGCATGAAACTGAATTTCGGAGTCAACTTGTATTGTTTACTGGATGGCGGCCTTTGAATTTGGTCACAGTTTAACTCGTACACAAGTCTCACTAGACAGTAAGCATGATGTTTAAACTGTGTCACATGTCAGGGTTTTTTTTAATGACCCTTTCACAGCATTATCATCACACTTATCAGTAAATGTGTTGTTGTAAGTTGATTCCTGTGAATTCTGTTCAAGATCCAATGCAGCGGAATCTGAGGTTTGAATTTGGTCTCGAGAATTCATGAAGATTAATTTGAATATTTCTTGTGGTGCGCTTGAGTACTGCACACAAAAGTTCCGGAACATTCCTCGTAGTGTGCTTTGATAAGTGCATATGAAGTTCTGACGATTCTCCAAGTTTTGCTTGTAAGCACATTGAAGATTCTGGAAGTTGTGTAATGTGCCTAGAAGGGGTTTATTGGATTGCCATTTAATAAGAAAGTGAACTGTTGAAAACCACGTGATTGTGAACACGTGCTAGTGACAGCTGCCATCATAAAAGGTTATGTACATTGACTATAATTATCTCTTTAAAACTCCACTCTCATTTCTAAGATGTATTATATATATATAACATTGGTTTGTGTGTGTGTGTGTGTGTGTGTGTGTTTTAATTTGATTGCTGATGTCTATCCTAGGATAAAGTGAATGAGTGTCTAACATAATCAAACTTTGTTGTGAAGTAATGTAAATGCCAACATCCTTTTGATTATATTCATATGTTGTATAATGATTGTTGATTTAATACATTTATTGTTAAATTTATTAACCATCTTAGACATATATTTAAAACTTATTATGGAATAATAGTGGATGGATGGGAGATCATTAAATATAAATAAAAGATGGAATGTGCTAGTGTACAGTAGTCCCTGTAGTCTGAAGTGGATACAATGTCATGAAACAAAACAGCATGCTACCCTCTGCAAAAGTAAAATTAAGGGCAGTGCTAAGTTTCAGGCATGTTTCATCTCTAAACTCCTTACTCTGTTACACACATTCTCAACTTAAAAATCCTGCACAATATTCATTAGCCCTATACACATGCTGCATAAAAGATATAGCATTAATCAAAATTCACAAGTGTAATGCACAACATAATCAAATTTGTGAACATAGAAATAATGGTTCAATTACATAAGCATTCTCCATTTCAAATCATAGATCAATAGTGAATATATATGAAATATTTCTAAGTCTGTTCTTACTTTATCAGTCAGTTAATTTATAATAAGCTAATGATCACCTTTATGACTGGACTTGAGTTAATTCAAAATCATAGTGATAAAAATATAAGACTTTCTTCAAGAAAATAACTTTCAGTCCCCCCCCCCCCCATTGGATGAAGTTGTAATGAACAGGTGTGAGACTATTATTCAGAAAAACTACTCATCTGCTTGAAACATTTGGATTGCATTAGCAAATTCTAGCATATTCTTTATCTGAGTTGTTTACTCCAACTCTGGTACTTTACAAAAATATCATCATAAGCAGTGCTCAAGGTTGGGTCACATTAACATTGGCATCAAATATATAATTATCATATAATTATTAAGGTTAGAAATAGGGATGTGCAAATTTACTCTGCCACAGTCATCAAATATTTAAATATCATAAGTGAAATATAACAATATAAAGTAAAGTTAATATCAAGAGATAAACATGAATATAATATTAGTTAGACAAGCACAAATCACATACCTTAGGCAGTAATATATAAAAGAATAATGATTTTCCTGCTGTGTTGGTAATTGGCAATAGGGTTAGTAGTATGATTATTATACCCATGGGAGCCAAAATACATGTTGCCTGAATGGTCATCTGCATTAGGACTAACGATTTACAGGTGAATTTCTGGTACATTCGTTCACCTGGCTGAGCTGCTTTGATTGGTTAGTTTAGTGAGTTGTCTGGAACATTCAGCTATGTTCCCAGCCTGGGGATGAGGGCAGCCTTTCTAGAAGGTAGGTTTACGTATAGTCTGTTTTTAGAGGAGGGATGGTGCACGCTACATAGCCATTATGAGGCGAATGGGGGTGGGGCATCCATCAGTCTGGTGCGTGACATACTTTGTCATTTTTGACTGTATATGTGCGGAAGTTGCTGAAACGATTAGAGTGAGTACAGCACAAGATACAAACAAATATAGTCGCATTCAGATATCTCTCTTGCAAGCACACACACACACACACACACACACACAGACACCATAGTGACTGTATAGGAAAGCAGAATTCTGGACTCAGATGCTACAAGCTGTGGCGGCATTTTGCAGGTATTAACTAACCGTTATAATAAATCACACTTCACTGGTCTGTACCTTGTCACCATTCTCTTGACATGGAGAGTGCGAGTGCATGTAATTAGATTGCGAAGGACAGGATTGCAAACAGTATTCCTAAGGATTAAAATTCCCTTGTTTATTTTAAAAGGGGACCGCCATAGCAGCAACGACACACAGAAATATTAGCTCTCTTATAAAGGAAAGCTAAAGCACATTGCAGTGTAAATACAAGACGGAGGGAGGGGGGGGTCATTCGTGCTGTTAGAGAGTGCTGGTGCTAGCAAATATAGTTGTGTGGCGCTGGTGAAATTAGTTCTTAATTGCCAAAGAAAACATGGGCAGTAAAAAACCCAAACAAATCCTCAGCAATATTATTCTTTAAGCGTGTCAGTGTTTACTTAAGATTTTATGCCCTTTTAATCACAAAACCCAGACTTTTAAAAATATATCTGTAGTCTGAATATTTGACCACTCACAAAATCTCACTTACGTCTAAAAAGACCTAGTGAAAAGCAGATCTATCCATCTATCCATGTGTGAGCATAATGTGTGTGTGTGTGTGTGTGTGTGTGTGTGGTTAGGAATAATGGTAGTTAGGTAAATAAACAATGACAGGTAGACAAACACAAAGACGGAAAGAAAGAAAGGATTGCTGTCAATAAGGACTTTTGCTCTATTTTGTCCAATCACCGACCTTGACAGAGAAGACAAAGGGAATGTACCAAAAGAAAATGTCAAATACAAATCGTGCAGGGGGGGGGGGGGGGACTGACTGCTTGCAAAATCAATATTGATGGCGACAGGACTTTACATAAATTATTTCCTGTTAAAATAAATTATTTCCTTCGTCGATTTTCTTACACTCTTTTTTTCTATTCCGCCACCTAAATATTACATTAACACAAAAAAACTATCAAAGTTGCATTTGACATTTTACGACTTAATTTCTGCGGTCTAAATTTTGATCTTAAGCCAGCTTGCTTACCTTACACCCCACACCCCGTAACACATACAACACACACACACACACACACACACACACCTTTTGTATCAGCTTGAGAGAGTTGGCGGGGATGTTATGCGCGTGTACAGCTACGAGTTTTCACAATCCATGCGCCTAACATCGATGGGACCAAGAGATTATTTACAAGATATAATTTCCTTCCAGTCAAACTTTCCTAAACTTAAATTTCCCCCTTTTTTTAATATTTCCCAGCATCATTATTATTTATTTTTAGATCGTTCTAAATTCCAGGAAGTCGACGAATCGCCTACTGTAACGTTTATCGAGTGCCGGCCGGCGTGCGAAAGACAAAGAGTTGTCGCCCTAGTGCGTGAACTCGGCGACCTGGCGTGAACTCGGCGATATGTCAACCGCACCGCATGCACTGCACGAGCAGCCACGATATTGCGTTCATGTACAATCAGTCTTGAGGTGTGCCTTTTGTTTAGTAGCGAGAGATCGGTCATGCAAAGTTGTCTCGCGGCCGCTGGTCTGGGCTGTCCCTGGATTTTGTTTGCCGTCTGCTTCACCTTCCTTGTTCTACGCTATCGCCGTGCGTGAGGACTGTCTAACAATGTGTGAAGGTATGTGTGTGTTTGTATGTGGTGTGTGTGTGTGTGTGTGTGTGTGATTTTGTATGTGCGTGTGTTTTGTGTATATATATGTGAGAGTGTGTTTATGTATTTGTGAGTACATTTTTTTTCTTGTGTTTGTTTGAAATATTTCAATAGCATCACTACTTCCACCATCCACTCAAGGTCACGTGAGGATTGTTTACTCCATTCATAAACTTGGCAGCGACCTGCATTCACTCGATTTAAATATGACGTGATACCACAGGTAGACGTAACGTAGGCAAAACATTATTACGTGCGTGGAAAACGGCGCTGCTTAACAAAACTACTATAATCAGGACGTTTACTCCTCCCACCTCACCCCACCCACCTGTGACTCAGACTCCTGTTTACACTTTCTCTTGTGGCCCTGATGCCGTATTACACTCCCCACCCTTCCGTCCTCGAGACTCGATGTCAAACGTCAGTGACGTTTTACAGCTGTGGCCCATTTTCGACTGATCCGAGTATAATCAGTGAGCGGGAATCAGCGTAGTGTGTAACAAGAGAGAGGGAGAATACATTACTCGTTATCTGAGACTGGTTTCAGCATGTATAACTGGTTTTACAAGCAGAAATTCATCAAAACAACTTTAAGAAAAGTATATTTATGTTCGGTTGCACTTTTGTTTGGGTTTGTTATTCTTTTAGCTTGTTATCTACGTTCACACCGCTCAAACAGCATCTTGGATTTAGTTTTCACGTCTGCTCCCTTTGTTTTGTTGATTTCGCGAGCTGGGTGCACGTGCATGAGGCGAGATGTGCGTTGGAGAAACGAATGGTACAGATCTTCATTCTACTTTGTTTCCGCATGATTGCATAGCCAGCCACCGACGTTGTAACATTACATTTCAGTTGTCAAGAGACCATTAACAATCGCATTCAGGTTATTTTAAGTTAGGGAACAGCAATGCCTCACCTTCGCTTTCCACCCCGATCTAGGATCGGATCCTCGATCTCTTGAAGCTTAAGTCAGCCAAAGTATGTATGAAGGTTAGTCGGAACACTTGTTTTTTTTATTTAATGGAATTTTTAACTTACATTTTTTAATGAGGTCAAAACACTTGTTTTTTTATTTAATGGAATTTTTAACTTACATTTTTTAATGAGGTCAAATAATGCTATCTTTGCTATTTTGTTTATATTTACTGGATATTTTAACTTACATTTTTTAATGAGGTCAAATAATGCTATCTTTGCTATTTTGTTTTTATTTACTGGATATTTTAACTTACATTTTTTAATGAGGTCAAATAATGCTATCTTTGCTATTTTGTTTTTATTTACTGGATATTTTAACTTACATTTTTAATGAGGTCAAATAATGCTATCTTTGCTATTTTTTTTTATAAGTGACATGTTTATCTTCACATTCCACCTCCTCCCATTAACCATATGTGATAATCAATTGCGACATTCGGGCCAAAGCATTCTGAGCAGATTGATATCTGGCATTAGAGAAAATAGCAACAGACCAGATTGATATCAGGCATTAGAGAAAATAGCAACAGACCAGATTGATATCAGATATTAGAAAAAAAATGCAATAAGAAATTGCTGACCTCATTCTTACCTAAATCAGTTAATAACATAATTAAATTAAAATGATAAAATTAAATGATACAACATAATTCTGGACAACAAAACAACAATGTCTTTATATTACGTGATGTGTCTTTCTTTCTGTCTTTCAGTCTTTCTTTCTTTCTTTCTTCTCATCATAACTCTTCTGGCGCTATATTCTACTGGCGTGTTTTGCAGACGGAAGTGATAGGATTTCTTAAGAAATAATTGATTAATTAATTTCTGTTTAACGTCCACATCAATTGCTTGCTGATTTCGTGGACTGTGCAAGGGACGACGGACATGACAGGTTTCCAGAGGACAGCCAATGATGACATCAACAAAACGAAATGTCATCCTTGGGAATCTACTCTCTCATGACAACGTGACACGAATCAGAATTCTCAGAACCCGACAGTAATTCGCAAATGCTTTGGTTGCTTCGTCTAGTGGGACTAATAATTACATTCCTGAGGGGCACCGGTGTAGTGGGGTTTAAACCGAAGGAAAGAACTTTTAGATAGACATGACTTTCTGTCTTTCTATATTAAATCTTTTATGCACAGACTCAGTCATTAGATTATTGTAGTTAGCATTCATACTTTAATAAAAGAATAGAGTTACATTAAAATATCTTTTTAAAATAATAATTACTCAGTATAAACTTTGTTATCAGCCACGACAGAAATAGCGCGCCATACAAGATCAACGATAGAAATAGCGCGCCATACAAGATCAACGAGAGAAATAGTGCGCTATACACGACGTATTTTCGTGTTCATCTAAATTCTAAACCGTTCAATCTTACTACTGCTTTGTCCCTTGTTGAACACTTAGCAGGGAACATTCTTAAAATTATTATATAATGTTAATGATCTGCTGTTAAAAAATAAAAGGAAACAGACTTGGTGTCAAGATCGAGATTATTTCACTGTAGCGAGAATGTGAACAATATTATGCAATAGAACGAGGTAAACTGTAGTCAGAATGTAAACATTATTGTGCAATAAAACGAGATAAACTGTAGTCTGAGTGCAAACATTATTGTGCAATAGAACGAGGTAAACTGTAGTCTGAGTGCAAACATTATTGTGCAATAGAACGAGGTAAACTGTAGTCTGAGTGCAAACATTATTGTGCAATAAAACGAGATAAACTGTAGTCTGAGTGCAAACATTATTGTGCAATAGAACGAGGTAAACTGTAGTCTGAGTGCAAACATTATTGTGCAATAGAACGAGGTAAACTGTAGTCTGAGTGTAAACATTATTGTGCAATAGAACGAGGTTATTTTTAACTGTAGTGAGATTATAGAACGAGGTTATTTTTAACTATAGTTTGAAATTATAGAACGAGGTTATTTTTAACTGTAGTGAGATTATTGAACGAGGTTATTTTTAACTATAGTTTGAAATTATAGAACGAGGTTATTTTTAACTGTAGTGAGAGTGTAAACAATATTGTGCATAATATTGCGTCGTCTATATGTTTGGTCTTTGTATTCATTCTTTTTGACTGATCTTTTGCCCCACTGACTCACCGACTTTCTGCATATCTATCTGAACTGATTTTCTCCCCCTTTGTACGTTTGGCGGTCTAATCTTTATGTTTCTGTCTTTTTTATGTCTTCCTCATTTTCTCATTGTTCAAATACGGTCTTTGTCTGTATGTCTAAATTTGTCCAGATGTCCTAATGTGTGTGTGTGTGTGTGTTTCTTTCTGTCTCTCTTTTCAAATTCGCCTGTCTTTCTGAATCTGTATGCATGTCTGTCTCCTGCTGTGTCCCTATGACTCTTAATCTCTCTGCCTGTTTCTGTCTCCTCTTTTTCTTCACTGTTACTCCTTTATCTTCCGTTCTAATGATATAAAAGTAATCTTTGACTTCGGTTTGATTCAATCAACATTAGTTAACTGTGTTTCTTCGCTTGAAATTAGATATCTTCACCATCTTTAATTTATGTAATATGCATTCTCTACTCGATTCGTCTGATTTCCGATTATTATTTTTTTGTTATCCAATGTTATCCTTTAATTATTTACCATCGTAGTATGACGATTTTGAAAGCCTACCGCCGTGCATTATCATTCATAATTGTACTCAACTATTCAACGTTGTCCTTTAATTACCGGCCATCTTTTTACAGCGCTTTTCAAAGAAATTGGTGCGTATATATATAGGCACGCAGGTAGGTAAATAATTACACATTAGAAAGTCTTGTGTCAGCCTATTTTGAGAGCGGAAAGGCCATTGGTAGTAAAGATAAATCGACGCCTGGTTACATTTCTAATTAGACAGATTCATTTTGTTCCTCAAACTTTTTTTAATTTACACAAAGTTAACAACATCTGATAAGCAATGATATAACCTTACAAATTACTAAACAGTAATAAATTAATCATGTATCTTACTGCAGACAGCTCCTGACGTAAAGACAACTTTGTTCTGTTTTACGTCTAACGTATAATGATTTTACCCTGTTTTACGTCTAACGTATAATGATTTTACCCTGGTACGTCGCTCGCAACGTATGAAACACAGTTTCAGTGTGTAACGGTCTTGTAATTAACAATTTCACCTTGTTATCGATCGCTCATACTAAAATATGTATTTAAATATGTAAGAGCCTTAAAATGAACAATGTCACCATGCTTTTAGATCATTTATAAGATGCATGTCTTTGGTGCATAACAGGATGAAAGTGAACAATTCCATTTTTCCTATTGATTTGTCATGAGAACAATCTCTGTAGTGTGTGCCGGTCCTAAAGGTAATTTTGAGAACAATCTCCGTAGTGTGTACCGGTCCTAAAGGTAATTTTGAGAACAATCTCCGTAGTGTGTGTCGGTCCTAAAGGTAATTTTGAGAACAATCTCCGTAGTGTATACCGGTCCTAAAGGTAATTTTTACCTTACTCCATCCTCGTCGTGCAAATAACGGTTTTAATGATAGCAAAGTCTCTTAATCGTTCCTATTCGTTAGTTTGCAACAAGTCTAAGAGTCAGCAATTCCAGTTTATTTTTAATCGTTCCAAACACAAGAAATAAGTACTCATTTTGTAACCGTTTGACTCACCATTTATCGTTCGTAACACGACATATTATATCTGTAGTGTGTAACGGTCTTAGATCCAACCGTTGGAATTGCTCTCAAAGACTTGAATTCAAATTAACCCATCGATTCCATACCAATCGTCAGTTACCTCAAATTTAAAAGTGCGTCACTAACCGCGGAAAGCTTGAAATTGGCGAGTTGCCAAGATCCGGTCTCTCGTTCAAGATGACTGATGTCGATGAAGGAAAGTTGGCCTTTTGACGATTCTTTCTTTTCACCGGTAGGTTACTCGCTGCATGAGCCATCTGATCGGTAATGATGGATAAATAGCGTGAACTCCATTATTACCTTACATCTCAAAGCATGATCATTATTTATGGGCACATAGCTCAAACTCCATTATTAACTCAGATCTCAGAAATTGGCCATTAATGATAGAGACATAACTCAATAATGAAGTTCGAGTTATGTCTCTATCATAATGATCTCAAATCTCTGAGAATGGCCATTAATGATGGAGACATAACTCAACTCCTTTATTAACGTAGGTCTCTGAGAATCGTCATTAATGACGGAGACATTGATTCGAACTTCATTATTACCTTAAATCTCAGAGAGTGGCCATTAATGATGGAGACATAGATCGTACTCCATTATTGCCTTAGGTCTCAGAGAATGATCATTAGTGATGGATAAATAGCTCGACCTCCATTTATTGCCTTAGATTTCATAGATGACATAGAGTGATCGTTAGTGATAATGATAATAATGATAGCTCGACCCCCATTATTGCCTGAGATCGCAGAGAATTTGAACTCGAAACGATCCTTGCTGATGCTTAGGCAAGTCCGTCATTTACAATTTAAAACCGTCCGAGGTCGCGATTGCTGATAATTAGGCACCTCCATTCTTATTTTCTCCCTGCTACAGCTACTACTGTTGCTACTTCTGTTACTGTTTGTATCGCTACTACTACTGCCAGTACTATTGAGAATCTATCGCAATTGCAGTATATTAAGTAAGACTGCAATATGCAAATTTATCATTTGAACAAATATGATGGTGATGTGCATGAATGTTCAAAATCGCTAACCGCAGTACATCGGTTAGTGCACAGAGAAATACAGCTACACTAGTAATTAACAGCCTGATGCTTACTCTCGGTGGGTGGCGGATGTGTGGAGGGGGAGAGAGGGAGTACATAGAGCTTTTCTTTCTGCTTTAATATACTATCAGTTTCGCTCGTAGTTCGGGGCAAAACAATCTGGCGACTCTAAAAGCTCTACACGTCAGTAAAACCACGGGTTCAGGAAGTTTCCCCGCTCAGTCAGCTATTGTGGGAGTGCTCTTCAATCTGCGGCTTCATCTGATGTGTTCTGGAGTGCGATTGCATCAATCATGAGCCTGCAGACCCCGGCTTAGTAAAAGTGCGCAAGCACGACATTTTACCGCATAAGTAAAGATTATTTCTGGGAGCGCTAGCAGCATCTAGAGTTCAAAAGTGTATAATTTTTATATTTTACTTCTTAATTCTTTTTACTTGATTTAGCAAGCCTCTGATGCGTGACTAACTCGCCAGCACCTGGCCAGAAGTTGTGGCGCCACACTGATTAATTTGGGATTACATCTCACAGCAGGTCTCATCTCGTCATGCCGTCAGAGTTATGACGCTTACAGTCGCAGCTGACAAGGGACATAACGCTAACAAAATATGTCTGGATCGATGATTCGACCCAGGGAAATATATCATGTTCGCAGACTTAATTTCTCAAAATATAAATTTTATTTGCTACAGGAAACTTCAAGAAAATACACCAAGTATTAGAATATTTTATCGATCAGGTTCTCCGCTTCATCATTGTCATCATCGTGGTGGTCAAAATCAGCAGCACAAATAACATCAACGTCTCGTCAGCTTCATTATTGTCATCATCATAAGCAGCAGCAACTGTAACAGCAACATTCATCATCATCATCATCATCATCATCATCATCATCATCACTCTCATCGATGTCATCACCATTATTATAATGTATAATTTGAACAAATATGATGGTGATGTGCATGAATGTTCAAAATCGCTAACTGCAGTACATCGGTTAGTTTACAGAGAAATACAGCTACACTAGTAACTAACAGCCTGATGCTTATTCTCGGGAATGGGTGGCGGATGTGTGACTGCGTCACAAAAAATATTTTGTAAGTTGTCTAAGTTTTTTCAGCTGATTTAGAACAATCTTGCACTGCTAAATTCGAAAATTACATCCGTTTCTTTTAATCAGGTCAGGTTTTGTGCTAATTAGATTTTTTAAAATCCGATCTTATAACTAAATCGATTACATTTTTGTAACATTATTAGGCAATTTTCATTAATATTTCTCTTCCAAAATAGGTTTTCAAATTAAAAAAAAAAATTAAATTTAAAAAAATTGTTTTCTAACACAATTCATTTATTAAATGTTACAAAAATTGATTAGTGTACATTGAGTAGTAGACATTGATAAAGGTAAGTACATATAAATTCAATATTAGGTCATCATTGTTCAAAATTCAGGGCATGAACTTCCGTCTCTTCGAACTTCTAGAATGCATAGCAGTACGGTTGTCCAACAGTAATCAGCCATCATGACTGCACCCCAGCGTCCCTGATACCTGGTCTCCATCTCTTTCATATCCTGATGAAATCTCTCCCCTTGCTCGTTGCTCATTGATCCCAGATTTTCAGGAAACCGATCCATATGTGAGAAGTAATTAATTTTGACGCTCATGTTGCATCCAAGGTTTCTGAAAGCAGTCAGCATATTGACAACAAGCTCTGCATAGTTCATGGCCTTATTGTTGCCAAGAAAGTTTTTCACGACCAGAACAAAAGCCTTCCATGCTTCCAGTTCCACTTCGTTCATTGAGTTTTCAAACTCTGGATCTCTGATTAGCTTACGGAGTTGTGGACCATCACAAATAAAGTTATCAATATGTGTAAGGAGGTCAGTAAATTTAACAATAAATTTATTAAATCAATAATCAAATATACATCATATATAAAGTACAGTGAAATAGATTACTTGACATCAATTATTTCCATGAAACCACGTTCAAATAATTTTGTCTACACAGTCTTTATCCTTAAATACAATTCAACAATAGTATCAATACAAATCGCAGGATAGCTATTATCAGAGAACAGAAATGGAGTTATTAGACATAAGCATTAAAGCTTCTATGTAATCCTGTCTAGATGAAGCCATGATTGTCTTTTTTGTGTGCATTTTCGTATCAAAGTCAGAAATTCATTGTCCACATCAATTTCCACATAATTTCTCTCCTTATGCCATAAACTTGGATCTGCTGTTATTCCCTGGAAGCCAACCTGGGCGCTTTTTCCACCATATCAGATTCCTCAAGCAGAATAACAAACATAGCAATTTCTAGTAACTTCCTTATACCAGAATTGCCTGATGTAGTCAGCTTAAATTGCTACAATACATAGCGGTCCAATTACCCATCTTTCATTCAAAATAATCAATTATGTTCAGTCATTATCTCGCGCAGGAGAAGGGAAGTGGGATAGAAAAACGGAAGAGTGAAAGAGAGCATGATTTTGCTTATGTGAATGATTGAGTATGTGTTTTATGAATGTGTGTGTTTGTTTGTGTGTGTGTGTGTGTGTGTGTGTGTGTGTGTGTGTGTGTGTGTGTGTGAGCGCTTGTAGGATAAAGGAATGCTGTGATGATTAACACTAACAAGAAGGTAAATAAATACATGTTGTCTCACATTGCACGTATAATGTACAACAAACACGATAGGTCTAAAAATAGAAATGCCACCTAGAGAGAGCCAGTCAAGTTATAAAAGGCGAACATAAGTGGCAGTATAACTCAAGTGTGCTGTTGGCTTTCTAGTTTTGCGTCCTATCTCTTACAGGCTATTGAATTAATTTGCCATGATATTTTACTTCAGTATTGTTCTCATGCATTGCGAAATGAAGCTTAGATAGTACTCTAGCTTCATATTCTGTTTCAGCATTGTTCTAATTCATCGCAAAGTAAATCTTAGAAATCAACTTACCCTGCTGGTGCTTTTATCTTGTACTTACTTGGTTTTAATTAATCTACCATCTTATCGGAACCAGCAGTTTTCTAATTCATTGCGAAATGAAGCTTGGAAGTTAATCTTCGGATACTTTTTACCCCAGCATAATTTTAAGACATCTCGAAATGAAGCTTAGGATGCAAACAACAACATAACACATTTTTACTTTCGTTGAAAGGAAATTCCTAAACTGACCTAAAGGGTTGTTAGTTTTTCGAGTATCTCTTTTTTTTAAGCGTTTTTGTGTGTAAGTGGGCGTGGGGGGTGGGGGGCGTGGATGCTAAAATTAAAGCAGCTCACACTACTTTCACAGTATTGAGATGTTTTATAATTATTTACTTAATGAAATTATATCGAGCTCTGTGACCTTGTCAAAGGTCAATGTAATGTCTTGAACAGAAACACAAGAAAAATGCAAGTGATATTGGATACTTTTTTCCCTTCAGAGTGTAATTTTAATAGTTTGTAGTAAAACATTTAAACAGCTGTGCATTTTAACAATTTAAAGAGTAATATAAAATTATGCTATAATTAGTTTGCATTAGTACAAACATATACAATACCATAACAAGTTTCACTTTTTATACTGCAATAACTTAATATACTGATATTGTTACATAATTATAATATAGGTAAATATTTTTCTTCAGCAAGGTTTGGCACGTTCTCTTCTGTGCTCCTGTTTGTTCAAACTTTGCCTTTGTAATATTATTTTATTTTTGTTTCTTGTTTGTGAATATATTATTTATTACCATACATATTTATTAGACTTTCATGTATATTCCTTAAAATATAAGTATATATTATATATAGTTTTCTTATATGTAAGTGGTTTGTATAAAGATCTTGTGCGTTTAATGTAATTAATGTTCAGGACTTAGATCTTATAAAAGCTTTATTAAATCTTCTTTTTACCATTAGGATTAACTACAGCTCACACCCACCCCGCCCCTCCCCCAACATACAAACGGAGTAAAAACCTTCAGCAAAAGAGGCAACTATTAACACATTATTGCAGCAATATATTTTAGTTAAACAGTATTGCAGCAATATATATATATATATATTATTTTAACAGTAATACAGCCATAGATTTTAGTTAAACGATTGAATTGTATTCACAAGTATTCAAGATGACTTGCCATTCCTGCAATAGTACGGACATCTATGACGACTTGCCATTGCCTGCAATAGTACGGACATCTATGACGACTTGCCATGCCTGCAATAGTACGGACATCTATGACGACTTGCCATTGCCTGCAATAGTACGGACATCTATGACGACTTGCCATGCCTGCAATAGTACGGACATCTATGACGACTTGCCATTGCCTGCAATAGTACGGACATCTATGACGACTTGCCATGCCTGCAATAGTACGGACATCTATGACGACTTGCCATGCCTGCAATAGTACGGACATCTATGACGACTTGTCACACTTGCAATGACACTGACTTTATGTATATATGACAACTTGTCATGCCTTCAATAGTAAAGGCATCTATACCAATTTGCCACGCCTGCAGTAGTAAAGGCATCTGTTACAATTTGTCACGCTTGAAGTAGTGTAGATATCTATAATAATTTGACACGTCTGTTTTAATGTAGATATTTATAATAACTTGACACGCTTGCAAAAGTACATATATGTATAATATAATGGACACATTAGCAATAGTACACACTTCTATAATAACAACCGGATAAGTTTACGTAGAAATTTCTTTAATACCTAACTAGTTTATAGCATTAAAGATTTTAGTAAGGCCCAGCCATTTTGCAACAGTATCGGCTTCTGCAATACCCTTTAACAATTTAGAAGGTAGAGGTACCTATTTCTACAATACCCTTTAATATGTAGAAGGTAGAGGTACCTATTTCTGCAATACGCTTTAACATGTAGAAGGTAGCGGTACCTATTTCTGCAATACGCTTTAACATGTAGAAGGTAGAGGTACCTATTTCTACAATACCCTTTAACATGTAGAAGGTAGAGGTACCTATTTCTGCAATAGCTGACATGAATATAGATTAAAACAAACAGTTTAACTACTTTGACATAGTGAAAAATGTGTACTTACGGAATCATAACTAGTCAGGCTTCAGATAAACATTGTTTTTCGTTCTATCATTCATATTCATCCATCCAATCGCCACCGAGCGACCATGCGTGCTCAGAGCTCAGTGCTCGCGTGCAAAGCTGCTTTGGCGGGAAATGCAATGGAAATTGTTTATCGGAAAGAGGTTTGAATAATGAAAAATCTGCGTAGAACCGAAATGAAGTCATACACGTGCATTACCGCATTAAAGGATTGTGATATGCACTTTCTTTTCTCCAGACAACATTGCTTATGGACTTTTCCTACCAAGGAAAAAAATCCATAAGACAACACTTCATGCCACGATCTGAACTTGTTCATTTCCAGTGAGATTAAGTGACTTATCACTTTCATGGGTACTGACTGGAGGTCATGACGTCAAGGAAGAATGTCGTCATAAATTATTAGGTCATAAAATGTTGACACCTGATTTTTCATTTAACTTTCAGCAACAATTTCCCCTACTTTTTGCATTTTTACATTTAATTCTTCATTCGGCTGACCTTGAAAACTGGTCTGTACAAGAACACAAATCTGCAAGTACAGATAAAATATGTTACCAAAAGCCAACGTTACGTGCAAATCATACAAGCTGTGGTTAATATCCGTACCAGTCATATTCATTCATCTGCGGTGTGCAAATTATTCTTTCTCTTTCAGTGTGTATGTGTGTGCGTGCGTGCGTATATAAAAATATATCATTTATCTTTTAAATATCCCGGTTGCGTGCTAACTCGGGCTATTTCGATTTAGGCCCACTATTTGCTGTTGGTTCGTTTTTCTTTTGTTGACATGTTCAATACCGACGCATTCTCTGGTGAATCGTTTACGAATACGTTTAGTCATTAAAGTGAATATTATTTAAACATAATTATTTTAAAACTTAAAAGAGCACCCCCAAAATATCCGACAGTACGCTTTCTGTAAACTGGCAGATTTTTTTCAGAAGCGTTCTTGTTCCCACATTTTATTTTATTTTATTTGTTATCGTTAGAACTGAAATCAATTTTGTGGTCATGTGATCAGAAGGTTTATGTTTCGGTTAACAAAATCATTAATTGCTATGGAAGTGAATACAATGTTATGCCACTCGGCCTCGATGCAATACGTTCATGTGGTGAGAGGTATGTCCAGAGGGCTGTAAGAGGGGAAGGGGGGCTAGGTAATAAACTGCTTTGTACACACATAGTAAGTGGTAATTATTCCACATTGGTATCTTTCCATGCTATTGTATTCTAAAAGCAAACTTAAGTGAAAGTGAAGCTATCATAGTTAACAAGTGATCATAGTTGAAAACGAGGCTAATGTGGATTAAAGGCGAGGGCAGACGAACAAATGACGAAAAGTGTCGAAAAGGGAAGTAAATGAGAACGAGACTATCGAATTTTAATAAGCAAAAGTATTTAAAAACCAGGCAAAATTATTTTAAAGGCAATAACAATGATACTTAAGACATTAAAATCAAATGAAGTTGAGGCTACAAAATAATTCATTAAATGTATTTTAAATGACTTAGATAAATTATTGGTAAATAAATATAATAGCATATATGGGCCTACACTGGTGATCAATGTGTAATTTTTCTTTTAAATTATTTTATATTCGCTAATTACTTTCTTGAACAAATGTTCAGTAACTTTAAGTTGTTAGAAAAGTAACATTTCTTTTACTTTTTAAGTTGTAGTTGTAAAATACGTCCCTCTTGACTTTATGTACTAGCCACTGTACACTGGCAATTCGAGAAACTATATTTGAGTTATTATATAACAAAATACAACAATCAATAACAAAAATCAAACACTACCACTATAATAGTTACAACAATCACATTTGAGTCGTATAGTAGTCGATAAGTGAAATCCACAAAGAGTAGTCAAGTTATCCCATTCATTACAGAATATGTTAGTGATCGCTTGAAAAGTCTCCAAGGGGAGCAACCCCGAAAGCTTAACGATAATCAAGAAAATAATACTTCACTACAGCGATAAGTGACGTATTTGTCAGCAGCTGTCTTTGAGAATATTCTCCTAAGTCTAGAATATGAATTGTAAGTAATCTGGATTCCTGACACGGATGGTTTGTTTGTGTGTGTCGTGCGCGCGCGCGCGCGCGTGTGTGTGTGTGTGGTGTTAGTGTTAGAGAGTCTATTTGGAAAAGGATGGATAGTAAAATTGATCACATCAAATCAATCAAATCAGCGTCCAGCAACATTTCTGGTTAATGGTAATATGATTGTAGCAAACTTTATGGTTAATTGTAGTATGGTTGTTGTGATGTTTATGCTTAATGATAATGTGGTTGTAGCAAACTTTATGGTTAATGGTAATGTCGAATCTGTAATTGATTTCGTTTGCGTTTATTATTATTTAATAGTCTTTAAGGATTTAAAAAAAATATATAGTTAATTTATTAACTTTAGTAATACTTGTGAAATAATTTTCTTCAGGAGTTAAATTGAAATTAAAATCTTGATGAATGAATTAGCGAGATTTACTTGGAACAGGTGACAGAAGTAGTGCGGTAATAGCAAACATACATCTGATTGGAACCATGGATCCACTGGCAATGTGTTTATGTGAGATTAATTCTTTTACATTAAATGTCCAAATATATGCCTTTCAAATCAGAGTATTCTTATTCTTGCATTGGCCCTTTGTATATCATCCATGGAGTATTTTCTGTTGACTAAATTACGTTGCTGTGCGCCAAGAGTACGAAGGTTTTAGTTGCTAGAACACTTTTCTGTTGACTAAATTACGTTACTGTGCGCCAAGAGTACGAAGGTTTTAGTTGCTAGAACACTTTTCTGTTGACTAAATTACGTTACTGTGCGCCAAGAGTACGAAGGTTTTAGTTGCTAGAACACTTTTCTGTTGACTAAATTACGTTACTGTGCGCCAAGAGTACGAAGGTTTTAGTTGCTAGAACACTTTTCTGTTGACTAAATTACGTGACTGTGCGCCAAGAGTACGAAGGTTTTAGTTGCTAGAACACTTTTCTGTTGACTAAATTACGTTACTGTGCGCCAAGAGTACGAAGGTTTTAGTTTCTAGAACACTTTTCTGTTGACTAAATTACGTTACTGTGCGCCAAGAGTACGAAGGTTTTAGTTTCTAGAACAATTTTCTGTTGACTAAATTACGTTGCTGTGCGCCAAGAGTACGAGGGTTTTAGTTTCTAGAACACTTTTCGTAACAACTCACACAGAGCTGTTTTACTTTTTGAGTGGTATTCTTTGGACTAAATGTATTTTTCTGTTTGTTAAGACGAGTAATAAGTTTCTGTTGTTACGTCAGCAATAAAAGAGTTTAAAAGAAAATAGATCAAACTGATCAAATTAGCTAAGATCTCGAAAGTTCAAGGGTCCCTCAAATAATTATGCAGGGTTGTGTTATATAAACATCATGATTACTAAGAACTCTACATGGCAGCATAAATTCTTGTGAATTACGTCATCAAATTCGAACATTGATGCTTTGATTTTGGCTCTGCATTTAATATGCTGATATATAAAACACGTAAAACACACGTATTCACTATTTCTCTCTCTCCGTTTCTCTCTCTCTCTCTCTCTCTCTCTCTCTCTGTCTGTCTGTCTCATCTCTGTCTCTGTTTCTGTGTATCTCTATGTGTCTCTCTGTGTGTCTTTCTCTGTCTCTCTCCCTCCATCTCTGTCTCTATGTCTCTCTCTCTCTGTCTCTTTCTCTGTCTCTTTCTCTGTCTCCCTCTCTGTCCCTTTCTGTCTCTCTCCCTCCCTCCCTCCCTTTCCCACACGCACTTCTTAAGTGGAGAGTGTCCTATATGTCCACTTTTTTATCCTGATGATCCCAGGTTCCCGAATGTTTTGTGATTTTCAGGATAAGGATGGAATATTATGAGATTTCTTCCTGGCTGGATTCCTAGTTCTAGCTTTAGGCTATTTTCCACTTTCCTTTCCGTTTGACCTCGTTGAATCATCAAAGCGTGAAAAGCTCTAAGAATTTTTCCGGAAAAATGAGAACGGGAGAAGGCTAGCAGGCTACTAACGAGAAAATTCGAAATGTCACTTTCCTTTTGTCTTAAGGGGTAGGAACAATGGAAAGACAGTGCTTCATTTACTGAATGGAAAGTCGAACTTGGGTGGGTGGGGGGATGGAGTCATCACATGCCTATAATCATCAGTATATTGTGTCCGGTTGCAATGTTCTTTTTGGTGGTGGGGGGATGGGGGGATGTAATCATCACATGCCTATAATCATCACATTATGTCTGGTTACAATGTTCTTTCTTTCTGGATTCAGAGAATTTTAGATATATTCACAGCTGAATATATCTTAATTTAACAAGTATTTCGTGAATCTTAAAAAAAAAATAATGACAATTTCAAACTGGAGATGATGTAATTATTCCTTATTTATTTTTAATTTGTATTTACATGTACTACATGATTAGGGATTGAGCAAAGGCACAGCTTCAACTGATATGCTATTCAGAATAAAACTTTTACTCTTCAAAAGTCGGCAGAATCAGCGGGAGAAGGGTAAAAGGTGGAAACTCGGCCACGTGACTTTCTTTTAAATACAAGTTCACAAAGAGCGTCATCTTAACGAACATAAACACGGGGGCAGTACCATGCTGATGAAATTCTTAACACTCATCTCCAGGTTTACAAAGAATCCATGAGCCGTTGTAACTCACAAATAAGAAAGCGTAGTATTCTCTCCAACAGAATTATCTAGTGGAGTCAACGACAGGGAATTTGTGATACCTAATTATTTATTAATTAGCTACACATAATTAAATACATGTGATCCAGGATCTTAATTTACAGTTATTAATAATTCTCCCACAAGACCAACCTGTCTCTCACTGGGCGGATTATAAAGGTGTTGTAAAACTCTACCCTTTACCCAATAATAAGATAGACGTTTTTTACTGCCGCATAATGTTTTCTGTAGGGGGAAACTTCTTACCAAAAGGAATAATAAAAATCAGTATTTTATTTATATTTAGCAAGCCCCCATCCACCCGCTAGTACTCCAGCATAAATTTTAATAATATCTGCAAGAAGGTTAATAAATGTAACAATAAATTTATTAAATCAACAATCAAATATACAACATATGAATATAATCAAAAGAGCATTGACATTTACATCACTTCGCAACAGTGTTCAATTAACGCTAGACAACTGTTCATTTTATCCTAGACACCAGCACTCAAATTAACATATATACATATAATCAAATTCATAGATATATTTCATCATAGACGTGAGAGTCATCCTAGTTAATGGTTATTATTATTATTATTATTATCAATCATCCATAACTAATTACAAGTGATGATAATCTTAATTTATGTTATTAACAGTTCTCCAGAAGACATCACTCGACTCTCTTACGTGTCAGATATGCGGGCGCTGTAAACATTTTCTCTCTTCCACAACATTAAAGACAAACAATCACTGTCACACAATATTTCCGTAGGTGGAAAAATTCTTACCAAAGAAGATAAATCCATCTTTAATCTATATTTAGCAAGTAACCATCCACCCATTATCTCTCCAACATAAGATTATATTTATCAATATGCGTAAGAAGGTCAATAAATGTAACAATAAAATTTATTAAATCAACAATCAAATATACATTTAGCAAATACAATGAAATGATTACTTGACATCAATACTTCCATGAAACACATTCGAATAGTTTCAATGTTTATACAGTCTTATATCATAATACATAATTCATCAGATTAGCAACAATATAAAACACAGGATTGTTTTTATCAGAGAACACTATTTTGGCCGTATTAGCTCCCTCAAGCAGAACAACAATATAGCAATTTGCAGTAACCTCCTTGTATGAGAAATTCCACAATGTAGTCAGGCATATTTTGCCACCATACATTAACCGAGTAAGGTCTATCCTTACACTTAAAACACTGGGGGTAGATACTTCTTGAATCTATCACAGTCGTAGCGGTTTATAAATCAGTAAACCAGGAGATCTGATAAAAAAAAAAAAACAATAGGCTGCTTCTTCCCATTAAGCTAATGGCCACTGTCAATGACTGGACTCTGCCACACCAAATTTAAAAGTATAAGAAAATAAATTCCTTTCAACAGGTAAATTTTTATCTCAGCCAATTGGCTGGTTTTGTTCTTGAAAATCCTAACCATTGGATAATAAAAACTACTCATCCACCTAAAACAGATTGAGATCAGTAAACTCTAGCATAAAAATTCTAAACTTGAGTTGTTTACTCCAAAAACATCAACATAGGTAGTGCCCAAGGTCGGATCACGTTAAAATTGGCAACAAAGATATAATTATTAAGTATATAAACAGGGATAGGCAAATTTATTCCGCCACAGGAGAGATAATTATTAACATTGTACATAACCTTTTCAATAATGGAAGCTGTTGCTGACACATATTTACAATCATGTGGTTTGCAACAAGTCACTTTCTCTTTTATTAGGTGACGGTCCAACGTACCCCTTCTTGGCATGTTGCACCATAATGAACTGTTCCAGAATCTTCGATGCGTTCACAAAGCACACCATGGAAAATCGTCCAGAATTTCATAAGCACACCACTCGGAGTATTCTAGAAGTTTACTGTGTGCTACTCAGCACACCATGAGGAATATTCAAGAAACGTTTGCGAATTCTTGAGACCAAACTCAAGCCTGAATTTTTGCTGTATTGGTTCTCAAACGGAATTCACAGAAATCAACTTAAAGCAACATTTTTTACTGATAAGTTCGACAGCAACACTCTATTCACACATAACACTCTATTCACACATCAACTTCACACTTAAAGATATCAGCATAAGCATTGCCCAAGGTCATGTCACGTTGACATTTAACAATTTACGTAACACTTAAGTTTAGAAATAGGGATAGGCAAATTTACTCCACCACAGAATTATTAGAGACTTATCTGGACAGGTTGATTCAAAGATAAAATAAGCAGACCACATAAATCGGTTGTGGTCGAATTAATCATGAATTATTTATAGAACACATTTTGTTAGTCTAACACGCTCGTTTTGCAGCAATTTTTTTTTAATTATAATTTTAAATTTTAAAATTATAACAAATAACAAATTTGTGTTTTGCAGTGATTTGTGTTATTTGTTATTTGGTTTGAAATCATTATTTAGTATTATTTTTACCGAGATAACTGATAATTGGTCGTGTTTATATTAAAGACATTTATTGCGATTTTATTATTATTTTCTAATGTACATAATTATACGATCTACTATATTGTTATTAATTATGCAAGGTACGATTGGTATGAGCGCGCGTTTATGTTGTGTGTTTGCGTGTGCATGTGGAATGTGGATGCGTATGTAAATACTTGTGTATGTGTGAATACGTGTGTAAATATGTGCGTATGCGTGTATTTTCTGTATGCGTGCGTGCGTACGTGTGTGTGTTCTTATGTGTACATATTACGTACGTATTTGTGTGTGTGTGTGTGTGTGCGCGCGCGCGCGCGTGTGTGTGTGTGTGTGTGTGTGTGTGTGTGTGTGTGTGTGTGTGTGTGTGTGTGTGTGTGTTACCTACAGTTTTACTCTCGCGCAAAAGATTGGCCGTCACTCACGTAAAAGAATTACAATACAATGCAAAACACGTGGGCCCTCCCCACAATTGAATTAAAAAAGTATACCATTGAAAATCAAATAACCTGTACACTTGACTTTATGGAGATTCGTGGCGCATTTAAAGACAATAAAACAAGCCAAATGAAAAATGGATCTTTTTAACTATCGAATCTGCGCAGAGAATGTGATTTCGACGTTAAATGTATATAAAGAAAACATTTAATATAGCTGAACGTCTGCTGTTCTGGTCACAAATCGCAAATGTTATTATTTAAATGTATATAAAGAAAACATTTAATATAGCTGAACGTCTGCTGTTCTGCTCACAAATCGCAAATGTTATTATTTATCGGAAAGAAATATTGCGCTGTTTAAAAGAAGTCCCCAAACATTTTAAATAAATAGGCTAATTTGTGATTTTTTTTTTTATATTCACATTCAGAAATCAATTATTCAAAACATGTATTTTGAATTATATAAATAAGTAAAACTAATTTTTTTTGAAATATAAATTATTTATTAAAATAATATATTATAATTATACGTACACGTGCAGGTAAAACGTTCTAGGGAACACATGATATTTAATTTATACCCATGCATCTAAATAAAAGTCTGCAAAGCAGAATTAGAAATGTAAAAATTAAAGATAGGAAATGAATCTTCCGAACAATTTAGCTGAACTTCCGATCTTTCTTGTGACGCGCCAGACAGTAGTACGTATGGTACCATTCTTCACACGAGTTAAAAGTGTAGATGGAACACGGAAGGTTTGGCCTTTTGATTTAAGCCGTACGATCGATAGGAGCACAAAGCAATGTCGTGCTGGCTGCCAAGCTAGTCGTGCGCAACAGACTGTAAGATGAAAACTATAGACTGGACAGTGAAACGTCACTTGCATGGGCTTGTGTGAGTGAACAGAAGAGCAAAATCTGCTACTATGTCTATGATTCACTGGATGGGAGATTAGTCTGTTATGCATCTTACTGAAGGGGAGATTTAGCCTGTTATGCGACTCACTGAAGGGGAGATTAGCCTGTTATGCGACTTACTGAAGGGGAGATTAGTCTGTTAAGCGACGCACTAGAGGAGAGAGTAGCCTGTTATGAGACAGAAGATAAATCGACAGCTACAATTTTAAATACTATTCTGTAAACCTGCCGTTAGAAAGTCTTTTGGAGGGGATGGGGGGGGGGGAAGATCCATAACAACTATGAAACATTGTGATTTAGATAGTCTAATAATATGACTGAGAGAAAATAGAGAGAAGATTATATTTTTCTTCAGTTTTGTGTTGTCAATGAGAAGTATGTGTTTTATTTACTAGGACGTGAATGTATTTATATTTAAATTGAATTAATGAATCACTTTTCTTTCAGTTTAATGTCTGGAAAATGTGAACAGGAGAAGTCCCGAATTTCACATTAAATTTGTTAATCTTTAATCAAACTCTTAAAAGATGTATTTGTATAAAATTGCTTGCAGAGCTTTTATTCTGATTTACAAAGTAATTTCGGGTGACATCTTGAACTGCTAATAAGGGAGAGAGTGAACATGTAACAACTACCAGTGACTTTCTGCTCTTGAAAAGGAATAACTCTGTTTGTAGCAGTGTGGTGTCAATGCTTCCAGTTCAGTAATGCAACTGGCGGTTTTTGACCTGAGATCTGCTTAGAGCTCGGTTTGGATCTGAGATCTGCTTAGAGCTCGGTTTGGATCTGAGAGATCTGCTTAGAGCTCGGTTTGGATCTGAGATCTGCTTAGAGTGCGGTTTGGATCTGAGATCTGCTTATAGCTCGGTTTAGATCTGAGATCTGCTTAAAGTGCGGTTTGGATCTGAGATCTGCTTATAGCGCGGTTTAGATCTGAGATCTGCTTAGAGTGCGGTTTGGATCTGAGATCTGCCTGGAGCCAAGAGTCACTTAGACGCAAGATTTATTTAGATGCAAAAGTTGTGTGTAGTACTGCAATTACTTTAGAATTCTTCTTCATTGTGATAGCTAATTTGTTCAGAACTATTTCATAGAGAGGATGGTTTGATTAATTTGGGATGTATGGAATTTTCTTTTGATAAGCCTTGTGCGAATTATTTAGTTTAAGATTCTGTTGGCTTTTGCTCCAAAGACATTGTATAAACCTTCAATAAGAATTAATCAAACACAATGGAGTGTTTCAAATTACACACTGACTGTATCTAGGAAAACAGACACCATGTCAATTTTTACACAGATTTACGGACAGTGTGCAAACAGTAACCAGAACTGTCGTTGATTGTTGACCATGATAGATGAATGAACTGTAATATTTGTAAATAGGAGAAGACTAGTACCCGTGTGTAGTGGTAATTGGACTCTGTCCTTGTATCTTTTAAAAACCTTTATCATATTATACAATCATTATTACTTTACACTCATCTCGTTATTAAATTCATCTTCTAATACTTATATTGTCTTTTCCTGTTAATTATCGATTGTTGGGGCTCGCGAGTCAACCGCGACGTTATCAGCCAATTCGTTGGGTTATGCGTCCGCCGCCATTCGGCCGAAACATTTTACTGGGGTGGTTTTAACCGGACATAGTGAAGCTTGGTCGGTAGGTATGAAAGTAACACGTATTAAAACGTCACACACACCGGGACCAGAGCATGAAGAATCTAATATTTTAATATTACACACTTGTAACTTACTGAAACCTTAATATAGCACCGTATTAAAACGTCACATACAAGAGGCTAGACTATTAGCAATTAACACTATAATACTGTGCACATGAAACTTACAAAAACCTTTCTGGAACACCTAGTAACAGACCCACATATACACTGGATTTGAACGTCAACTATCTCTGCACGTCGGACCTGAAAAATCCTTTCCTTTTCTCGACAGACGACACACACTAACCTAGTCTTTCTACAAAGGACTCCACCGCCTAGCCGCCTAGCGGTTACAAGTCTCATTTGCATTTGCTTCGTGCAAGCTACTCTGTTTGCTCAGGGCAGACAATTCTAATTATTATTACTAATCACAATGTGCACAGCAGAAAAGACCAAATTCGTATCCGCACTTCAGACAGGCAAATTACACCGATTGTGTTTCAGACACAAATTTAAAACGAATTCATCTGACCTTTGCGAACGCATTCTTTAAGATGAGATGTTTTAGTATTTTGCTGCGAAATAAAAAGCTGCCTCTCACTTATTCTGTAAATAATCTGTCCTTCCATCCACTTATCTATCTATCTATCTATCTATCTATCTATCTATCTATCTATCTATCTATCTATCTATCTGTCTGTCTGTCTGTCTGTCTGTCTATCTGTCTATCTATGTGTGAATAAGTATCTGTCTTCATTTTTATTATTATCCGTATGTAGTATAATATATAAATTGTGTCGTTAACACAGGACTAGTATGTGTCTACGCTTATGGCTAATGTGCTAATTTAACCAGCTTTGTACAGTAACGTTGATTCATTTTAATTATGTTCAGGTCAAGCTATCTGTGATAAATGGAGTTAAGAGATTAATAATTAATGTATTCAATTAATCCCCTCTTAACCCCACTCCTAAAAGGACTGCGGTCGAGAAATCCTGGCTAAGTGTCAGTGCCACTTAAATGAACAATAAAAGTATCAGGCCTGAGTGTTATCGGAGTCAAACATCTATGTCAATTTATGTTGCAACACTGTGTGGCGAGTAAATGTGCCTATCCCTATTTCTAGACTTGGCTGTTATATAAATTGCTAAATTGTCGAAGTGACCCGACCTTGGGCACTCCTTATGATGGTATTTTTGTAAGTGTCAGAGTTGGAGTAAACAACTCTAGTTGAAAATATGCTAGAAATTGCTGATACAATCCAAACCAGTTCCAACTGGATCAGTAGTCCTTATTATCCAATGCTTTAGATTTACAGGAATGAGATCAGCCAATGGGCTGAGATCAAAAGTTTACATTCTGTAGAGAATTCTATTGTCTAATCACTTGAATTTGGTGTGGCGAGAAGTCCAGTCATGAAAGGTAGCTGTTAGCTCAATGGTGAGTTAACTGAATGATTACAGAATTGACTTAGAAATATTTCATTCATTTTTACAATTAATATGTTATACTTGTGGTTTTATGTAGAGATGAATTATGTAAGCAGACTATTATTTCTACAAATTTAATGCTTATATGTAGTGTACTAAACACTTGACATTGTTCCTAATGAAGCTGTTCATAAACTATTATACTGTAGTTAATATACTGTATGCGTGTATCGGGCTAATAAATACTGTTGCAGGAAACTGTAAGTTGATACTTGAATGTAATAAAGAATGGAGTTAAAAATGAATAATCTGGAAACTTAGCATTTGTTCCCTGATTATATTTTATTTAAAAATGCAGACTTTCCTTGTTTTACTTGAATCTCCTGGTTCTGTAATTATAAACCACTACAACCATGTTAGACACAAGAGTTATCTACCACAGTGTGTATGAGTAAGGAATACATTGCACTCTGTTGATGTATGGTGGCAATGTATGCTGACTGTATTGAGCAATTTCTGGTACAAGGAAGTTACTGGAAATTGCTACAATTGTTGTTCTGCTTGAGGGAGCTAATACAGAGAGAATGAGCACCCAGGTTAGTCTCAAGAGAATAGCACCTAACCAGTGCTCTACAATGTGAGAAGGGAAACATACTTGCATTGTTCTTGCTGTGATTTCCCATGTTTCATGGGCGTAGATCACTGTTGTTATAGCAACGGCTTTATAGTAATAATTTTGCTTCCGTTTCAATGGTTGGTGCAGACCAAATTGCCTGCATAGTGCATTCATTGAAATGCTACTGATGACTTTGCCAATTTTGCAGTTGACATCTGCATCAGTATTGTCATCATGTGAGAGTGTGCTGCCATGGTAGATGTCCTGTAGTACCTAAATTTGCCCCATTCATTGATTTCTTCATTAAGTCAATAGCTAAGAGGAACAAGAATGGTGATAGGATGCAACTCTGCCTCACGCCAGTGACTGTGCTGAAGAAATCAGCAATACCATTGTTGGTCTTTTATGCAGCGGCTGGAGTTCAGATAAAAGCTCTTGAAAATATTGGTACAACCACCAGGGGTGCTTTGACTTCTGGCAATGTTCTAGAGTGAATCTCAATGCACACTGTGAAATGTTTTTTTCTGATGTTCATGGCCAGTGGTCGTTAAAATTTACTGTACACTGTGAAATGTTTTTTCTGATGTTCATGGCCAGTGGTCGTTAAAATTCAATGTACACTGTTCAATGATATTGTGCAGCATGAAGATTCGTTCACTGCATCAACAACCATGGCAAAATCCACCTTGTTTTCCTACCGCACTGTTTTATCCACCGTGTCTTGCAACCATCCTGTGAAACTGTGGAAAAGGTCTATCCAGTACCGCGAGGAGTGCAATACCTCTTCAGTTATTACAGCTAGTCAATTATATCATTTTTTTTTTTTTTTTTTTTTTTTTGGGGGGGGAAGGGGAACTTAACGGTTACTCTTTTCCTCCAATCGCCAAAAACACGTTGATTTTGCCAGCACTCACATAGCTTTTGTTAATTCTGCTACCAGGCTGCTCCCACGTCTCAATAATTCAGACGTAAGGACCATTCTCAGATCCTGAATATGTAGATCAGACGTCACTAAACCCTGACACCCAGTAGGCAGAAACCTAGTTGTCTGAACCAGTGCCACATTTGCCATGATTACAGATGGAGGGATACGGCCTTTTCACCTGGATTGGCTAACAGACTATTTCTCTTGTATATGCAGACACAGTAGACATGGAGTAGACAGCAGCGCCACTAAGTGGATTCAGTATTTCTGCCAAAGCCAGCATAACGAATTAGTTACACGAAAGAATGAAGAATAAAATATATAAATGATTAAGGGTTTGCACACGCTGCTGAAAATGTAGGATGGTACTGTGTGAATATTCATACAGGTGTTTAATTTTAATTTCTTCCATCTCTCTTTCTCTCTCTGTCTCTCTCTCTCTCTCTCGTCTCTCTCTCAGACATACATTAAATTTACACCTGAAAAAGTCATAATAACTTTGATTTCTAACATCAAATTAATCACGATAATGTAAAATTATTAATTTCTCTAGCTATGAATTTCACTCCCACATATAACTATGTCAAAACTTACTGCTTATACTACTGCCTCAAAATCTCCAAAATGTCAGGGCTGCCAAATGAATAGTCAACACCCAGAGCAATTTTCCAAGTCTCCTACCCTATCTAAGTGCAGTGTACAAGTAAGCTAGTTGGAAATGTGAAGGTATGTATAATTCCAAAACTGCACGTCATAGGCCCTGAATCCTATTACTTTTGCCTGAGGTACGAATGACGAGATGTGGTTTGTTTTTGTGCGCAGTCTAATGGAGATGAAGTGGACAGCCAACGATCTGCTTGCAAAACAGTTTGATTATCGTTAGAAAAAAGAAAAGAAAAGATACCCTGTCGCCAAAAGTGGGCTTTCCTACAGTATGTGTTGTTCAGAGTACTCTATATCAGACCAGTCATTTCCCCTTCAGTACACACACACACACACAAACACGCGCACGCACGCACGCGCACACATTGAAAGGAAAAACACTAATGTTTATTATTTTCACTCACCAATGTTAAGAAACTGCTTTGTTAGCTGTCCTTTCGTCGAGTAAGTACGCCTCTCACTAAGCAATAACTTCCACACGCTGTAAATATGTTTTACTTGTGACATCTTGCTTAAAGGTAGGACAAAAGCTGAGGGGGGGGGGGGAGAGAGAGAGAGAGAGAGAGAGAGGTAGTCTTCTCCCGCAAAAATATTCTCTCCCACCCACCCACCGGTAACCAGTGTTGTATATCATAATAAGTTAGCTTCTGTTTTTATTTATTTCTTTATTACTCGAACATAATAAAGTATTTCTCCCACAAGCAACTATGCAAATGAAATCGATTTACTGTGCAGTTTTACACAGTTTATTGCAAAATAATTTCGGCGCAAAAACAACATCTGCAGTAAATAAAAACAAAATCTTGAATGATAAACAAAGTATTTTCTTCATCTTTGTCTTTGCATTTGGAACTGGAAAAAGCCATGCTTGAGGTTTAATGACATGTATTTGTGATGATCTGGGAAGGAAGGAAAAGGGTGGGTGGGGGGAACTTTAAGTTCCTGTTTAAATAGCTTGAATCGTGGAAGCGAACGTTCTTATAACCTAGTTTCAAAAGTGTTCAATACTGCACGACTATCTAACTTAAATATAATGAATGATGAAATATTTCAGCAACAGGAAGGAAGGAACACACAAACGCATGAACAAACAAGCAGACAAACAATGCAGGAACTTACGTTAGGGAAGGGAAGAAAGAAGAAAGATGGAAGGGTCGGATGAAAATAAGAAGGGGGTAGGAAAGACAGAAAGGAAGAAAGAATTAGAAAGGAATAAATGAAAGAAGGAAAATAGCAAACAACACAAGCATATTCTCAACAAACTGATAACAGACCTCTTAAACGAATGCATGTTTGATGACTGTATTATTTTAACTTGTTATCTGTGTGTTTAAGCGTGCGCGCGTGCGTCCATGTATGTATGTATGCTGTCAATAAAAAATAAAACAACAAATAAATGAAAGCAATGAGTTATATTTAACTTTAAATTGCTTGCTTTAGATGTGTTATTTGACCTCGTCACAACGAACGCACTTAATCGAGGAAACGAACAAATACATAATTTAAGTATAAGTTCTGTTTATCTTCGTTTCTTGACGGTCAACGAGCACTTCCTTTTATAAAATACTTAAATTAACAATTAGACAATTACGTTTACACATGACGTAGCGACACTACAAAGTATAAACTTGTCATTGGAAAACCCGTGTGCATCGATTTGAAAATACTTAGCAAGGCACTGCTATCTTAGTTTTGTCTGCGGTTTTGCAGGTCAGCGATTTGGGAGACTGGAGTTACTATATGGAAAAGAATGACTCACCTCTAGCGTGTGGATTCTATTTCGGACACTGGAATTACTATATGGAAAAGAACGACTCACCTCTGGCGTGTAGATTTTATTTCGGACATTGGAGTTGCTGTAATGGAAAGGAACGGTCTACTTCTGGCATGTAGATTTTATTTGGAAGACTGGAATTACTATATGGAAAAGAACGAGTCATCTCTATGGTGTAGATTTTATTGGGAACACTGGATTTACTGTAATAAGAAAAGAGGACCTGCCTCTGGCCAGAAGACTGTAATTGGAAGATTGATGTTACTGGGGTAGAAAACAACAGTCTGCTTCTGGCAGATAAATTGTATCTGGGAGAATGGGCGTACTGTCGTTTCTGTCAAGTCTCCCGTTGGCCTTAAGATTGTCTATGGGAGACTGAGGTTGCTCAGATTGAAAGAAATGGAGATTGTATTCGGGAGATTAAAGTTACTCTAATGAAACGAATGGCTGCTCCAGGCTTAAATATTTCTTCGAAACCTGGTCAAACTCTCATTTCTCAGCATTAACTTTTCTCGATATATTTATTAAAGGTCAAAAGATTTGTACAGTCTTCTATGACGACAAAAAATACCTGACTCTAAACTTCAGACACAAAGTCCAACCATGTGCTAGTCATCCATGTTCTAGCCGTAAATGTTCTAGCCATCCATGTTCTAGCCCTACATATTCTATCCATGTTCTAGCCATCCATGTTCTAGTCCTACATATTCTAGGCCTACATGTTCTAGCCCTATATGTTCTAGCCCTAAATGTTCTAGCTCTACATGTTCTAGCCACCCGTGTTCTAGCCCTACATATTCTAGCCATCCATGTTCTATCCCTACATGTTCTAGCCATCCATGTTCTATCCCTACATGTTCTAGCCATCCATGTTCTATCCCTACATGTTCTAGCCCTCCATGTTCTAGCCCTCCATGTTCTAGCCATCCGTGTTCTAGCCATACACGCTCTGGCTGTTCATGCGCTAGTCATACATGTTCTTGTCTAGCGCAGTAGAGATGGTGGAGGGGAACTTTTAATTAAAGAATACACATAAAAATAACGAAGTAAAATAAAAGTAATGAGTAGCAAATGTAAATGTCTTCTAAGAAAATATGTCTTTAGATAATGCCCAACTTAATACACGCAGCACCACCCCCACCCCCAACTGAATACAGACATACATACACAGTTACCCATACACATTTATATTACGATCAGATAGATAACAATCATAATTTTATACTATTTCTTAATGGATTGATTTTATATCTATACTATGACCTAACAGACTGATTTTATATATATATACTACCTAACTCGTTGATTTTTTTTCCTCTGTTTTGTATTATGTCCATTGGTAGATGTAGATTTCGCGGAGTTGCTGGTAGTTAGTTGTCAGTTTAGAAAGTCGGCATTTTGTAATTTATTAACAATGGCGGGCAACACATAGTACCTTGTACTTTTGGAATGTGTGTCTATATATAGGCTGTTAGGTCTAATGCTAATTAACACCCACAGCCACTATTTGACAATACTGACTTACAAGAAGTCACTTGACACCGCCAGCTGCTAAGTGCGTTTGACAAGACAATCAGCACCCTTCCGACTCAAATCTTCATGCTAAGTCACGACTGGAAGGCAGCTCTGCGTGCAACCAATCAAATCAGTCCATCCGGTCGCGTGTGGTAATGGGCATTTCGCGCAGTTACTGTCTCACTTGCAGTCTCTGGTCGGGTGGTGGAGGAAACCAAAGCGTTAAAGATAGCTCCGAATAGTTTTGTTTCTTCAGTCTTACAGTGTGTTGTCGGATGGGCGTTTTGCTGAATAGGTAGTTATGCAAAGTAAACAATGTTTTAAAATGTCATATTATGTCAGCCATATCTCATTTATACCGCAAATGTACTCAAGTGAACACTAGTCTAAGTTGATAGTCTTGACTCCAGTGTCTCAAGTCCAAGTTGACAGTCTTGGCTCCAGCATCACAAGTCCACGTTTACAGTCTTGGCTCCAATGTTAATAGTCTAAGTTGACAATTTTGGCTCCAGCGTCACAAGTCCACGTTTACAGTCTTGGCTCCAATGTTAATAGTCTAAGTTGACAATTTTGGCTCCAGCGTCACAAGTCCACGTTTACAGTCTTGGCTCCAATGTTAATAGTCTAAGTTGACAATTTTGGCTCCAGCGTCACAAGTCCACGTTTACAGTCTTGGCTCCAATGTTAATAGTCTAAGTTGACAGTCTTGGCTCCAGCGTCACAAGTCCACGTTTACAGTCTTGGCTCCAATGTTAATAGTCTAAGGAAAGAGAAACTATTTGTATAATGGGATTCGCGCATGCGCTTCTTGTCCGCGTCTATTACGTTTTGTTTACAGTCTTGCTCCATCGTCACAAGTCTAAGTTGACAGTCTTTATCCAGTGTCACAAGTCTAATTTGACAGTCTTGACTCCAGTGTCAGAAATCTAAGTTGACAGTCTTGACTCCAGTGTCACTAGTCTAAGTTGACAGTCTTGTCTCCAGTGTCAGAAGTCTAAGTTGACAGTCTTGACTCCAGCATCACAAGTCTAAGTTGACAGTCTTGACTCCAGCGCCACTAATCTAAGTTGACAGTCTTGACTCCAGTGTCAGAAGTCTAAGTTGACAGTCTTGTCTCCAGTGTCAGAAGTCTAAGTTGACAGTCTTGATTAAGTTGACAGTCTTGGCTCCAGTGTCACAAGTCCACGTTTACAGTCTTGGCTCCAATGTTAATAGTCTAAGGAAAGAGAAGCTAGCTGTATAATGGGATCATAATGCCTGTCAAACTGAGGTTCTTTTTTTCTTAAATAATAATTATTCGTTATTTTTATTAATACGTGCTTTTAACAGTTCTATTTAAATATTCCTAAAAATAATAAGGAAGAATTGTGAGTAAATCAATCATTGGTGCAATTTCTCTTGCCAATCTTTAATTGAGTGTGGAGTTGTTTTCTTCATGCTCTCTACCAGGATATTTTGTTTAACGCCGCCAGTCAGTCTGTAGAAGGGCGATCTGATTTAATAACAGAGGGCTTACAGACACGCAATGATATCCTTTTTACTTTTCTGTAACTATTTTCTTTATAGATTGATTCCATCGAGTTTTAATTCGGCTCTCTCTCCCTACCCCTCCTCCTCCTCTCTCTCTCTCCAGGAGTCTCCTTACCCTCACCGAGACTTTCAAAGTGCGACAATACCGTTTCAGTAATGGAGTCTACCTTCACCCCACCCTTCCAGGATATTCCTTGTAAAAACAAAATGTGCAGTTCCTAGACAAGACCAACAGTAGGGGCTGTCCTTTGGACTTTCGGGGGCCTACGCAGTAAAAGTGTGGAATAGAACATCAAATTAATGGATTTTAATTATCATTGCAATAAAGAATACATACAGTTAAATATAAATGAAATAAATTAAAATAATGGCATTATGTAGCCCACACCCACCCTCCTCTAAAAATAGACAACGATCAAACTTAGTTCTAGGACAGTTGACCCTTATCTCCGGGCTAGAGAATACTTGAGTAATAACTCACTTGAATGAGCCATTCAGAGCACAGCTCAACCACGCACAACGAATGTACCAGAAAACCTAATTGTTTATGGCAGTCCAACACAGCTTACCACTGAGGCAACATGTGCTTGGCTCTCAGCATTAATTAGCTGTAATCATACTGCATAGCAACTACTAACCCTTATTACTGGTTACCAACGCAGCAGGAAACCATCCTCCGTATATGTTACTGCTGAATGTATGTGGTTTTGCTTGTATCACTAAACATTATATCCATATTTATTACAGCGGTGACACTCATGGTGGTGGCTTCTGGATAGCGGGTTGCATAATCATCTATGATTAGTATGTATAAATTATTGCACCCGGTGCACGGGGTGTGTGTGTGTGTGTGTCCCACAATATCAATCACCTTGCACTTGAAGGTTGTATCAATAAAGGGGGTATTCCTTAGGGGTACTAGGGTGCACTGCTTTTTTTTTTTTTGGTGCTTACTTCTGACATGTAGCATATACTGTTACAAAGTGACGTATGTAGCTTGACATATTTGGCCAGTAATAGTGGTGTTTAGTACGGGCATGAGTGCTGATGACGCCAGTATGGCCACTCAACGTGGCAGCATTCTCTATCCCTAGGACTTGCTGTCTTAGAGGGTCTGGAACTACAAGCTGTGCATGACAGTTGCCTCCATCAGGTCCCGATAAATATGTATGTTTAATTTATTTTATAAGCTGGTATGTACATGATTCGTGTGTAAAATGCGAAGTTTTTCCATTATTTAATTTGTCGCTTTCGTATTGTAGACCACGTATCTTTAAGTATATAATTATAATATAAATAAAATATATATATTTTAACAGTATAAAAAATATATTCTAAAAGTCCAAAATGCAAACGTAGAAATGGAAAAAAATCATGTATTCAGTTGGAGTTCGGATTATGTTTGAACATCCTCTTTCTCACTAATTCAAAGAACATTACAAGATCTCATAAATAAATAATTAATGAATTTTATAAATGAATTAACAGTGCTGGTGTAGCTGGCCGCTCTGTTTTGAATTTGCATGATCCTTCCACGAACACTATCAGTCGCTCACCTGTACATGACAGCGCCAAACACAATTCTGACTACACAAAGCCCTAACTCTAAACCTGACCTAACCGTAACCCTAACTTCTATCATAAGTACAAATGTCAGTATTATGAACTTGCAACATCGGTGTTTATCTTTATTTTCTCCCTGTAAATGTCACGCACCAATATAGGTCTGCACGTGATTATCTTTATTTTCTCTCTATAAATGCCACGAACCGATATAGGCCTGCACGTGCTGGGGTCGAACCTCATCCCCTCCGCTAATCGTGCAAGTGTGTTGTGGACCACTTTTCATCTTCATAGGAGAGTGGGTGGTACAGCTTCCTTAAAATATATCATGCGCCTAAAGAAAGTAATTTCTTAATGGAAAAATTCTAAGGTGATACTAATCACCTTTCACTATCTATTTTGTGTTAGGAATAAACCCTCTTCAGTCTCGCACGCGTGAAAGCGAGTGTTAAATATAAAACCTAAATTATCTCCCCTTGCAGAGAGTAGTACACCAAATAATGCCACGCGGTAATCAACGCCGTCAGGTTCACAAATGACTCCTCCAATCCTCATTGTTGGTCGACAGTGGGAGCGACCAGACTACGGGGGTATAAAGGCTAGCGATCAGATTTACATCTGAATAAATACTAGCCACCAAATCACGACTTTGGAAATGCCATAACAAAGCGTAATCAATTATTCATTTTTCCCTCAGTTTCTCTTAGCCGATCTATCTGACACGGATCAATCAATTTCACCTTAAATTCAATTTCGTTGTGCCATTTGTATCGTTGTTGATATCTTAGAATCACTTAGATCGTCTATCGCAGATAATTTTCCTGCAGTCGACATTAAAGACTTTATGTTGGTGGCGGGTGATGGTTGGGAGGTAGGAAGACTTGAAAACCATTCTCAATTAGTTTCTTGTGTATGCGACAGCGTTTGAGACTAGGAGGGCAAAAGCTTGCATGTTTATAAATTGTTTTGTGAGTGAGCAATAAAGTTAAAACTGAGAGGTGCGCAGATTTTAAAAGTTTATAATGACTCGCTGTATAAGCCCAGCCCAATTTTCGATATTCCAGCTGAAAGTATTGCTTTTTGCTACTTATATGTCTGTTGCTCTTTTTTTTTTTCAACACAGCCGAGCCATTAAAAAAAAAAGAATCTCTGCATCGAATGCAAAAAAGAGGATGACCGCCGAAAAAATAAAGCAGTTTTGATTCTAGACGGAAAGCCGTTTCCTATCCATCAATTTATGTTTTGCATAAAAGCTCTTTATAATCTCGTCTTCGTTCATTTCTATTTTTTCATTCTGTTTTCTTTCTTTCACTGTTTCAGCAACTTAGTTACTCTCTTGCTTCAACTGTGCAGATTAATTTGTAATTTGTTTTAATAATGATTTATATATGAGATTTCAAAATGCAGACAATCAAGTTTAGCTGTTTGTACAACAAATACAGGTTTGAACTACCTGATTATTGGCGTGGTTAGAATATTTCAGCAGGAAAAGTAACTGGTGGTGTTTTGCTGGCTCCAAAAACCAGTTTCCAATCTTGGCAATATATATTTATATAAATTTTCTTCAACTGGTATTTTACTTTTCCTCTATTTCACTGTTCAATGAACGTGTGTGTATTGTGTGTGTATGTGTGTATGTATGTATGCGTGTATGTGTGTGTATGTGTGTGTGTGTGTGTGTGTGTGTGTGTGTGTGCGTGAGGAGGAAACCAAATGCATTCTATACTCCAATGTCGTCAATTCTGAAGTGGAGTGGATTTTTCCTGTGTTGTCAGTCTTAAGTGGATTGGATTACCCCTCTTTGTCGGTCCTAAAGTGGGTTGGATTACCCCTCTTTGTCAGTCTTAAAGTTCTAAGGATTACTTCTTGGTGGCATATTCGATTAGGACACTGCCAGTCCTATATATCTGAACTTTGTGAGATAAGTTTTCTGGCTGTTGTACGCTCTGTGAAATGGTTCATATCTGGGCAGATGAAACGCGATGATAAGGACTCAAACGCATATTTGAAATTTCACCTACGACCCAATTAAACGTAGGTTGATGAAAAGTTTCCAACCTCACCCAAATAATACCTTCATTTGTGAAATGCTTTTAACACAGTAAGTTTGAGTAAATTTGATGAAGTGTAAAGGTTCAAAAAAAGTAATTGTTCTGAAGGCTCTTGTAGGAAATTTGATGAAGTGTAAAGGTTAAAAAAAAAGTAATTGTTCTGAAGGCCCGTACTGAGTTGATGTTTTGAAGATTACGTTTGCAATATAAATGTTTCTTGTACACATACTCCACTTTTGCAAAGTACATAGAAGGCAAAGTGTTGATGAAATTTAACAAAAATTTAATACAAAATAAAGTAACTGAATTATTCTCAACAATAACCCTATAGCAGAAAATTTCAATCAATCGCACATAAAGAACCTGGCACAAGATAGTGAACACTACCATATAGAAAGAATGAAGGGAAAATCTACAAGTTCAAAATAGTACTGAATATTCTAGATCTAATCAGAATTCAGGATTTCACAATTTTAGGAGTAGCGACTTTATAATTGTTCATTAACTGCAGTCCTTCATCTTATAGGAAAATATTCTGCTCTCAGTTCCAGCTGAGATAAAGTCAATTCCTCTTAATCTTGTTATCATTCTTTTATTACTGTTTATTAACATATGATTACAGTTCATCTGTTGTTTGTTCTACCAGAGTAAATAGACAAGGAATAGCAAAGTAATGCAGGACATTTTATTTTTACATCGCATAAAGTAGAAAGAAAAACATGATCATGCACAGCTGTGTTCTTGTTTCCTGGTCAACATCACTTTTAAATGAAGGTGTTTCTGCATCATTGGTTCGTTTAATCAATGGTTGTGCAGGACATCAGAAGCAGAAAAATGTAGCAGGAGAAAGAAACGAAGAAAGAAAGAGTGCTGTTACTTTGTAACCAACTGCAGCAATATTAATTCCCTCCTATAAAATATATTTCACTGACTCCTTCCGAACTCGCAAACATTATGTCATTAAACTATTTATTTCATTGCAAAATTAAAAATGTCTTCACGTCAAACTATATATACTAATGAGAACTTACATCTTTAAAAAAAAAGTTACAAGGTACTATTGACAGTACAGTAAAATGTAAACATTATTATTCTTTCTTACAGAGTTAGTTTATATTTATATACACGTGTATCCTTCAATAATTATAATTATTTTATATTATAAAATTTCACAATATTATTCTATTGTCTCTGTCTCTACATAAGACATATCTTAAGACATAAAATGAAATTTTACCCCAGATTTCTAATTTACTAACAGACCTGGGCAATTTTGTTTAATTTACAAAGATAATGACAACTGTCCCACACATTTCAAATGGGGGTTCTAGTCATCTGCTTCTAGCAGAAGTCTTACTGCAAGTTAAGTCTTTATAAGATTCTGTCCCTACTACCAAATTCTGGTTTCTACACTAAATCGTTCTGATTGGTCAATGTTATTACTCAGTTTTGTGTAGTTGGTTAGCTTGCAGGACCCACCTCTCTGCTATTTGTCAGTCAGTACTACCTGTCATGACACACCCATATCCAGTCTATCACCTGCTTGATCTGGCCTATGGGCCATTCATTACGATCAGTCGTAGCATACTAATCTTATTCTGTCTGTGAGTGTCACCTAGTTAATCTCCATTGTTGTTTACTTATAATTATAAACGTAATAAATGAAACATAATCCCAGCCCATTGTGTTACTGAACACAGCGTATAGTTAAAATATACAGCATACAGTTGAACTTTACAGCATACTGTTGAAATATACAACATACAGTTGAACTATACATCATACAAGTTGAAATATACATCATACAAGTTGAAATATACAACATACAAGTTGAAATATGCAACATACCGTTGAAATATACAGCATATAGTTGAACTATACAGCATATGGTTGAACTTTACAGCATATAGTTGAAATATACAGCATACTGTTGACTATACAGCATACAAGTTGAAATATACATAATAAGAATCAGTGGTCAACAGAAAACGCAGCAAACAGGTCAGTGCTAATGCTAGGGATGTTTTGAAGTCAGTTACAAAACCACAGCACTATGAATTCAACGTAAACACCGCAAGGGACCTTAAAATTGACCGACCTAATGCAGAGGATATATTTATGTTTTGTTGATTCAAGTTGGACATGGGTTTTTTTTTTTGTAATTGCCAAATGCTGGTGCAGATTTTGTAACTTAGTGACACGTAGGCCAAAGATCGATCTCTTTGACATTTCCCAGTACACCCTTACGCGGTATGAAAAGGCTCTGCAGACGATTAAGGACAAGAAATATTCTCATTCTTGTCGATGACCTTGGCCCTATTAAACCAAGCACTGTATGTCATCAGTGTTGTCCAGAAACCAGTCCGTCTTGAGATTCAAGAAAAGTTAACCCTTGTTATAACTTCTTTTCTATAGAGAACTTTTGTTCAGAGAAAGAGTTTTTTCCCCTTGCATATTGTAAATTGTACGTTTTTCCGAGATTTCTTGTAAGGAATTACAAAAATGACAAGCCACACCTAACAGTAGTGACTTAAAGACCAAGTAAACAGAAATCAACTTCAATAGTATATATTTATAAAGCCAATTATTTCAGCAATGTTAATATTTATAAATGACATAAATAGCAAGTAACCTTATAAGAAATGTGAGCAATTCACCATTAAAAGTGCAATAGAAACCAAAGTTCTATTTCACGCATAAGATCGCCGAGGACACTAAGCGGACAAAATGCTTTGGTCTATGGCCCAATGTAGACTTTTTCTTTATTTCGCTAGCAGGATATATTCGTAGAGAGCTCGTTTTCATTCATTAAGTGGTATACCTTCAGTGTAAATGAGTAGCTTTTTGACCTTCTTTGTCGTCGTCAAGCTAATGTGTACATTGGCTACATTGAAAAACTTGCAGAAACACTCTTTTTAGTTTGCATATATTGCAGTATCTCTTGGGACTCTGACTGAAGTTATATATATATATTATCAGAATACGTAAATGTACTGTCTAAGTTCATTTGCTAGCTCGACCTAGATTACTTCCCCACCCGTACCCTGAACTCTGACCACCGTGAGATCCAAACGCAGACTCACCAGCACCCACAGTAAAAACAAGTGTTGTATTCCCGCCACATCTGCTGCATACCGCTTCGTAGCGTGATGGAAAACCTGAATAATTTTATGCGTCCAAATTATTAATTCTGAGTTCGGTCAGCTCCCCTCGTGAAGTTTGCTCTAACGAAAGCCCTTGGGCAAGCTATCAGTCAAGCTTGTGTACAATGGATGCCTGTTTTTTTGCGTGCAACGCTTACAATGGGTTCTGCAAGGCACGGAATTTGAGACTTGGCACTTTATTGCTTTGAGAGTTATCCGAACTTGGACCTCCAGAGATCTGATACATCCATAGATATAAATCTTTGTTTCAGTAATTTAATTTTGACATATTGAATTGCAACATTCTTGTGCCATGAGTTATTTTGCGTATGGTGTGTGTGGTGTGTGGTGTGTGTGTGTGTGTGTGTGTGTGTGTGTGTGTGTGTGTGTGTGTGTGTGTGTGTGTGTGTGTGTGTCATCTGTCAGTGTGTGCGCAAGGAGAGGAGTAGGGAGAATTATATAAAATATAGATTAAAGGAGGTAATTGGTCTCTGTGTGCATGCTATAGACACACACACACGTGGTGTGTGTTTGTGTGCGCATGTTTACACAGAACACAACAAATACTTGCACAATTTCTCTGCCACACTGACGCTGCTCAGTTAAACGAAGCATACAACATGCTGATTGCATGCTCATACAGCTCATGTCATTTATAACATGCACAATCCATCATACACACAAATCTTGTAGGTAAACGTGTGAGCATATGCTTGCAAATACATATCAATGCATTTGAATGCAAACACATAAACAGTCACATACAAAAAACCATGAATGTTTGTATGTTAAACACATATAGACCCTTACATACTAAACACATATAGACACTTACATAATAACACCTATAAACACTTACATACTAAACACCTATAAACACATACTAAACACCTATAAACACTTACATACTAAACACCTATAAACACTTACATACTAAACACTTATAAACACTTACATACTAAACACCTATAAACACTTACATACTAAACACCTATAAACACTTACATACTAAACACTTATAAACATTTACAATACTAATTAATAAAATACTACACAAAACAAAATGTAAACACACACAGCCTTTATAGAGACATTCATGCACAAACACTCAAACATAATATATATGGAAAAGAAAGTACTCCACTAGATGTAAAGTAATTACAAATTATGTGTATTTATAATATGAATAAATAATTATTCATTTAAAAGCGTGAGTACTGCTATTCTATATATTGGTAATCAATAGTAAGTAAAGTAATTTTAAATTATATACTGAATGATAATCACTTATTTAATACATAACTATCCTACTATTCTCTAAATGTCAGTATAGATCATTAATACTATCACTAATAGTAATGAATATCAGTAGATAAGTGTAATATACAATGACGATTACAAAACTGTACTTTTAAGAAAATGCTTTCATCATTCATATGAAAATCAACTAATCTTAATAGTAGTTAGTATATGTCTATGAACTTAACGATGACTACAATTGTAAAAATGTACTTAGTATATGTCTATGAACTTAACAATGACTACAATTGTACAAACGTTCTTAGTATATGTCTATGAACTTAACAATGACTACAATTGTACAAACGTACTTAGTATATATCTATGAACTTAACAATGACTACAATTGTACAAACGTACTTAGTATATATCTATGAACTTAACAATGACTACAATTGTACAAGCGTACGGTATGTGGCATGCTGACTATATTTTAAACTTACCAGGCATGTCTTCACCACTCATTGTTTCCTCCGTATCTCCAACATCATTAGAACTGGTATGTGAGCTACTAACAGTTGAAAGTTTCCTGTCGTCAGTTCGAATTGGATCAAACGTACATGAAGTACCAGAGAAAATTACATTGGCGGCCATTTGACTCCCTGCCTGACGTCACTTCTGTTTGCTTTTACCCCAAGGGCTTGGGGATTGTGTATCTTAGTAACAGGTGCAAATCTCGTTCACAAAGTATGTTTGACCTAGATTCCATTTCACTTGGTCTTTAACACCCCCTCCCTTTCCCCCACAACCCCCTCACCCATCGCGAAAGCCGGAAGCGCCCCCTACACTCAATCAATCAATGGTCTTTAACGTCGCTACTGTGCTGATGCGGATTAGGGGCAGCTACTCTCAACTATCGATGCCAGTTACACTATTCGTTTCCACTTAAATTTGGGTTGCTTGATAAGTGTTGTTTGTGGATATATATATATTCAATTCAGTGATCAGTATTTGTGACCAATGTTTAAAAAAAATAATAAAATCATGCAATCTTAAAAAATTTTGTCGTAATTTTGAGAGTTTTACAGTACCAGATGTCAAAATAAACAGTAGGTTGTTTGTTCTTTCGGCTTTCTTTTTAAATGTAAAAGGTAATTAAGTAAAGCTAATACTAGCATGAGAATAGCTACCACTTTTGACTGCACAAAATTGCTTCTTTTTTAATATGCATTCAAGCTGTAGGCGTTTATGAAACGTTTAAATTATCTTGTTGACAGTAGACTCATTTCACATGGAGAATTTTCTAAAAAGAAAATTACGTCTCAGCTCTTATTTCCCTCTCTGTCTCTTTCCTATATATACACAGACACG